>CM053513.1:54313314-54779830 GCA_028627145.1 Eidolon dupreanum
CACGTTTGGAGAAAGGCAAGAGTTTGACCGACTGGCCCTTAACACACACTACCACACACGGAATCAGTTGCACCAACGCATCGTTTTCTGAAAAAGCAGTCTGAATTTTCAGTTTGTATTTCATGTTCACTTTCAAATGAAACTGGTAGGGACTAATTAAAACCTAGTCATCTCAAATGAACAGTTTTCTATTTTCTACTAAATGTGCACGCGATACTCACCGACCTTTCAAGCCACACACACCCCAAAGGGCTGTCCCCATTTACTCAGAGTTTCGAAGGCTCCGATTTCAGGGTCCGTGCGCTCCGAGGCAGAGCACTAACAATCGTCTACGTAAACGCTGAGATGAGTCCTCCAGACCTTCCGAACTTACCCTAACGAAGTATTTGCACCTCTCCCCTCTCGTGCGCTCGGGACTCGGTCTCCGGACAGAGCGTGCGCGCGCCGCAAAGCCCGGCCCCAGACCACCTTCCCGTCGACACCCGCAGCCCCGCGGGCAGTTCCCCCCGCCCCGCGCCCGCACGCCCCCGCGGGCCCGGCACTCACACGCGCGCCGAACAGCGTGGGAAGGCGGGGTCTGCGGTGGTGGCTACAGTCAGAGGCGGCAGGCGGCGCAGAAGTGAGCGCTAGTTGCGTGGACGCCGGCTTCACGTTGCAAACCTCCGCCTTAGGGCAGGGAGAGGGCGGGGAGAGTGCGGGGCGGCGGCCCCTCCCTCACGCCCAGGCTATCTGGGGGTCAGCGCCTGCTGGAGGGCGGAAGGCTGCCAGGCTGCGATAATCTGCAGAGCAGAGCTCGCGCCCCCTGTGGCCCAGGTACCGAGTTCCGCACAGCATGCTACCGCCACCCGCCTGCTAGGCGGGAAAACGGAGACAATTATGCTGAAGCACGCAAGGACAGCCCCAAAACTCCCTTCTCCAGGGCTCTTTGAAATAGACAGTCGGCCCTAGCAATCACAGGAGCCTACCGTGGCTGATCAATACCTTTTCTGGCCTGGATGGACTGAGTCTCTGCGGGTTGCGCGCGCCCCTACGCACCAGTGGACGCTGACGCCTCCGCTTTTCAGTTTCGAACGTTGTCCACCTAGAGCGAGTAGGCGGTCTCTATTGAATGAGCGTCTGAGAATTTAGGTTTGTGAGCCCCAAAGCCATTAAAATCAGAAACTAAATCTATAGTACTGATTTACGGGAGGACGGTGGAAGGGAAAGTGAAAAAAACTTTTTGAATGAAAATATTACTGGAAATAGTTAAAGCATTTTTTTTTCACACTCCTGTAATAAACACTTCTTTGCAAGACGCTGATCAAGTCAAAGAGCTGGAAAGTGATTGTGCAGATTTACGAAAAGAGCTGGTTATGCTAAAATTTACCTACTGCATCTACTCGCAGAAATTAGTGCTTGCATCTCGATAATTTCTGGTTTGCATTTACAAACAAAAATCATGTTATCAGCTAAGTTTTTTAAAGCAACACTAGGAATTACTGTTAATTCTTTATTCCATACAAGATAGGGTTGGCTAGGAAGTCTAGATAAGAAAATTGATTATACATTATATTTAAAAATATTAAAAATATACTTTATGCTTTTTAAGGACTTTTTAAACACACATGAAATAGCTTAAAGGCACATACAAGAGATATTAAATTGAATATAGCATTCTGCCATTACATAAAATAAAAAAAAATAAAATAAAAACTGTACACAGAAAACAGCCGGCAATACAACAAAATATTTGTTTTCTGGGTAGTAACATGGTTCTTTTTTTCTTCTACTTTACAATAATTTTCTAAATTTGATATCATATAATGCAGATATACAACTTTTATTTTGGAAAAATGAATTTTGTTTAAAAATCAAATAAATTGATAAAATGTCTGTTTATTTTTAAACAGTAACACATACATATAAAGACACATGACAATACTGAGTCATATCCTCATCCAAAATAGAGCTAAAATCACTAAAACAAACCAAAAAAAACTTTCTGCCTTGCTTTTTGTCTAATTTTTAAAGTATTTTAGTTTGTGTTTTTTTTTCATTCTGATGTGTTTATTTGCCAGCTAAAATTATATTAGAACCTAACCTTACCCTAATATTTTCTCAAGTTGATCATTCCTATAAAATTCTATTTGACAATGTAGACCAAAAAAGTGATAATGTAATAAATCATAAATTCCTAACTGTGCAGGTCATGGTGGGTAGTCTTGTCCCAGGCTTACAATGTCTTTAGTGAAAGGGTTTTTTATTATTATTAAAAATTATTGGGGTAACAATAAAATCAAATAGGTTTCAAGTGTACAGTTTGACAGTATGTCATATATATTGCATTGTGTGTTCACCACCCACAGTTAGATTCCTTTCATCACCAAATATTTGAACCCTTTTACCCCTATCTACCTCCCCCTTTCCCCTTCACTCTGGTAACCACTTATCCACTGTCCCTGTCCATGAGTCTCTGTTTGTTTGTCATGTTTGTTGCTTTCAATTTTATATCCCACATCTGAGTGATATCATGTGTTTTTCATTTTTTTCTAACTTATTTCACTTAGCACGATAATCTCAATATCCATCCATGTTGTTTCAAATGGCAGTATTTCATCTTTTCTGATGGCTGAGTAATCCATTGTATGTATGTACCACATCTTCTTTATCCAACCATCTAAGGTAGGACATTTCGGTTGCTTCCATGTCATGGCCACCATGAATAATGCTGCTATGAACATGGGGTGCATGTATCTTTGCAGATAAATGTTTTCAGGTTTATGTGTAAATACTCAGAAGAGTGATTGCTGGGTCATACAGTAATTCAATTCTTAGTTTTTGGAGGAATCTCCATAGTTTTTTTCATAGTGGCTGTGCCAGTTTGCAGTCCCACCAGCATTGTGTGAGGGTTCCTTTTACTCCACATCCACTTCAAGACTTGTTATCACTTGTCCTGCTGATAGCCATTCTAACAGGCGTGAGATGGTATCTCATTGTGGTTTTGATTTACATTTCTCTAATAGCTAGTGAAGTTGAGCATCTTTTCATAGGTCTGTTGGCCATTTTTATGTCTTCTTGGGAGAAGTGTCTGTTCAGGTCCTCTGCCCATTTTTTAATTGGATTGTTTGTTTTTATTGTTGAGTTGTATGAGTTCTCTGTGTTTTTTGGATATTAGGCCTTCATCAGAGACATTGTTTGTAAAATATATTCTCCCATTCAGATGGTTGTCTCTTTGCCTTGTTGATGGTTTCTTTTGCTTTGCAGAAGCTTTTTTGTTTGATATAATCTTATTCATTTATTTTAGCTTTTACTTCCCTTGCCTTTGAGGTTAAATTCATAAAATTCTCTTCAAGCCTAAGGTCCACGAGTTTAGTACCTATGTTTTCTTCTATGCATTTTATCGTTTCAGGTCTTATATTCAAGTTCTTAATCCATTTGGAGTTAATTTTGGTATATGGTGATAGCAGTCTACTTTCATTCTTTGCCATGTATTGAAGAGGCTGTCCTTTCTCAATTGTATGTTTTTGGCTCCTTTGTCAAAAACTATTTGCCCATATATTCTGTTCCATTGTTCTGTGTGTCTGTTTTCCTGCCAATACTACATTGTTTTGATTAACATTGCTTTGTAGCATAATTTGAAGTCAGATAGAGTGATGCCTCCAGCCTCGTTCTTTTTTCTCAGGATAGCTTTGGTAATTCGGGGTCTTTTGTGCTTCCTACAAATCTGATGATTTTTTGTTCTATTTCTCTAAAAAATACCGATGGAATTTTGATCGGGATTGCTTTAAATCTGTATAATGCTTTAGGTAATAAGGTCATTTTAACTATGTTGATTCTTCCAATCCAAAAACATGGAATATCTTTTCATTTCTTTGTATCTTCTTCAAGTTCTCTTAATAATGTCTTATAGTTTTCAGTGTATAGTTCCTTCACATGTTTCATTAGGCTTATTCGTAGGTATTTATTCTTTTTGTTGCAATTGCAAAAGGAATTTTTTTTATTTCTTTTTCTGAAAATCCATTATTAGAATATAGGATTGATATGGATTTTTTAACATTGATTTTGTATCCTGAAACTTTACTGTTTTTGTTTATTATTTCTAATATTTAGTGGAGTCTTTAGGGTTTTCTATGTAGATAATATCATCTGCAAAAAGTGACAATTTGACTTCTTCATTTCCTGTTTGGATGCCGTTTATTTATTTCTCTTGCCTGATTGCTCTAGCTAGAACTTCCAAAAATATATTGAATAATTGTGGTGATAATGGACAGCCTTGTCTTGTTCCTGATATTAGAGGGAAGGTTTTTAGTTTTTCACCATTAAGTATAATATTAGCTGAAGATTTGTCACCCTGGCTAGACTCACTAAAGAAAAAAGAAACAAGACACAAAATCAGGAATGAAAGAGAAATTACAACAAATATCACCTAAGTTCAAAAGGATCATAAAAGAATACTACAAAAAATTATATGACACCAAATTTAATAATCTAGAAGAAATGGACAAGTTCTTAGAAATATACAACCTTCTCAGACTGAGTCATGAAGAACTGAAAAATGTAACTACACTGATCTACAATATGGAAATTAAGTCATCAAAAACCTCCCAAAAAGTAAAAGTCCAATACCAGATGCTTTCACCAGTGAATTCAACCAAACATTCAAAGAAGATTTAATATCTATTCTTCTCCAACTCTTCCAAAAAAGTGAAGAGGTAATACATCCCAACTCATTTTATGAGACTAACGTTACCCTGATACCAAAACCCGGTAAAGATAACACACACCAAAGAAACCACAGACCAATATCTCTTATGAACACAAATGCAAAAATCCTAGATAAAGTACTAGCAGATCGAATATCACAACACATTAAGAAGGTTATACACCATGATCAAGTGAGCTTCATCCCAGGGGCACAGGGATGGTTCAACATACGCAAATCTATTAATGTGATACACCATATAAACAAAATAAAGAATAAGAATCATATGATCATATCAATAGAAGCAGAGAAAGCATTTGACAAAACAGAGCATACACTTATGATTAAAACAATAAAATGGGTATAGAAGGAAAGTACCTAAACATAATAAAGGTTTTTAAGCAACCCCTGTCCATTGCTCTTGTGCATCTAGATTAACACACCTTTGAAATGTCAGAGGTAATATCCCTGAAGACATAACCACCCTCAAGAGAGCACATAACCTTGTTAACTAACTTATAATCCAGTCCCCGCCTTGCCTTCTCCCACTTTCATGTAATCTTCCTTAAATTCCTTCCATAATTTCAAATGCATAAAAGACACTGCAAAACTGTCCTTCTCTGGAGCAATTGAGATCTTGCTTCCTAGCAATTGTCATCAGTTTGGGCTCAAATAAACTCATAAGATATTTACCGAGAAGGGCTTTTGGTGACTAACTCAGCTCAATTTAAAAAGCAGAGCCTAGCAGGCATTTCTAAACAGGAGACTCTCATGCACACAGCACTTCAGGGAGAACCCTGCACTAAGCTGCCTGCCTCCTCTCCTGAACTGCTTTCCTGCACTGTGTTCCTGCCATCTGAGTCAGCCCTTATAAAGGAGTTCTTGGAATACTGTTTCAACCAATAGGACTGAGGCTTTCCCCATCCATCTGGAGCTGTGCAGCTATATCCTCAATAAATCTGTGAGGATTTATAGTCCTCATTTGCATAAGGACAGACCAATCAGAAACCACAGGCAGGGATTTCTGTTTACGTAAATCGGCATCCTTGTGATTTAGCACACTCTTTCCATTAAAGGTGGAAGATTGCATTTCCCCAGCTGGAGCTGAAACACCAAAGATGAAGCACCAAATTTGTCTTCCTGGAGCAGAGCAAAGCAGACCAAAGTGGATGGAGTAGAGTAGAGCTATCTAGTCAGAGAGGGACCATGCTACTTCGTAACTAAGCTATAACACTACTGAGCTGTTCTCACAGCTCTACTGTAACACAATTGAGCTGTTTGCACTGAATGATGTTTCTCTCTTCACCGCACCCCAAATTGGAGACTCCTATTGCCTTTGAATTGGTGTCAATGACCATCGGTTGACTTCTTTATAGATTTGGACATTTTGTTAACAGCAAATTCAGATTAAAGCCAGCCCTACATAAATGCATTGTATTGTAAAGAAATGAGTCATTTTAACTATAAGTAAGCATTTTATTTGGGGCTGATTATATTCAAATCTTTTCTCTTTTAGTGTTCAGGTATCTTAGGACACAGAATATGAGGGAGGAAAAAAACTTAAAGATGACTTTCTAGAGTGGACAAATTTATTCAGGTCAAAAATTAAGGTAAACAGGTGACTCGCAGCTTTTCTTGGACGACAGCTCTCCTCCCTCCACAAGGTAGGTACAAAGATAAAATGAGATAATGTGTGTAAAGCACTGAACATAGTTATTATCGCTGGCTGGTTAGCACTCAATAAATGTTATCTATTATCATTTTGTAAACTTCTCTGTTGGATGACATGGTTCCCTGTCATTCAATATCTTGCTACAACTTTATACTTAATGGCTACATGGTGGTTGTTCGTTATGTACCATAATTAATTTAACCAATCTTTCTACTATTCATGAAACAACCTTGTAGCTACGTCATTGCACACATCCAGGTAAAGTCCAGAAGAGGAATTGCTGGGGTAAAAGGTTATGCTCATTAAAAATTTTTTAACACACTTAGCCAATTTTCCCAGAAAAAGTTTGTGCCAAATTCAGTCTCCCAACAATTTAAAAGGTTGTTTATTCTCCTAAACTCTCACAAATACTGAATAGAATAATAAGTTTAATTTAAAATTTTTGATATGTGACAAATGGCATATCAGTGTTTTATGTTTCTTTGACTTAGTGAGTGAAAGTAAACTTTTTTAACATTTAATGATCATTTGTGGTTTATTTGTAATTTTTCTATGTAAGGCCTTCTCAATTCTTTCTATTACTTTTTTAGATGGCAGAAAAAGTAAACAAAAAGAGTCTGGATCTCTAATGATATCGTTGATCTGCTGGGCTATCTCCAAGCTACTTTTAAAGTCACTCTCACATTTTATGTGCCTTGCAATCAAACCACAGAATTATCAAAATTAAACTTTCTTTACGATTCTAATTGAAGTTTTGGGGCCCTCTAGAGTCCCTGCCCTTGAAACACACATTGGAGATCTTAGATGGGCACTGGCAGGGGTGAGATGTCTCACTGTGTTTTTGCAGGCAGTGTGCATGGACATAAATAGACAAATAGGGAAGATGTCCTCCAGTGAAAGGAGCAGATAGACTCATTCATGAAATCACTTGAGCCTCACTTTTGAAAACTTCAAAAATAACTGGGAGAATTTGGGGTGGGGTAATACTTTCCAATAATCAAATCAGTGAGGGGCTTTTTGGTATGGTTTTCATGAGGATATCAGTGCTTGATGGAGTGTCAGCAATAGATACAGGCAAAGGATACACATTAATTTAATATTGATATGGTTTATTATATAGAATGGTAACCAAAGCAGACTTCTCATTAAAGAAAGAATCCTCCTGGGCCTGTAACTCCATGAATCATGTGCCCTACTGTTACAGTTGGAGTGATTTGAACTTTGGTGTTGCCCCAATGGTATGAGAGGGGGGCAGATAACAGTACAAAAGTATAGTTAGTATTTTTCCTCGGTTCTTCCTCATTGATGCAGTGAAGAAGCACAGGTCAGTGAGATTTAGAAAAGATTTATTAAAAGTATGTTCTAGAAAGATAAAGCACGCTCTAAGGAAGCACATGATTTCAGCAAACGCAGCTATAACAGAGAGGTCTAACAGCAAGGATAACACCAACAATAACAACTAACAAACCTGGGTGGGGAGGGGTTTACATTATATTAGGGCCATGATGGCTGGTTACAAAGGCATTCTTAGGTGATTAGCAAGTGAGGTCATTTTGATCGACACTTGGCTGCTATTTAACTCTTTACCTAGTACACATGTGCTTACACAGAATTATCTGTTATAATTAGATTCATGAAATTCCAGACATAAACATAGGATTATAATGAAGCTTAAATTGTGGGCAAATTAGAGCAGTACCTTCTGTGCTGGCATCTGTAGCCGAATTAGGCCAGCTAAGATTATGACCCTCTTGTCCTTTGTCTCTGGGGATGCAGGAGAGATTCTCTGCTAATATGGCGTACTTTGGGTGGTCTATCTCCTGGGCCTCTATTCCTTTGTTCCCCCATGTCTGTTAGCTACCTAACACTACTATCAAAGCTCCCATATGAACCTAAGAGAAGCTTTCTTGTCTATGGCCATGCTGCTTTGAAAAAGCCCAATCCCTTCTGATCTCAGAAGCTAAGCGGGGTCGAGCCTCGTTAGTAACTGATGGGAGACCACCTAGGAAAACCAGGTGCTGTAGGTGTAAAAAATAAAGGATTGTAAACTGATAAGGTCCTTGCAATCTGTGGGGTCGATCAAGGGTTTCCTTGCCTAAAAAATAAAAAATAAATAAATAAAAGAAGCTCTCTTCATCCTCAGAATTTTTAATATTCTCCTAGCCTCTTCCAGCTTCCCTGAGCTCTTGGTCTATTTGCCTGCCCAGCTACCAGGTACAAAAATCTTCTAAGAACCTAGTATGTTCCTTAGTGCTTAGTCCTAGTGGTAAACTGAAGACTCAATTTTCTCCCCGCAAATCCAGGTTTCAGGTAGAGTTTATTAGGAAGCTGGGGGAATTTGGGTTACATATGTAACATCTGTAGAGGAAAGATTATTATATGACATGACCACTGCCTGAGCATGCTGTATTTGCCAGCTAGATACGGGGCAGAACAGAGATTGCTTCCGCTGAATTCCTTCATACACCACCTGATCGACCTCTCCCCTAGGTTCCACAGCATGATCGTTTGTGCTGGTTCCCATAACAGGCAGTTGCCATAAAGAAGAAAAAGTGGTTAATTGGTATAATCAGGTCCCTTCTGAAGCTGAATGGAAACAGAATCCAGAGGAATTAGCATTAGAGAAAAAAAAACTTTTTTTTTTTAAATTGTGGTATAAGAGAAGGGAATCAGGATATGTCTCATGCAGACATATGTTTTAATTAGAGAAAATAGAAAAAACTGAAAGAAATGTCTAGCCCATAACTATACTTTCTCTCTGAAGTTGGAGGAACTGCTGAGAGTGTGGGTGTGAATGAAAAGATAGAAAATTTGAGAAAATGATGAATACTAGATTAGGCCTGTGTTCATTTCCCCTGGCTGCAGTAGCAAAGTACCACAAACTTAGTGGCTTAAAACAACAAAATTTTATCTTACATTTCTGTAGATCAGAAGTCCAATATGGGCCTCACTGGACTAAAACCAAAGATGTCATGAGGTCTGGGTACCTTTCTGGAACCTTTTCTAGATTCTAGAGGCTACCTGCATTCCTTGGTGAATGGCCCCATACCACCAGCTTCCAAGCCAACAACAAAGCATCTTTCTGACTCTCTAGCTGCTTCTGTGGTCACATAGTTTTATTTGACTCTCATTCTCTGCCTTCCTCTTCTACTTTTAAGGACCCTTGTCATTACATTAAACCCACAGGATAGATCAGGATAATCTCCCCATTTTAAAGTCATCTGCTTAGCAACCTTCATTTCAATGGCAACCTTAATTCTCCTTTGCTAGGTAACCTAACATTCACATTCTGGGTATTAAGACATGGACATCTTTGGGAGGATGCCTACCACAGGGCCCTAAGAAAACAAAGATGCTAATGTAGGGGCTCACCCAGACCCACAGAGTTGGTATGAAGATTATTTTAAACTGAAGACATTTGAAATAGAGCTGGTGCAGAAAGAAGCCTTTATGGAACTTCCCTTATCTGACTAAAGGCAGGGCCTTCAGAGAGTGAAGCTGTCATAAATGCTCTCTTGGGGAGCTTCACCATCAGGAAGACCAATCAGTCATGCCTGGATAAGATGTTACAAAAACAAACATTATCAAAAACTATCATACGTACATTTGTTTCCCTAAAAGCCCATATGTCTTTCCTAAAAGTCCTTTGTTTTCCCATTGAAGCCCCTTTACCCTTTCACCTCTCCCCTGTAAACCCCATAACCTTATCTTTTCTCCTTCAATCTGTCAGTTGTCAGTTAACTTTCAGCTCCTTACCTGCCCCACTGGACCTAAATTGGTAGAGGAAAAGTTCTCCCTTCTAACACTAATAAGGGACCTAAAGAGACTGCATAGCAAAACTGAGGACACCTAAGGTTAGATTCTATAAATGCTGTGGCATCAAAGTCACAAACGGACATGGCTTTCCCATTCACAAAGAAGTAAAGATAGAGAAGTTTACAAGGTTGAAAAAATTCTAGAATGTGTTTTTGCTGGATGGGTAAGGTAATAGAAAGATGCAGCAAGAAGTTGAGCAAATCAAGTGATTCATCATAGAAAAATGAAACCAGGAAGAGACAGGTAAAATGAGTGCCTTTGGAGGGGTCACTTGGAGCTGAAACAGGAGGATAAGGTCACCGAATAGAAAACTGGCATTTAATATTAGCATTCTAGATTTTGATAAAGTCCCAACATTTGAACATGACAGTAGGATTATAGAAGTAGAAAGGAGATGTATTTGTCTTCTATTGCTGTGACAAATTATCAATTTAACATCTTAAAACAACACTCATTCATTATCTCACAGTTCTGGAGGTCAGGAATCTAGGTAGGCTAAAGTAGGCTTTGTTTAGGTTATCACAGGGCCAAATCGAAGTGTCAGACAACCAGATTCTTTTATGGAGGTTCTTATCTGAAGAATTTGCTTCTAAATTCAAGTTGTTGGCAGAATTCAATTCCTTGCAGATTTAGGACCAAGATCCCTGTTTCTTTGCTTCAACCACCTCCTCCAGGTTGTTCACATTCCTTCACATGTGACTCCCTCCATCTTCAAAGCAGGTGAATCCTTCTCAAAATTTGTATCTCTAAGACTTCCCCTTCTGCCTTTTAAAGGGTTGCTGTGATTAAATCAGGCCCACCTTGATAATTGCACTACCCTAGAGTCAACCACCTTGGGACTTTAATTACAAATGCACGATTTCTCAGAACAGTACATAGACTAGTGTTTGGTTAAATAACCTGTGGGTGAATTGGACTCTTGAGGGCTGGGGGAGGAGAGGATGTTTAGAATTCTGACCACCCTGAAGGTAAAATTGAGAAAATCAAGGAGCACAGAAGCTAGAGTGATTGTTTGATCATCTAAATAAATACAGACTTTCCCCAAGTAGTATCTATCTTGGAGCGAAGAAAATGCCAAAAAACAGTTGTCAAAGTCTTATGGATATGGAGAACAGAAGGTGGCATTAATACAGAGAGAGACAGCATTATGTGTGTATGTGTGTGCAAGTTTATGTGTGTGTGTGGCAGGAGCTGGCAAGTGTATTAAGAGCCTAGAATCTGGAGCCAGACCACCTTGATTCATGTAATTTGCTTTATATAGCAGATAAGAGACCAACTAAGAAATAATTCATTTGGTTATAAAGTTCATAGAGGTAGAATTTATTCATTTTACTGAAAAATGAACACAGTGGTAGGGGTAAGGTGGGGTGGAATACATGTGGTTAGGTACTCATAATTAGCCTGCAGAGTCAGAAAGTGGCATAGAGGTAGTAACATTTGTTCCTTCAAAACAGGCTGAAAGGTTAAATGTTGAGAGTTCACCAAGCTAAATTTCACATGTCCATAAAGTCTCCTGTTTAAGTAAACTTTATAATTGAAGTATAGCATACATGCAGAACAAGTAGAAAAATCTAAGTAAATGGCTTGATGTATATTTACAAAGTGAACACTTCTAATTTATTATCAAAACCCCAGAAGCCTCCTAACGCTCTAGGCTAGTCATCTCTTCCAAAGGTAACCAACTACTCTCCTAACTTCTATCATCCATGCATTTTGTCTGTTTTTAAACTGTATATACAAAGTAATTACTTTTTTGAAACTGCTTCTTTATATTCAGCATTACTTATATGAGATTCATCCACATATTTTCATGTAGTAAAATCTTATTAATTTCTATCTCTGTGTAGGAGTCCATTGTATAAATATACTGCAATTTATTTATTCTACTATTGATGTGACTTTTGGGTTGTTTCCAGTTTTGAGATACACCATAAAGTGTTAAATTAGGAAAGAGTCCTAATGGTTGACTAACTCCATCACTCAGTAGAATGGCACAAGTACAGGCCTGAAATTTGAAATCATCTTTTCCCCTTGATTATGCTAAAAAGCATAAAGAAAAATAAATTAGAGAGAGGATCAGAGTTGTAGTAGAGAGTGAACCCATAAGCCATGGTTCTATTTCTCTCTCTAGTGGAATGTCAGCCAGCCTCCAATTAAACAACATTTTCCTGAGGGCTTCCTTTGTGTTACATCCTGTGTTTGACAATGAGGAAGAGAAATAATACATTGAAAAGGGGAGACAGATGTCTAAATGGATAAATCACAATGAAAATGCTATGAAAAGTGTTATGTCACTGTGGGTGGTATAACTAAGTCTATATGGGGATGAGAGTCATGGAGTGCTGAGCCTGGAGGAAATATCCGAGCTTAGTATGAGCAGAAGTTTAAAAATTCCTGGGTGGTTGGGATGATAGAAGACTTTTGGGTATAGATAGTGGTGATAGTTACCCAATATTGTGAGTGTATTTAATACCACTGACTTGTACACTTATAAATGGTTAGAATGATTAATTTTATGTTATGTATATCTTAGCACAACAAAAATATTATTTTTCTGAGCAGTTCTTTTGGAAATAGCTTTTGTTCATTTTACAGTTTTCTAACATAAGCTCATAGTTCTTGTCGTTTATTTGTGGTCATGAATTGCCAACACTCATTCTTGAGTAATGTATAATTGTGTAATTACACAATTGTACATTAAGAGTGTAAACACTGATGAGGTCTTTCCTGATTACTTGATCATGAAGTTATTTTCAACTCCAAAACACTGTCTACCACTATGCACATTCTGTCCTGTGTGGCAGTGATTTGTGAACCTGTGCCAGGCATGTCATAGATGCTCAATAATATACAATGAATAATCAAATGAGAGAAAGACTATTTTATATTTTATATTCCAAACTATAATAAGTGTTATGAGAGAAAGAAAGATGGGAAAATGCTAGATAAAAATGAGTTAATTAAGTAGGTTTCATCATTGCAGAACGTGTATACAGCATTTATTCATAAAACCTATCCCTCAAGAAGCATCTCAACTTAAACAGAAATGTGAGAGAGTTTTCTGGGGTGAAATTGTGGAGGCCTTGAATTTCAAACCAGGGAGTTCAGATTAATCTTGAGAGAGAGAAACCATTAAAAGGTTAGTGTAAAGGGATGATATTGCCCAACTAGTCTTTTAGAAAGGTTAATCTGTGTATGTACTGTTTATGGAGAGATATGGGAAGGCAGCGATCAGTCTGTAAATTAAAAATATTGATTGAACTAGAGTAACAATGGAAAATTTGTGATGAATGGGGCATGAAAAAAAGACATTATAAAGGAAGAATTTACAGTACCTAGTAACTGATAGAACATTAAAGGTGAGAGTTGATTTCAAGATCTCAAAGCTGAGAAGCTAGACTTTGTAGTATTGTTAATGAAAGTTATAAAGGTAGAAAGTATATCTGACATCTCACGGTATTTTCTAAATATTGCCTTGCTCAAGGCCTTGAACACAACAGATATTTAATAAATATATATTGACTGAATAATAAAAATGAGTCTATCTTATATAATTCAGGGGCCTATTCACCCTTACCTCAACCTGCTATGTTGTAAAAACAGAGGAGGGTGTCCTGAAAGACTTAGCTCTTTTACAGAACATTACTAACTACTATAAACATTTTATTGCCTGTAGAAATAAGTCGTGGGAACAACTAAAGTTAAAGTGTAATGAGCATTAAATCATTCATAATACATTACACAATGCCTTGAAATTTTTTTCAGATCTGGCTGTCATGCTTAATATTATAATAGCTGATGTCAACAAAGCCAAATGCTATAGCCTCACTCCGAACCCATATTAGACCATGAAACATACACTAATTATTTTGTGTGTGACAAAGCCATAAACCCATCTAAAGGTACCCAAGTTTCATCACACCTCCACAATTTTTGCTAGTTGACTCTCGGGTGCCTCAATTTCTTACCTCACTTTAATGGTGATAATCCCTATGTCAAAGAGTTGAATAAAGATTTTTTAAAAATAATGTATATTTGAAAAAACATAGATAACCTTAATTTTTACCAAATGCCAATAATAGTTAATATATACTGAGTACTTACTACTTGCCAGGCAGTATTCAAAGTGCCTTCTAATTTTGAAGTTTTTAAAACTTCACTCAAGCTTCACAATGATACCTTTAGGTGGGTTTTATTAAAATTTCTATCTTGCAGATGATGAAACTGAAGCATCATGAGATTAAACAATTTACCCAAGGTAATTCAGCTAGTAAAAATTTTATGTTCACATCTGGCTCTTTTTAATTAGTGCTGATATAAGAAATAATGACCTCATTATTTCCTGTAAAAACCACTAAAAAAATTGGAAAGAGGAGGTAAAATAAATTCACTCACCCTTCGAAATCCCCCTCAGCCACAATGGATAAAAATAAAGAAAGAAAAACAAGAAAAGTCTATGCAGTTGCAAATCCAAAATAAATATCTCCAAGAAAGAAAAATAATATTTTGTTCTTTTTCCAATTGGCCTAATCATTTGATAGTCTCCTCTTCTTGCTCATGTTTTCAATACCCTTTCTTACATTTAAAAATATTATTTTAATTCTGATAATTCTGATGATTATAAATGGTAAGAATTACTAAAGCTGTGGCTTGAGGGCCTTGGATCTAGAAACAGGTAATAGTAGCAAGAAGGTTGGCTGAATAAAGGGAACTCAAACTACACAAAGCAGGGGACTGGAGCCAGGCTCACTGATTGAAGCCCAGGGCAGGAATGAGGCTGCCCACTTACGAAAGAGGTGGAGGTTTGTGGGAGACAGTTTTGCTCAAATCTGCCTCAGAATGTGTGGCTATGTTGTGTGGATGGGGCTATTGAAGCAGAGACACAACACACATGGGTGGCGAAGCTCCTTCAGCCCATGTTGCCTCTCTTATAACTCTAGAGGCCTCTGTGCCTCCCCAAAGGAGGGAAGTGGGTACTGAGAGCCATTGGAGTAGACCTCTGACTGTGAAGTGACAGGTCTCACCTGTCACATCTGGGAAGGTCTTTAACACTGCTGGATAAGCTGGGTGCCTACACTGCTTTCTACTTAGTAATAGGGCTTCCCAAATCAGATTCTTATTCAATAAAGTGTGTGAGATTCAAGCCACTGTCCTGGCCTTGCCCTACCTCAGCAGTTGGTTAGACTGATAATGAAAGAAAGAAACCATGTTAATCTTAAAAAAATATTTCTCGTAAGCTCTGGCTAGGGATGTTGCCTATGGGATGCTCTACTCATGGGAAACAGGAGACACACATAGAACCTGATAGGTCTTCTACTCTGTGTCTCTTCACCTTCCTTACATATTTTCTACATCTTTCTCTCCCTGTGGCTGTATCTTACATAATTTTCTCAGATATATTTTCTAGGTCACGAATTTTTCTACACAGCTGTATTAATCTTCCATTTAACCTTCTATCCATTTGAATTCTTAATTTCAACAAACAGAGGGGTTTTTGTTATTTCTAAAAGTAATATTTTGTTCTTTTTCCAATTGGCCTAATCATTTAATAGTCTCCTCTTCTTGCTCATGTTTTCAATGCCCTTTCTTACATTTTAAAATTATTCAAGCAGAATTATTTTTTATTTTAATTCTGATAATTATACTATCTGAATTCTGTGGTTCTGGTTCTGTTATCTATGGCTGGCTGGGTTTCTGTTTTATCATTTTTTTATCATGAGCTTTTTGTTGGCTGTGTATCTGTAGGAATTCTTTGAGGCTTGTTTGAGAGTATGCTCATTTTTATTTCTCTTAGACAGATGGGAAAATTATCCATCTTGATAGTCTTAAATTATAGGCCTGTGTTTTAAATCACGCAAAAAAAATATGGATTTAGGTCCTACACCATGTATAATCTGGCCAGTAGCTACAAATTCCAGTCTGCCTTTTCGGAGAGTGTACTTCTGTGGCCAGGAATTATGCTCACATTTTATGTGAACTCAGGGCTCTGTGCCCATCCCCTTTGTGCAGTGCAGTTCATACTATTTCTCAATGTGCAAATATTCCATAAAGGAAATCAGGGCATTCATTTTCCACCATGAATACTAGGTGGAAAAATACCACTTAACAACAAAACCCAGCTATTAACAGAAAGATAAAAATAAAGAACTCTAGAAAAAAAGATGTGAAAAGATTGGTAGTGTGTGTGTATATATATATAATTTCCACTGTGGAAATTATGTTTATAGAACATAATGTAAATATAAAAAATTGCAAATAATAAAATCTAAGGGGAGAGTGAAAGGAAGTGGAAAGAAATGTAACTCATTCTCATCTTTTGTATCAGAAATTCAATTGATGCCAATTAAAATGAAACTATTTAAAACTCATATGTCTACTTCCAAATATTTATTATGGCCTCAAATTAAATCAGAGTTTCTTGTCAAGAATGAAGCTCAATATGTAAATTATTATTTTTATCACTCAGTCACATTTTTTCTGCATTGTTTGAATGGTTTAAAATAAGATGTAGCAGTTCTGGTTGAGATGGGGGAGTAGGTAAACACTGTGCTTGCTATTTTCCATGACCACGTTAAAATTACAACTAAATTATAGAACAATCAACCTGGAGAACCACCTGAAGACTAACTGAACAGAAGTCCTATAACTAAAGATATAAAGAATAAGCCACATTGAGACTGGTAGGAGGAGTGGAAATGTAAAATGGGCTGGTCCCACACCCATGTGAGAACTGGGAGGAATATGTTGGCTGCAGAGGTCCCCAGTGAAGAGTGAGGGTTCCCAGCCCCACACCAAAGGACCAGGGTCCAGAAGAGTTCTCACAGCATCTCGCTTTGAAAATCAGCAGGGATTACGTCCATTCAGGTGAGACAGAAGGCTGTGGGAAACCTAGGCATTCCTCTTAAAGGGCCCACGTACATACCAATTTTTTTTTTTAGGCGAGGCAACCCTTGGTTGACCTCACAGATTGCAAGGATCTTGTCAGCTTACAATCCATTTTTATTTTATTTTATTTTTTTTCATTTTTTACACCTATAGCACCTGGTCTTTCTAGGTGGTTCCCCATCCAAGTACTAACCAGGCCTGACCCTGCTTAGCTTCTGAGATCAGATGGGATTGGGCTTGTTCAGAGCAGCATAGCCATAGACTTAAGGGCCCACATACAGATGCTCTCATATCCAAGTACTCACCTTTGGTTCTGGCGGAAAGACAGTAACTTGGGAGGTGCCAGAGACATAGGGAAAGAATGAGCTGAGTGGCTTCAAGGCATGAGCTGGAGGGACAGGTGCCACAATCCCTGTGTTAAGTTGTCCTCCTGTGTAGCCGACAAGCAGGCACCATATTTCCTGTGTTGAGTACTACATGAACAAATCTGAATCTGCACTAACCTGGTGAACACTAGTTGCCCTACCTTGGTGATTCTCTGAGACTCCATCTCACCCAATGCACTTACCACCCAAGGCTCTTTCAACAGCTGAGCCATATGAGCAGCTGGCAGGCAATAGCAGGCCTCGAGATGCCCTGGGCCTTTTGCTGAGCTTCCTCAGGCTTGGTACTGGTGGCAGCTGGCCTCGGTTCTCAGTATAACCTGTCCCACGCACCTCCAGGTCCAGCACAGGCAGAAATTAATTATGGATCACTTTCTAGCTTCTACCACATAGCCCCAGGTCAATCACAGGCAGCGGCTGACCCTGGCCTGCACAAGACCCCCATCCAAGAAGCTGATAAAACCAACACACCTGGTAGCCAGCTACAGACAATAACAGAGCACCACCCAATCAGCCCCATAAGCCGCACACCCAAAAAAATGTTCTCAGCAGGCACCAGAGCCCCTGGGGAGAATCCAGCTCCATGGGGTCAGCCTCCATAAAGCAGCTCATAGACTCATACCCATGGTCAGTCCTCACAGCCAGTAAGCCTGAAGGTCAATCCCACCTACTCACATGTCAACAGCAGTCAAGGCTCAGCTACAACAAGAGGACACACACAACCCACACAAGGGACATTCAGGCAGCATCTGGCTCAGACAACCAGGGAAACTGTGCCACTGAGCTCCACAGGGCACTTTCAACATAAGGCCACAAAGCCAAGACTGGGAAATATAGCAGATCTATCGAATACATAGTAACACAGAGAGGAAGCTGAAATAAGGAAGCAAAGAAACATGTCCCAAATTAATGAACAAAAGAAAACTCCAGAAAAAGAACTAAACAAAACAGAGGCAAGCAATGTAACAGATACAGAGTTCAAAACACTGGTTATAAGGATGCTTTAAGGAACTTAGTGAGAACTTCAACAAAGAGATAGTAAAGATAAAAAAAAAAAACCATAAAAGCCACAAAAAAGCAATCATAAATAAAGAATACAATAACTAAAATGAAGCAAACACTAGGAAGAATCAACAGTAGATTAGATGAAGCAGAGGGTCAAATCAGTGAATTAGATGACAAGGTTGCAGAAAACACTCAATCAGAATAGCAACAAGAAAAAAGAATCCAGAAAAATGAAGATAGTTTAAGGCACTGCTGGAACAACATTAAGTAATTGAAAACCTGTTTGATAAAATAATGATGGAAAACTTTCCTAACATGTCAGAGAAAATAGACATTCAAGTCCAGGAAGCATGGAGAGTTCCAAAATTGATGAACCCAAAGAAGACCACACTAAGACAAAACATAATTAAAATGCCAAAGGTGAAAGACAAAGAGAGAATTTTAAAAGCAGCAAGTGAAAAGCAGTTCATTACCTACAAGCAAGTTTCTATTAGACAGTCAGCTGATTTCTCAACAGAAACTGTGCAGGCCAGAAGGGATTGATATGAAATATTCAGTGGTGAAAAGCAAGGACTCACAACCAAGTTTACTCTACCCAGAAAGGCTATCATTAAAATTGAAAGAGAGATAAAGAACTTATCTCTTTCAAGAAAAAGCTAAAGGAATTTATCACCACCAAACCACTATTATAACAAATATTAAAAGAACTTTTTAAGAAGAAGAAAGGGAAAAAAGAATGCAAATATGAATAATAAAATGATAATAACTATGTACCCATCAATAATCATTTTACATGTAAATGGACTAAATGCTCCAATCAAAAGACATGGGGTAGTTAAATGGATAAGACAAGACCCATACATATATATGCTGTCTATAAAAGACCCACTTCAGATCAAAAGACACACATAAAGTAAAAGTAAAGGGATGGAAAAAGATATTTCATGTGAATTGAAAATTGTTTTTAAAAGCTGGGGTAGCAATATTTACACTAGAGAAAATAGATTTTAAAACAAAGCCTATAACAAGAGACAAAGAAAGACATTCTGACCTCACAGAACGAGTTATGAAGTGTTCTTTTCAATTTTTTTGAAGAGCTTCAGAAGGATTGATGTTAGTTCTTTAAATATTTGGTAGAGTCTACCTATGAATTCATTTGGTTCATTGCTTTTCTTTTTTGGAAGGTTTTCTATTACTGATTCTATTACTGATTCAGATTTATTCAAGTTTATTCAGATTTTATATTTCTTTATGAGTTGGTTTTGGCAGATTGTATCTTTCTAGGAATTTGTCCATCATATCTAATTATCCAATTAATTGACAATCGTTCGTAGTATTTTCTTATAATACTTTTTATTTCTATAAAATCAGTAGTAATGTCTTTACTTTTTCCTTAGTCAATGTAGCTAGAGGTTTGTCAATTTTTTGATCTTTTCAAAGAAACAACTTTGGTTTCATGGTATTATTTTTATACTTATATCTACTTATAAAATGTTATAGTATTTAATTCATAATTTTATAACTACTTACTTTTATATTTTCTTTATGAGAGTATAAATTACTTTTTAAGGCCAGTTTTTTTAGCTATATGGTAGATTCTTAATAAAGTCATTGTTAAATAAACAAATGAGGTAAGTTGAAAGGGGTATACAAAAAGAAATGTACATAAACCATAAATGCAAAGGAGACATGCGGTAGTTTGAGATAAGTGTGCAAAGTTGGCCCTTATATCCTGAACACAATACAAATTTCCTTAACAGAATGAGTATTGTTTTCTTTGTTATTATTTAAAACAATAGTCATTGAAGTAGATTTCTATTATTAAAGTCTAGTTTCTACAAAGTTCAGAGTTCTTCCTCACTTAGCTTTGATGCTTAAATTTATTTATCATAAGCCAGCAAATAAATCCCCAGTCTTATCAGGAAATAAATATTTTCCCACTTTGTACTCCTGCCTAGGCTGAACTCATGACTTCTGATGTTTTGTTTGTCCTCAAATCTAAGCTATGCCTCCAGTGCTCCATCAAACCTTACATACTGGCACACAAGTAAGGCATTCAAACAGGCAGGAGTTAATTTATAAAATCAGAAGAGCATTTAGTTAATTGTAGGGTCTCTTCTAACTCCACTGGTTTATGAGTCTGCTGAAGATGTCTTACACAGTTTGATGAGTTTAGATGCCACTGAAATGCTCATTGGCAGTGAATTTCAAACTGTGGTCTGATAATCCTATGGTACCAAGGAGAGGTTTCAAGGAATCCACAAACTTTTCATATAAATGTTATGTTCAAAAACATCCTAACCATTAAGAAAATGAAAAGATAAGCAACAGACTGAGAGAAAATATTTGCAAATCATGTATCTGATGAACAACTTGTATTCATAGCATGAATTCTTTCCTCAATATATAAATAAAAATATTTATACATTTGGCTCTATTTGTAAAATAAAATAAAAAATATAAATATTGTATATGCCTTTTTAAAAATTTATAGGCTAGAGGAACAACTTATCTCCAGAATACATAAAGAACACTTACAAATCAATACCAAGAAGATAAATACTCCATTAAAAAAAAAAAAAGGGCAAAAGGTTTAAATAAACATTTAACCAAAGATATATGAATGACCAATAAGCACATGAAAATATGCTCAACATCATTAGCTGTTAGGGAAATATAAATTAAAATCACAATAAGATACTACTTCACACCACCAGAATGGCTATAAAAAAAAAGACAATAACAAGTTTTGGTGAGAGGATGTGGAGAAACTAGAATACTCATACATTGATGGTAGAAATGTAAAATGGTACAACTACTTTGGAAAACAGTTTACCAGTTTCTTAAAAAAAAAAAAAAAAACATAAATTTACCTTATGATTCAGAAAATTCACTCCTTGGAATCTGTCCAAGAGAAATAATGACATATATTCACACAAAGGCCTATAAGCAAATGTTAACAGTAGCATTATTCATAACAGCCCAAAATTGAAACCAACCTGAATGTCCAGCAACTGGTGAGTAGATTCAATTATGCCAAGGGGAAATTCTAAGAACCACAGCAACTTGTATCCCACTGTCACTAAGAGCTGATAGGTTTGACAATTTTAAGTGCCATCAAATTTTCAACACACTTTGACAAGAGCATAAAATCTTCCAGTTCTAGCAACAGAAAGTGAGGCCTCAACCCCTGTCATAGGCCTGTTTGTTCTTGAAAAGAGAAATGCCTGAGTCGGAGGTGGAGCTGAATACATTAGGTGAACTTTAGTCCTAAGTTCTCAGCGAGACCAGCACAGATCTCAGCGAGGGGTCTTTCCTCTCAGTCTTCCTCCTGTTTGAACAATGTGGTCAGGCTAGAGTGGCTTGCAACATGAGGCTGGGAATAGAGAACTATGTGATCTCCATTCCTGGCCCTCCTGCACAACTGGTAGGGCTCCCTCATTTGCTAGTCAAGAAAGAAGCCTCTATAGTCTCAAGGGGCTTTTGCCTAAACCCATTCGTTATATCACTTCTTTCCAACCTGCTATAGGAATAGACCTTAGTACATTTCAATGTAACTGCTGCCTGTTGTCACCAAACACTTGATCAATGAGGTCTGCTACTCTACCCCAGGGCCTGTTTGGTTTATACTTGCTTAGTCAACTACAGGATAGGTCTCACCTGCATTTTTTTCAAAAAAGCATTGTCACCTTACCAGCTCCAAAAAAAAGGGAGTTTTAAATCGACAGAATCAATCTGCCAAAATTAAATGGGGAAAATCCTGTGTTAGTGTTGCCTCTTCTACTGAGAGACAAAGGCTAGCTTTTGCAGCAATTTCATAGGAGCAGCAAGTACTCTCTCAAAAACAAAGAACACTAGAGTTTGTGAAAGACAGCAGTTGTTCTTTGACTACACATGGGATTCTGTGTGTGAACCCACTTAATATTATTCCAAGTATTGTAACTGACAAGTATACCCACAATCTTGTTGGGAATTTTAAGTCTCCCTTCTGGTGGGCATCCAAGGACATTGCGAATGTCATCTGCAACTTGCCAATCAACAAGATATTATTATACAGTGAAAACTTTGTACATCAGAAGAACTATACTGTAATATCATAGAAACATTCCAGCTCAACATATAACACACTTCAATATCAATTATACATTATTACACAGTTCATAAAATTAATCAGCTCTAAGTCCTCTCAATGGCAAAATCACTTATAAATTTTTATCTTTCCTAAAAGTTGTATAGCTATATTAAGACACTTTTTAAAGGAAAACATACCATGGATGTTTTAGACAGACATTAATACACCAGCTTCCAGGAAACCATCTACTCTTCTCAGCTGGAAGGTAAAGAAAGAAAAGGAAGGGAAGATAGGGGGTGCAAGTGGCACCAGTAAGCATAGGTTTGCAGGAAGTTTTATGAGATGATAGAAAGTTTCTAAAACTGGATTAATAATGATTATATGACTCTATACATTTACTAAATTTCGTTCAATTGTACAGTTAAAATTTATAGTATCTAGATTTCAATAAAGCAGTTTAAAAAACGATAACAATATGTTTATTCTAAATATAGAGAGAAGCATTTGTTTGTTTGTTTAAAAAACTTAAGAAATTGTACAAAAACATACTGTGCCCTTTCATGTAGTATCTATCAAAGTTTAACATATTGGAAGTCTAAGTGTTAACCTGAACTATTTTTATATGTTTTCTCAGAATAAATCTTCTGTGGTCATCTCTGTTTAATCAGAGAAAATCATAAAATTGTTAAAAGAAAAACAATAAAAAATATGAAACTATTTCCACCTACTACTTTGTGAATCAGATTTTTCTCAATATTGTATGACTAAAACAAATGCAGAAATAAATTTATTTTAGAAGCTTTCTTCAACTATAATAAACCCTTTTCACATTTTTGTGCTCATCAAATATACTTTGTTTTCATTGACTAACTTTCTAATAAATAAACACTAGAAATTTTATTATATATATGATAATAAATATTTTTCTACATTGAAGTTGTATGTTTATTTTTAATTTTTAAAAAGGTTGCTGTTGCTAAAACAAAAGAAATCTGAAATCTCCTGGACCACAGATGGTACAAAAAGATTAAACTCAACTATATATTTACTAGAAGGGTGATTAAAATAAGTTCAATTTAAAGGAACACCTTGTCACTCTCCTTGAAGGCTCCCATGAAAGTAAATGGGATTTTATTTAGACATCAAATGTTTTAATTTCCTCCTTTACCCAACACTTCATAGAAACACAGAGTGCCCTTTCCCTTTTCCTCTTTCCTGTTGGCTGGAATCCAAACATGATGACTGGAGTTCCTGTCCCTGTTTTGGACTGTGAGGTGACTGAGAATAGAAGCCACTTAGAGTAAAGCCACAAGATAGAAGGAATGTGGTTTCTTATTATACTATCTCTGGAATGCCTACCTCTAGATTTCTTGCACATGGACATAAACATTTATATTGTCGATGCCACCATCTTACAACTAAAATTAATCCTAATTACTAAACTGAGATCAGAGTGGTATGGATAGAGGGAGTGGTGAGCACAAAGGCTCTGAGACAGGAAGTGTGTGGCATCTTCAAGGCACAGCAGGGTTGGGTGTCTGGAGTACCAATAATGGAAAGGAAAATGGTAGGAGATGGGCTGAAGGCTAACAGAGCGAGATGGTTTAGGTCTTAGTGGTTCATTGGTATTTTGAGCTTTAATTTAGATGTGGGAAGCAATTGGGGGTTTTGAGGAGTGACCAGAATGATCTATATTTTAAAAGAATCTTTTTGTAGACTGATACTAATGTATAAAAATCCTCAGGGTGCATACATAAGTATTTATTACAATATTCTCTGCCCTTTTTTATATATGTTTAAAAATTCTAGGTTATAGAATTTCATGGAAAATTTTTCATAATCACCTTTATAAACTGGCCAAAGCTAATGCCGAATCATTTACAACTAGTTTCACAACAACTTATCAGAATAAAGAATGTGTTAACACAAAGGGTTTGTCTATATGGAAACTGAAAAAAACAGTCCAAGAATTGTTGAGAATCCATATAGAGTATGGTCAGTTCAGAGAGCTCTGTGTTTGACTCTTGCCTCTGAGTTTTACTAACTGGGTAGGTGACCTCAACTAAACCATTTAACTTACCTAACCTACCAAAGTGTAATAATTTTATTTCCAAAGAATTTGTGAGGATTGAGTATTTAGCATAGTTTCTGGCACAGAAGAATCATTATAATTATAATTAGTTACAAGTATTAGAGTTTGAGAATACTTAACTACACTTTTAACATTGGATGAAGGCAATATGAAATTTCTAGTCCCTAAGGAGATTTTACTCTGTAATGAGTAAAGATAGCTCACACAAGCATTTCTCAACACTAGGATGAAAAAGCTCTAAAGTGTATCCACGTTTCTTTATTCTGATATCTGGAAGTGACTGCCTAAAAGACTTGAGTATCTCAAGTATAGAAAGAAATATCTCTTAAGAAAATTAATTAATTATTATTCTGATTCACATCTCAAATTTTTGTGCATTTAATTATTACGAATCAGCAAGTATGAGCTCCATCATTACAAGAACACTGAAAAGATCCAGTTTGTGGACCCATATAGGTGAGGCCCAGCCTCTTAACTAGGTTAATCTTACCTCAATAGTACTTACCCAGTACCAATTACTTCTGCCTGAGCAGCAATTCATCATTGGAGAACTAATTCAAACATAGAAACAAATGAAAAACCTGTTTGCCATGGTTGTTGAGAGAAATTGGCATTCAAAACTAACTGACTTCAATTTTCAGTCAGGTACATAAATACTTTTAAAGTCATCACTGTCCTAACAACAAGTAAAAAGCTGAACAAATGGAAAAATCAATAGCTTCTCTTTGATCTGGCAGGGACCTGAGGATACAGGGAAAACTGTTTCCCCTAAAATTGGAAAGACACTCAGTCAGATACAGAATCACAACTTAATGGACCAGTGCCAGGGTAGAAAAACCTGATGTGTTATTGATGACTAGCTAGAGGCTCAGAGTGGACAAGTCTATGAACTGAAAACACCAAGAGGGTCTCCTCACTTTGTGAGTTTTATCTCTTGGAGTTCTACCAGGTTCTCACAGGAAAGATCAGAGAAAAATCTCCCTGGGCTTCTCCCAGGAAAAGTAATCATTTTAAAACAAACCAGAGTACTCTGTTCATAACAAAGCCTGTCCTCAAAAGAAACTATTTTACTGGAGCCTAATCTATTGGGGTTTTATCAGAGCACAAATGACCAAGGAAAAAGAAAAGATCCTACTCCAGCCAGCCAACTTGTCTTATGTAAGGTTGGTTGCAGGGTGGAGATGGGGGTGAGGAGGCAGGGGATGGTTGCAGGGTGGAGATGGGGGTGAGGAGGCAGGGGATGAGAAGCACTTGTGAAGTTCCAGCCTAAGAGAAAAGGCTCACTAAAGACCTAATCATAGGACTGCAGAATGTTACCCCTCACCCCACTTTGTACCATCTCATACTAAAGACCAATATACAAGAGTCCCCTTGGCCCAGTATATAATGTTTGGCTTTCAGCAAAAAATTTCAAAGCATACAAAAAAGGCAAAAAACACAGTTCGAAAAGACAGAGCAAGCATCATAACCGGACTCACATATGGCAAGACTTTTGCAATGATCAGAATATGATTTTAAAACAACTATGATTAATATGCTAAGGGCTCTAATGAGAAAAGTAGACTACGTGAAAGAACAGATGGGTAATGTAAACAGAGATGGAAATTCTAGGAATCAAAAAGAAATGTTAGTGAATAAAACTCTATAACGGAAATGGAGAATGTCTTCCATGGGCTTATTAGTAGACTGAACACAACTTAGGAAGGAATCTCTGAGCTTGAGATATGTCAATAGAAACTGAAACCAATAATTAATAATAATGATAATAATAATAATAATAACTGAACAAAAGGACAGAATACCCAAGATAGGTATAGCATATACATAATGAGAATTCCAAAAGGAGAAGAGAGAAAGGTACCAAAGCAATATCTGAAGCAATAAAGACTGAGAATTTCCCCCAAATTAAGGTCAGAAATCAAAACATGTCTTAGTTAACTCGGGCTGTTACTAGAAAGTCCTATAGACTAGGTGACTTAAAAAATGACATTTATTTGCCACTGTTCTGGAGGTAGAAAAGTACAAGATCAAGGTACAGGCAAATTTAGTTTTGATGAGGAGAGCCTGTGTCCTGGTTTGTACATGGCTGTCTGTTTTACCTCTCACATGGCAGGGACTACAAGCAAGCTCTTCATTCTCTATAAGAGCACTAATCTCATTCATAAAGGCTCTACCCTCATGACCTAATTACCTCCCAAGGACACCACCTGTTAATACCAGCATGTGTGGGTTAGGATTTCAACATAAGAATTTGGTGGTGGGGCGGGGACACAAACATTCAGTCTATAAAACCACAAGAAGTTCAAAGAACACCAGACAGAATAAATACCAAATAAACTACACCTAAGTACATCATATTTAAATTGCAGAAAATAAAAAAATAAAGAAGCCAAAGGAAAAAAAGGATCTTATCTATTGAGGAGAAAAGATAAAAATTACACACAACTTCTCAGAAACCATGCAAGAAGAAATACTTAAGTAGTGAAATACTTAAGTATTGAGAGAGAGTAAAAAGACTAACCTAGGTTCCTATACTCTGCAAAATTACCCTTCAGAAGTAATGAAAAAATAAAGACTTCCCAGACAAACATTGAGGGATTTATAGCCAGTATATTTACCTTGCAAGAAATATCTAAAGAAGTTCTTTAGAGAGAAGGATATTCATGAAGTTCAGAAATTTGAGAGCAACCACTAAAAAAATGTTTTTTTAAAAAAAGACGTCTTCTTTTTAAAATATATATAATTAGCATATATATAATTTATATGCTAAGAAGGAAAAGATGAAAAACTATCAATGGCAGAAAAAATGTGGAAGATGAAAATAGGAACAAAGAACAAGGACAATCAATAGAAAACAATAACAGATATGGTAAATATTAGTCCAAATATATCAATAATCATTTTAAACATCAATGGTATAAAAACAATAATTAAAAGACAGAATAGCCAAAGTGAATCAAAAAACAAGACCTAACTAAATGTCGTCTAAAAAAAAATCCCACTTTAAACATAAAGACACATATAAATTAAAAATAAATAGATAAAGATATGCCATACAAAGACTAATCAAGAGAAAAATGGAATGCCTACATTAGTTTCAGACAGAGAAGACTTCAAAGCAAGGGATATTATCAGGGATAAAGAGGGACATTACATAATCATAAAGAGGTGTACTTGCAAGGAAGACATAACAATTTTTAATGTGTATGCATATAACAACAGAACATTGAAATACATAAGGCAAACTAATAGAACTGCAAGTAGAAATAGATAAATCAACAATAATGTTGGAGACTTTAACCCCCCTGTAACAGAAATGGGCACATCCTCCAGGTAGATAATGAGTAAGAATATAGTAGAACTCAACAGCATCAGCAATCAACTAGATATAATTGATATCTACAAATGACTCCCTCCAACAACAGCAGATTACCCATTCTTCTCAAGCTCACATGAAGCATTCACCAAAACAGACTACATTCTGGGTCATAAAAAACATCTTAACAAATTTAAAAGAATAGAAATCATACAATCTATGCTCTCAGTCCACAATGGATTTAAACTAGAAATCAATAAAAGAAAGATAACTGGAAAATCCCAACATATTTGGATATTAAACAAAACACTATAAAATTTATTTTTCAAACAACACGCTTTTAAATAACACATGGATCGAAGAAGAAATCTCAAGAGAAATGAAAAAAAAACAGAAAGAACTAAATGAAAATACAACTTATCAAAATTTGTGATATGCTGCAAAAGAATTCTTGGAGGAAAATTGATAGCATTAATGCATATATTAGAAAAAAAGAAAGATATCAAATTAGTCATCTGTGCTGCAACCTTAGGAAACTAGAAAATGAAGAGAAAATTAAATATAAAATAAGCAGAAGAAAAGAAATAATAAAATCAGAGCAAAAATAATGAAATTGAAAACAGAAAATCAATAGAGAAAATTAATGAAGTACCAAAAGCTAGTTCCATAAAAAGATTTTTGAAAAAATCAATAAGCTTCTAGATAGGCTAATAAAGAAATAAAAATAAAGAGGGATGACACAAATAATTAATGTCAGAAAGGGAAGAGTGGACATCACTACAGAACTCGTGGACATTAAATAAATAATGAAATATACCATAAACAATTCTATGGCCAAAACTTTGATAATCTAGATAAAATGGATCTTGTAGGCACAATTTTCCAAAATTCATAAAGAAAGAAAGAGACAATTTGAATATGCCTGTGTCTATAAAGAAATCAAGTCAATAATTAATAACTTTCCAAGACAGAAAGCACCAGACTCAGATGGATTCACTAGAGAATTCACAAAATATCTTAGAAAGAAATTATACCAATTCCCTACAATCTCTTTCAAAAGATAGAAGCCAAAGGAATACTTCCTAACTCAGTCTATGAGGCCAGCTTTACCCTAATATCAAAACCAGACAAAACCAGAAAAGAAAAGGAAAAAATAAAATAAAAAAAAGACATTGCAAGAAAAGACCAAAACAGGAAAAGATCATTATTTCTCATGAATATAGATGCAAAAATCTTTAGCAAAATATTAGTAAATTGAATCCAACAATATGTAAAATCCACAATCAAGCAGGATTTATCCCAGGGATGAGGGTGTTTCAACATTTGACAATCAATTAATGTGATACATTACATCAACAAGGTAAAGAAGAAAAATCACATGAGCCTATCAATAAATGCACAAAGAGCATCTGATGAATGTCAAAACTCATTAATGATTTAAAACACTCTTAGCAAATTTAGAATAGAGAAGAATTCCCTCAACTTGATAAAGAACATCTACAAAAAGCCTGAAGCTAACATCATACTTAATGGTGAGAAACTAGAAGCTTTCTCTCAAAGATTAGGAAAAAAGCAAGGATGTCCCCTCTTAAAACTCTTTTTCAAAATTATCCTGGAAGTTCTATCAATACAATAAGACAAGAAAAAGAAATTAAAATTATACCAATTTGGAAGGAAGAAATAAAACTGTCTTTGCAAATGACATGATTGTCTATGTAGAAAATCCAAAAGAATCATCATCATAATCGACAACAACAACAAAAACTCCTGGAACTAATTAATGATATAGCAAGGTTGTGGGATATAAGGTTAACCTATGAAGGCCAATCACTTTCCTATGTACCAGCGATGAACAAGTAGAATTTGCAATGAAAAATACAATGCCATTTATATTAGTATCCCCCAATATGAAACACTTAGGTATAAATCTAAGAAAATGTGAGCAAAGTCTATATGAGAAAAACAACAAAACTCTGATGAAAAATAAATCTAAGAATAACCAAAAAATTAAGAGATAGTTCATGTTCATAGATAGGAAGACTCAATATTGTCAAGATGTCAGTTCTTCCTGACTTGATCTATAGAGTCAATGCAACTGCAACCAAAATCCAAGCAAGTTAGATGGAGATAATGACAAATTGATTTTCAAGTTTATATGGAGAAGCAAAAGCTCCAAAATAGCCAACATACGACTTCTGGACTTAACTATAAAGCTACAGTAATCAAGACAGTGTGGTACTGGTGAGAGAATAGACAAATAGATCATTCATGAAGCAGAGTAGAGAGCCCAGAAATGCATTCACATAAATAAAGTCAACTGATCTTTGACAAAGGAGCAAAGGCAAAACAGTTGAGCAAAGATAGTCTTAACAATGGTACTTAACAATGGACAGTCAAATACAAAAAAAAAATAAAATGAATCTAGGCACAGACCTTACACCCTTCACAAAAATTAACTTAAGATGGATCATAAACCTAAGTGGAAAATGCAAAACTACAACATACCCAGAAGATAACATAGCAGAAAATGTAGGTGACCTTGGGTGTGGTGATGACTTTCTAGATACAGTACCAGTGGCATGACCCATGAAAGAAATCACTGATAAGCTGGGCTTCATTAAACTTAAAACATTCTGTTCTGCAAAAGACACTGTCAAGGGAATGAGAAGACAAGCCACACAATGGGAGAAAATATTTGCAAAAGCTATCTGATAAAGGACTGGTATCCAAAATGTACAAAGAACACTTAAAACTCAACAATAAGAAAATAAACAACCCAATTAAAAAATGGACCAAAGATCTTAATAGACATCTCATCAAAAAAAGATATATAGATGACAAATAATCATATGAAAATATGCTCCACATCATCTGTCACTATGAAATTGCAAATTAAAACAAGAATAAGATACCACTACATACCTTTTAGAAAGGCCAAAATCCAAAACACTCATAACATCAAATGCTCTCATTCATTGCTGGTGGGAATTAAAATTGGTATGGTGACTTTGGGAGACAGTTTGGCAGTTTCTTACAAAACTAAACATACTCTCCCCACAGAATCCAGCAATAGTGCTCCTCGGTATTTACCCAAACAGTTAAAAATCCAAGTTCTTGCAAAAACCTGAATGTGAATATTTACAGCATCTATTTCATAATGCGAAAACTTGGATGCCACCAGAATATTCTAGTAGGTGAATGGATAAACAAACTGTGGTTCATTCAGACAATGGGATATTATTCAGTGCTAAAAATAAATGAGCTTTCAAACCATGAAAAGACATGGAGAAAATTTAAGTGCATGTTACCAAGTGAAAGAAGCACATATGGAAAGGCTACAATACTGTATGATTCCAACTATATGATATTCGAGAAAAGGCAAAACTATGCAGACAGCTAAAAAGTCAGAGGTTGCCAGGAGGTAAGAAAGAGGGAGGGATAAACAGGTGAAGCACAGAGGATGTTTAATGCACTGAAATTATTCTGTATAATATACTAATGGTAAATACATGTCATTATACATTTGTCAAAATCCATAGAATGTACAATACCGAGAGTAAATCCTAAGTCATACTATGGACTTTGGATGATAAATAATCTGTCAATGTATGTTTATCATTTGTAAGAAGTATGCCCCTCTGGAGGGATATGTTGATAATTGGGGAGGGCTATGCATGTGTAGGGGCAGTGGGTATGTGAGAAGTGTCTGTACACTCTGTTCAATTTTGCTGTGAACCTAAAACTGCTCCAAAAACTAAAGTGTTTTTAAAGGGAAATATAGATATATACAAACATTTAATGAAGAGACATGGACATGCAAACAACAACACTAAAACCAGTGTGACGCAGAAATTATGCATCAAGACTGCCAGGCTTCCTATCCCAGTTCTACTACATTGTAGTTTGTCACCTGGACCAAGTTCTTGGTTTCCTCATCTGTCAAAAAAGGGACATATATCTCCTAGGTTGCTGGGAGGACAAAATGAGTTTAACCATGTAAAGTGTTTAGAGAAGTGCCTATCAGTCAGTAAGTACACAATAAATGTTACCTATTATTATCGATATTAAAAGAACAATAAATCAATACAACATATTGTAAAGTCCACTATGCCAGGAGATGTCATATGTGTCTGGTGGGGAAAAAAATGTATAGATTTTCTTAATGTACCACAAGTATAGGCCCGAAAATATAGTAGAAAATAGTATATCATGACAAAATAGAACAGAAGGTCTCTTTTGATAGTCTTAATTAACTAAGGCTAAGGTGACACAATCACATTTGTAAACAGTGACATCCTTAAAAAATGAAGAAATACCATACATAAGTGTGAGGTTCAAGGTGAGGAGGTACAAAACTATGAAAATTGAGAGAAATAAAGATTACTGCCTAATATCAGTCAAAGTGAGATTCTGCAAATACAATGTCAATCATCCTTATATTAATCCAGAGAGCCTTAGACTGGGTTGTTTGGAATGGCATATCTGCCATACAAACTGTTCTTTTTTTTTTTTAATTAATGTATTTCATATACCCAGTGTTACACTGTTAAGACCTCATCATTTTTATTTTTTAGTTTCTTCTGGTATTTGTATTTTAAGACTTCAGAAGGTACAGAAAAGGAAACAAGAGAGGCAACAAAAAAAGTATAACAGGCAGGGCAGAGTGATTAGACAGCCGAGGATCCACAGTCCAGACCAGTGGTTCTTGTATTTTGATGTATGTCAGAATCACCTGGAAGCTAATAAGGTTCCTTGAAGTAGGAATGGGTCTGGGCATTTGTATTTTTACCAAATTTCCTAGGCGATTGTGATAAAGACCAAAGTTTGATTAGACCTTTAGTCTAATCCCTTCCTTGCTACTCAAAGTCCAGAGATGAGTAGCATGGCATCACATGGGAGGTGGTTAGAAATGCAGAAAATTGTGCCCCACCCCAGATCTACAGCATCAGAAATGCATTTTCATCAAGACCCCCAGGTGATTCACACACACAGTAAGGTTGAGAAGCACTGGTTCTCAACCTGTCTGCCCACTGGAATCTCCTGGGAGAGATTCTGTTTTAAGTATATGAGTTTGCCCGGACTTCAGGGTTTTTAAAAGCTATTTAAAGTTCAGCAAAATTTAACCAATGTTACCCCAATAAACTTAATTTAAAGAGAGAGAGAGGAAGAGAGAGAGAGAAAATAAAGTTCAGCAAAATTTGTAAAAAAAAAAATCTTATAAGCCAAAGTCACAGCATAAATATTGGTGCAACACTATCACGTTTAGCTCAAATGGTCTTATCAACTGTACTATTCCATGAGCTGCCCCCAACATATTACTAATGGGGAAATGTCCACTAATGTCCCTCAAAAAATTTAAGAGATTGTATTTGCATAACTTTTTGTTTCAATAGTTTAGTAATATATAAACTCCTTAGTTTCCCTTTCTCTTTCACTCCCACCCAAACTGCTTACCCTAGGAGGATAGGTTTCCATTTAAATATAACTTGTAGACCAAAAAAAGGAGTTCTATGGAAAGTAACCTCACAGGGTGATCTGACCCTAAATTCCAAACTGGGCAGGTCATGGTGTACAGTCATGCCCCAGGCATATCACTTCTTAGTGAAAGGTTTTAAGCCAGCCCTATCCATTATTCTTGTGCATCTAAGTTAACACATCTTTGAAATACCTGAAGTAATACCCTTCAAAGTGAATATTAAACCTCAAGAAAGCACATAATCTTGTTACCTATCTTGTAATACAATCCCTGCCTTGCTTTCTCCAATCTTCCGTTTCCCTTCCAATTTCTCCAATCCCCTCAATTTCAAATGTATAAAAGAAGTTGCAAAACTGTTATTCTCTGGAGCATTTGAGATTTTGCTCCATTGCATATATCATCAGTTTGGCTCATATAAACTCTTATAAAAATGCTCTACAGGTTTTGACATTTCTTACGTCGACAAACTTTAATGAAACTGTTTGGTGTTCAACAAAACACCATTAAAATGAGATTTCATTTATAACTGAAAAGTTGACATAAGAGGAGCCATTTTTTTTCCTATAGTGACATTGGTTAACTAAATCCAATTAGTTTCAGCTGTACGCTTTAACAGTAAGGCATATATATATGCCTTACACTGTGTTCACCGCCCATAGATTTCTTTCTGTCACTACATATTTGACCTCCTTTACCCTATCTACCTCCCCACTCCTCCTCCACTCCCTACCCTCTGGTAACCACTAGTCTATAGTCTATGTCCATGAGTCTGTTTGATTGTCCTGTTTATTTGTTATTTTTAGGTTTATATTTCACATATAAGTCATATCATGTGATTTTCAACTTTTCCTGTCTGGCTTATTTCGCTTAGCATGATTATCTCGAGGTCTATCCATGTTGTCGCAAATGGCAGTATTTCATCTCTTCTTATGGCTGAGTAATATTCCATTGTATATATGTACCACCTCTTCTTTATCCAATCATCTGTCATAGGACACTTCAGTTGCTTCCATGTCCTGGCCACTGTGACTAATACTGCTATGAATATCGGTATGCAAATATCTTTTTGGATATGAGTTCTCAAGTCTTTGGAGTAAATACTCAGTAGAGGGATTGCTGGATCATATGGTAGATCAATTCTTAGTTTTTTGAGGAACCTCCATACTGTTTTCCATAGCGGTTATACCAATTTGCAGTCCAACCAGCAGTGTATGATGGTTTCTTTTTCTCCACATCCTCTCCAACATTTGTTATTACTTGTCCTGTTGATTATAGCTATTCTAACAGGTGTGAGATGGTATCTCATTGTGGTTTTGATTTGCATTTCCCTAAAAATTAGCGATGTTGAGCATCTTTCCAAATATTTGTTGGCCATTTGTATATTCTCTAGGGAGAAGTGTCTGTTCAGGTCCTCTGCCCATTTTTTGACTGGATCATGATTTATTTTGTTGTTTTTGAGTTGAATGAGTTCTTCGTATATTCTGGATATTAGGCTCTTATTGGGGGCATTGCTTGCAAACATATTTTCCCATTCAGATGGTTGTCTCTTTACCTTGTTGACGATTTCTTTTGCTGAGCAAAAGCTTTTTAGTTTGATGTAGTCCCATTCATTTATTTTAGCTTTTACTTCCCTTGCTTTTGATGTCAAATTCATAAAAGAGAGGAGCCATTTTTAAATAGAGCTAGGAACTGTCTTGTACATCTTGTTCCTTAAAATTTTGGAATGTTTTGATTGAGCAAAGGAACCTTTGGACTGGGCCAAACCAACATTATATTTCAAACAACTATCTGTAAAGCTAACAGGATAGCAGAATCCTGTCTATGAGGACTAAAAATTAAGAACACTCTTTAAAATTGGCACCACCATGTACAGCTAAAGGATAACTTGGCTTATTTGTATGTATAGAAATTCCTTCCTTAGCTTATTAGCACCCAAAAGAAATTTCTTCCTTCTACTCATGTAGTTATTTCCCTTCCCTTTCTCACAAAAAACCCACCTTTACCCCATAATTGGAACACTTTGGGTTTCTATCTGAATCAGTGCTTGCCAAATAGCTATTCTTTGATCTCAAATTAATTCTTGTTGCCTCTCACTTTGGCTTTTTAAAATTTGGGGGTTTATATAACCAATGAAAATACTAAGGGTGATCCAAAAGATTGATTGCAGATTATTCAGGAATTGAAGAGGTGAGAACAAAATGGGGAAGAATTGAAGAGGAAGTAAAGAGACGAAAGAACTTAGAGGAAGACCAGAGAAAGAAAGTACTGTTCTTTCTGGTTTTGTAAACTGTTAAATGATAATTGGATTCTAATATCTGGATTCGATGACCCAAGGCTGAGACTAATGAACAACCATGGCTGGTTTCCAAAGAAAGCTCTAGTTAACAAATTTTAAGACTATTTCTTCAAAGTGATTTAATTAGAATGTTCCAATATTGGAGCTCCAAAATAACTTGAAGGCTACACCTGAAAAATGAGGTTTTCTTTAAACTGGAGAAATAAAAGGGCAACTGAATATTACTGATGTTATCAAAATAAAAATTTAATCCCAGTGGCACAAAGTAAATTTTTACAGATTACCCTGAGATGGTTGCTCTCTCTTTTTGCACCAGAAAATCTTAAAGCAGCAGCTGAACCAAAGGTGTTTCAACTCCAAACCTGAAAAGAGAAGGAAACCCTTTACATATAATTATTCCCTTTTAATGACTTTGCAAATCTCCTCTTTCCTCTTTTCTGTTTCTCTAGTTTTATTCTCTTCAAAGTGGAAAAGATTTTGCTGCTTCTAAAAGAGCCAACATACCCCACTTAGAAAGAATTAAGAAAGGCAGTCCCATTTGCTTAGTGTACCATTTGGACAGACAATGACTTTGCCATAGATGTTCAATAACCACAGTTGCCATGTGGGCCCATGTATATGTAAAAGTTTTGCACATCTTCAGTACATTTTATGTTCTAGATCAGTTGGCCTCTTTTGGTAGAGCAAGAAAGCTCTGTTTTATTTAATTTGTTCTGTTGCCTACAATAAAAGAGAAAACAGAACAGTGCTTTGAAGAAGTAGAGGACTTTTGTTGCTTTTGGTGAAATGGGGTTGGTTATTCTCTCCATTAGAGAAAAATTGATTGCACTGTTTTTGAGATATTGAGGATTAGGACATTCCTGGGCATATTTTATTTCATAATTAAGAGTAGGGGCTTCTGCATGGAGATAGACTTGAAATCTGGGACCTAGGCTGCTATGATATTTATCAGTTAAATGCAAAATATATTTGCCAATCCCACAGAACAGGAAGGTCAGGCTGGCCTGAACAATGCTACCTGGCCTCTTAAGAGTACAGCCAATTCTTCGTTTTGGCTTTGCTTTTGTAAAGCTGCTTCCTCCTTGGCCAAGAGCAGTTCAGCCTTTTCTGAGCACGTCTACCAGCAGGGACACATTAGGAAACATCCAACAAATTCCCGTAGTTCTGTTTCCTTTGACTTTCACTGGCAGAAAACTTGGCAAGTTGTCCTCTTTCCTGAAGCACAATCACCAAAGCTGTTGGTGTCCTTGGCTCGTCTCTAACAAAATAGTTGAAAAGTCTTCCAAACACCCCAGCAGATTCCAAAATCTCAGTTTAACACTATGTACATTATTCCTCTAGGTATTGCTTGCTTGACTCTCCCAAGGTTTCCATGGTAAAGCCAAGATTCTAAAAATTATATAAGCATTAAACCCCTGAAGTATGTGTTCTAATAACATTTTGAGTTGCAAAAGTTCTTTTCAGTATTGGAACAGTTGGGCTCTAAACTTTTCTTTTCACACTACCTTCCAATATTCACACTGATTCTAATTCACTTGGTATAAAGAAGAAAAACTAACCATTTAAAACAACCCACAGATACATACTTCATTCTGAAAATTTATCCTCCTCTTTCACTTTCGTAAAGGTACTCTTATCCTTCCTTTACATGTGGTCACCAGTCCCAACACTTCTTTCTTGATAATGTTTAAGACATCTGTCTCTTTCCATTCCCTCTGACCTTACCTTAGCTTAGCCCTATATTACTTTATATTTGCACTGTTTTCTAACTATCCTATGGCATCAACACTCACTCCTCTAATCCAATCTAAACTATTCTACATTTTATTCTCAGTATACTCTTTATTCTAGAATCACCAAAGTCTTCCTTCATATCACTGCCTGTTGAAAAACTATTTGTTCTTCTCCCTACTAAAAGAATCAACTCCAAGCTTCTGAACCTGACATGCACAGCCACCACAACCTGATGCTAAGAGGCCTTTGCCCCACTCTTATTTTGTAAGACAGCTAAGCTGCAGTGCTAGAGGGTCAACATGCATCTCATAACCATGCCTCTTATTTCTCACTGTTGTCTCTTTGCTCACATTCTCACATCTCATGTCTTCCCCGACTCTCACATCTTCAAATACAACATATTTTTAAGGCCAAGATTTTTTAAGACCAACCTTCTGCATGAAGCCTTCCTTGACTACTCTATCCTACAAAGGTCTCCCTCTACTTTGAGCTCTTAACACTTATTCTCGTTTCTATTCATTTGGCAACCTAATCATTTGCTGCCTCTTATATGTCCCCCAAACCATGTCTTGTATTGTCATTTAACTTTGACATGTTTACATTTTATCTCCTCAGCTAAATCATCAGCTCTTCCATTCATTCAACAAATATGTACTGCATTTACTTAGTGCCAGGTACTATGCTAGGTATGGAGGGGAAAGTTTCTATTTTCTCCTTATACTAAGTTCTTAAAGCCATATTTTCTTAATGCATAACAAGTAGGTTTCAGGCATGATGGCTTTACTAGAGACCCCTGCCTCACTCTTCATTATCCAATGGAGAAATCTGTCAAGGGCATTAAAGAATATTAAAAGGCTAATTTTTATGAACTTTTCCTAGGTCTTTAACACTATAGAGTAGGCAGCTATCACATAAGTTCAATTGTATTCCCTACCTACTAGGACTTTTATAAAAATCACATTTTAATATCACCATCAGAAGCAGACTCTGTAAGATGGTGTGATATGGTTCACTACCAAGTGGTATAAACAGGGCTGGATGCTAGACTCCTCCTTTATAACTAAAATCTTAATGATGTAGAACTGTGGTCAATTTGAATAAATGCCCTTCTGCTACTGAGATTAGGAGGACAAGCAACCTGCTATGGGCTGATGAGAAAGAATAAATTTGAGCTTTTTAAAATCTTTTTGAGGGACATTTTTTGTAGGCCGACAAGCCTATTCAAAAGTTTACTTGGACTTTAAAAATTAATATTTGGTGATTAAAGTTACAAACCTAAGACTCTAGTTTTCCTTAAAACTGTAAATTCAGTTACAAATGTTATTGCTCTATCTGTAAGTCTAGCAAATTGTATTATTCACTTCTAAGAGATCTTTCAATAATGTTTGATCTAATTTATGAACATAGTTAATTAAGTATTCTCAAACACTCTAGAACTACTTGGAAGAAAAATATTTACTTTCCTTAGTATATTAGGGGTCTGTCTCCTAGACCACCCCCACATTTAGAGATTCATTGAAGAATTCCACATTTATGGAAGGATTTATAGAACTCGATATATAGCTCTACTCATAGTTAGAATTTACTATAGCAATGTTACAAGGATACATAGCTGGATCATAAGGGAAGATCATCATAGTCTAGAGTACTCCATCGTCCAACTTCCTTATGCTCTCCCTCCCTCCCATGAGGGGTTACAGAGAGCACACTATCCCCAGCAATGAAGATTTGACAACACGTGGGAAAAAATTTGATCCAGAGAAGTTCACTAGAGACTTAGAGCCCAAGGTTTTTACTGGTGGCTGAGTCAATAGGCACACTCTGCCTAGAATCAACCAAAATTTCAGATTCTAAGAAGGAAAGCAGACATTCAGTACAAACCATATTTTCTGCATAAACCACCCTTATTAGTTAACTGTTGTCTAGGAGCACTCTATTACTCAACTTCCCAGATACCCTCAAGGATAAATCTTGAGAGCAGGCCTTCCTAAGGGCAGCAGTCTCAGGCCTGCGGTATCAACTCTTTTCTGCACACTTAGATACTTCCATTTTCTATTTTAACACACTAAACCTCCCCAAGTGCTCAAATAACACATATAAAGTAAACAGTTAAAATTATAAATATGGTCAGCCTTAGTTCTTTTAAATATTCCATCATTTTCTACAAACTTAGTAAGATTTCAACTTTAAATCAAAAATAGAAATCACTTCTTTAATTACACATTGCAACTGGACGAACAAAATCAGTCTCATATTCTAACAGGACAAATTCTCTTCAGTAATATAAATATATGAAATAACCAGTAGGGGAAAATTCTTTAATATAAAAGTATTAATATGAATTTGATTGTCATAAACATATGTATGATTAATCCCAACTATTCTTAGAATGAAAGATGCTTTAACACTAAGGAAACTAAATGTCGTCCTAGCACTGTTGGCAGATATCCTAGCAGCTGGTTGATGTAGACATCCTCTAGCTGGAAATTGAAGATTTCTGCAGAGATCAGTTTCTTACCCTGACCCTGATTTGTGTTTGATAGGTAACTTCAAGATGGAGTATTGTGATATCTCTGCTTTTACATTACATATTTGCTAATCCTTCTGAGAGCCAACTGATGTCTACCATTTACCCTAGGTTAAGCATTGATAGAATGCTGATTTTTTTTTTTTTTTAATTGTGGGAGAGGATGTTAATTGCAGGAGGGGACAGTCATTTTGGTCTAAATCTAAAGTTTTTTGAACTTAATAAAATTCTTCATTCTTTCATATTTTGCTATTTTTCAGAACTGCTACTCCTAGATAAAAAAATAGATTGAAGACTGAATGTTCACTGTTTATGATTTAATTTATGTCATCATAACTTTCAAAACTAGTTTTTCTCTCTTTATTTGTTAGAGCACTTTTATATTCACAACAAAACTGAGTAGAATATACAGAGATTTCTCATGTATCCTCTGCTTCCCCCACCAAACACTCTCTCCTCCACTTCAACATACCCAGAGTGGTGCACTTGTTGGTCAACTGATGAAACTACATTGACACATCATAATCACCCACAGTCCATAGTTTAAATTAGGATTTAAATTACTGTACATTCTATGGATTTTGACAGATATATAATGATGTGTTACCCATCATTATAGTATCGTATTAAATAGTGTCCCTGCCCTAAAAAATCCTCTGTGTTCCACATTCCTCCTTTCCCACTGACAACCACAAATCATTTTATTGTCTGCATAGTTTTGTTTTTTCCTGAATGTCATATAGCTCGAATCATACTGTATGTAGCCTTTACAGATTGACTTCTTCACTCAGTAATATGAATTCCTCTCTGTCTTTTCATGGCTTGATATCTCATTTCTTTTTAGCACTGAATAATATTTCATTGTCTGGATGTACCACAGTTTATTTATCCATTCACCAAAGGATATCTTGGTTGCTTTTATTTTGGCAATTACAAGTAAAGCTACTATAAATATCCATGTTGAGGTTTTTATGAGGACAAGGTTTTTACTCATTTGGGTAAACACAGAGGAACATTATTACTGAATCCTGTGTTACCGTATGTTTCATTTTGTAAGAAACTGCCAAACTGTCTTTCAAAGTGGCTGTACCAATGTGCAGTCCCACCAGCAATGAATATGAGTTCTTGTTGCTCCATATCCTGACCAATATTTGATGTCAGTGTCCTGGATTTTAATCTTTCTAATAGGTATATAGTAGTAGTATTTCATTGTTTTAATTTGTAATTCCATAATGACATATGACATGAAACATCTTTTATATACTTTTTTACCATCTGTATACCTTCTTTGATAAGGTATCTGTTCAGGTCTCTTGCCTCTTTTTTATTTGGATTGTCTCTTATTGTCGAGTTTTAAGTGTTCTTTGTATATTTTGGATAACAGTCCTTTATCGGATATCTTTTGCAAATATTTTATCCCAGTTTGTGGTTTGTCTCCTCATTCTTTTGATGATATCTTTCACAAACCAGATATTTTAATTTTAATGAAGCCCAGCTTATCAATTTTTTTTTGATAGGTCATACCTCTACTGTATCTAAAAAGTCATTGCCATGCCAAAGGTCACCTACATTTTCTCCTGTGTTATCTTTTAGGAGTGTAATAGTTTTGCATTTTCCATTTAGGTCTATAATCCACCTTGAGTTAAGTTATGTGAAGAGTGTTAGTTCTGTGTCTTAATTCATTTATATATATATATATATATATATATATATATATATATATATATATATAAGTGTCCATTTATTCCCGCACTGTTTGTTAAAGATTATCTTTGCTTCATTGTTTTGCCTTTGCTCCCTTGTCAAAGGTCAGTTGACTATATTTATGTGGGTCTTTTTCTGAGCCCTTTCTTCTGTTCTATGATCTATATGCCTATTCCTTCAATGATCTCACACTTTTCTGAGTCCTCCAACTTTGTTCTTCTCCTTCAATATCACGTTAACTATACTGGGTCTTTTGCTTCCCCATATAAACTTGAGAATCAGTTTGTCAATGTCCACAAATGAACTTACTTGTTTTTTATTGTGATTTCATTAGATCTATAGATCAAGATGAGTATAAATGACATCTTCATAATAGTGAATCTTCCTATCTATGAATATGGAATATCTATTTAATTATTCTTGTTTTTTTTTAATCAGAGTATTGTAGTTTTCCTCATATAGACCTTTTCATATTTTCTTAGATTTATACCTAAGTGTTTCATATTCAGAGGTGCTAATGTAAATGGCAATTGTGTTAATTTCAAATTCCACTTTTTCATTGCTGGTATATAGGAAAGTAGTTGACTTTTGTAGATTAACCTTGTATCCTATAACCTTGTTATATCACTGTGGTTCTGAATCATCTATAAAAATTATTCTGGCACACTGAGATATATTTAATTCATTAACTCAGCAAATCTATTTTGGGTACCTGCAATATCAAAGTATTATGAATTGAGGCAGTTCTTATTCTCACGGAATTTATAATCCAAAGAGAAAAAAGAGAAAAGTATACAAGCAAAGATGCTAGACAGAATTTTTGTCTTATCAATGATATACACAAAATTAATAGTTCCAAGGAAAAAAGAAAGAAAGAAAAATACTGTTGAGATATAATTCCATTTAACCTTTAAAGTCACTAGGAAAGGTAAATATTGTTATTCCTATTTTACAGGTAAGAAACTAGAGGATCGAAGATGTTTAATAAATTTCTCTGGGGCTAACAGCTAAAAGTCACAGAACTTAAAGCCTGTGCTCTTTCTCCTCTTCTTCTAAGTAAGTAGAATTGAGGGTGGAGGTTTCACAAGAAAGGTAACATTTAGGTTTGGAGATCATAATCATTTTCCATTTAGTGTTCTCTTCCTCTGTCCTTTCCTACCTTGGTGTTTATTTGCTTATTACAATATTTATTTCTACTTTTGATAGTTTGGAAATTTTTATGCTTCTTTGGGAAGATAGAAGCAAAAGACTTGAATTGAGCCTTATCAAAAATCATCTACCATATTTCGTTGATTCTAAGATGCACACTTTTCTCTCGTCACTAAAATCAAGGTGAAGTCCTTAATCAATGGCATCTTACAATTCTTGCTTGTCGGAAGGCAATTATGACATAGTTATGGTCATTGCCTATACAAGCCTGAAAATCAAAAGTGTCAGCATCAAAACTTGCAGAATGGGTATCAGTAGTATGAATGAAAGTTTCTGAAACAATAGTGGAATATTCTTTACCTCTAGAAACCAAATAGTTCTTCGAAGGTGGTGATGTGATATATTTATCAGTGTTCCTGGGTGTTTAGTATAGGCCAGCTCTGTATAACTGCAAAGCAGTTAAAGAGCCTGGCAAAATTGGTTTTTAGTTCCCGTAAGGATTATGTTAAGAAGTAACTGTATCCCAATACTCTAGAAGGTACAAAGGTAGCTGTTGTGTGAAAAACAGAAGACATCCATCACTGAGTCAAAAGTGATTCACTCACATGATATCAATTATACATGGGATATAAACCTGCAAGCAACAAAGGAACAGGACAAACAAACAGAGACTCATGGACATGGACAATGGACTAATGGTTACCAGAGGGGAGGGGAGAGAGGGGAAGGGGAAGGTAGACGGGGAAAAAATTTAAATCATTTCAATATAAAAAATTGATTAATTAATTTTTAAGTGAATCAAAAGAGTTAGTGTCTGAAGGTGAAGAAATTTTAAGAATAACAACCAATTAATTGTATTTTTATTTTCCTTTTTAGGTATGCAGAAAGAAACATGATTTAAAAAATCTAATCAAAGTTCAGAGAATTCTTTCAATAAGTATAAAATAAAAATTATAAGTGAAAGGAAAGAATTTTTCCCATTTAATTAGCAGGGACTGTGTTGGTATATAAAATAATAAAATGATGATGAATTTTGGATTCAAGAGAATATGTCATTAGCAACATAATGAGCTTTTCTTGCCCAAAGACATCCTAAAGACAAAACAAATACGCAAACAGAAATCTCTCCTAGTAGTCACCATTTTCTACAATTGTCAATGACTTTTTGACTTAGTTTTAATAGGACTGAATAAGTTCATGTTTATGCCTTAGTGGTAGTCCTCTCTTTATATACATCAAAGACATATATTTTTAAAATAAATCTAAGTACCTTTTCTAGGAGAATGACTTTGTGGGTATGCCAGAGAGGTTTAGAGCATTGCTAATCCACATATGAACTGGTAATTAAATATCTTTTGAGTGAATTAGATATGATGACATATAAGAATGTAAGTAATCAAATATTTTTGTGTTACCTGAGGAGGACAAAAACAAATTGTAAACCCATTTGTAATTGATTTTGAAATGTTCTCCTCAGCAGCTTTATCTTCTCACTTATTTTCTTGAGCTACTATTTACATTAACCCCACTTCAGTAATGATGGTGGAGGATGTAGCTTCAAAGAAAAAGGAATGGTAGATATTAAGTCCCATAAGGTTAAGAGTGTGCTACCTGAAACTAATATAATATTGTATGCTAAATACGCATCAATAAAATTTTTTTTAAAAAACAGTGCTACTAGCAGCTAGAAATAAATAAATAAAAATCTTTAAAGGATAATATCAGCAAGAGCTTTTTTTATTTGAGCCTGTTAAAAAGGAGAATAGTTTGGCTTATTAAGAAAGGATAGGATGTGATAGAGCACTTAAAAAGAGCCATTTTCAACATCTATCTTTTAATATCCTCAGCAGGTAAGTCATGTCCAAAAGAAGAAACAAAACGAGTACAGAAATAATTACCATATAATATATAGAAAATAAAAGATACATGGAAAAGAAATATAGAAATTTAGAGAACATTTTAAACTGCTTCCAAATGACCAAAATACTTTAGGGAATAAAACAATTCTTTCACATGAAGATATAGTCAAACTGGGATTGCACTAAGGGGGAAGATGGAATAGGCAATAAATATAATTAGGGAGGTGGGTTGGAAAAGAAAGTCCACCTTAATCTTTTGTTCAAGATAAAAGTAAGTTTGATCATTTTTCTCTTTCTAATCTGATTGTGTCAAGAGTATTATAGTGATTTCAGGAATTAGAGCGTTTACTGTAGAACTAGCTCATGATTAAATTGGCTATATTGTGCAGGGCAGGGTGTTAGCATATGTCCCAGTATGCATAGGGAAGTCCCAGTTTACACATATTGCCCAAAGTAATTATTAATTGTTCCCCATTTAACTCTCAAAAGTAAATACGGTTGACAGCTTTAGATGAAAAACAAAAATCATTTTGGCTAGTCTCTGGTGCCCTCTCGTGACTAAAGCATGAAAAGTCTTTACAGAAATAACTTTTTCTTGAGGTTACACTGAGAATTTCACATTCAGATATTGATTATCTGAGAAGATAAATCGCCACAAAAATGTGGACACCCCTAAGTAGACCATCTACTCACTTCTCCCCAAAGATCGCAGTTTTCAGTTTCATGTCATCCAACTTTACCACTGAACACCCTTGACAGTAATTGCTATCTTAGGGCTCCAGGACCCTCTTCCCCATCTATTGGTAATAGCTCCTGGTACACTGTCACTATCTCTAACACTACTTCTGTCTTACTTCTTGATGAATTCAATATACACATAGGTGATTTTCCCAGCACACTGGCCTCTGATTACCTTGAACTTCTATAATGTTCTTATTATCCACCTGGTCTCTACTCTGCACTCTCAGGTGATACCATAAACATTGTCATTATCAATCTCATTTTGTATCCCTGCTCTCTAACTACTGCATCTCATCTTTCTACCTAGCTCCTTCTAGTAACCCAGCTCCAACAAACCCCAGCCCCCTCTGTTCTCTTTAGTTTCCATATCAGCTGAAATTCCATTATCATTCATTACAATAATACTCTTGCAAACACCCTCAACTTCCTTGCTCATCTTTTGCATTGCTACTTGCCTGACAAAACTCTAAATTCAGATGTTCCCCACTCTGGGCGTGCATCCCTGCAGTTGAATGTGGGTAGAGAAAAACACATACGAATAATGATTTATCTGACTTTAAATTCATGATCAAGAATCTCAATGCTGGGACTCTCAGTGTTGCCCAGAAATTCATACTCTATTTCCCTATACCATTCACTCTTTTGTTTTCCTCTTTCAATATGTTATGACTTCTTTCTCCTCAGCACTGTCTCTCTCTCTCTCTCAGTCATTCTCGGCTGATGACCTTATTTCCCACTTTATGAAGAAAAGTGAAGCAAGCAAAAGAGACTTCTAGATTCCCTGCACTATACCTGCCCACCTACCAGCATACTCTGCCTTTCTTCCTGTTGCTCTGGCATAGATAGGCTGTCCATGGTCTTGCTAAGGCCTGAGGCCATGTCTTCACATTGCAGTAGATCCCATTCCCTCTTTCCTAACTTAATGACAACAATTTTCTCCTCTCTCTTCTACATCATCAGATATAGATAGTATTACCTATATATTATATATTTATACACTGTATATTTATATATCTACATAAGTGTATCTATATCAATATCTATCCCTCTCTACTGGATCAATCCCAATGGCATGCAAATGTGCTGTTATTTATTTCCTTCACCTTTAACAACATCTCTATCTCATATCTTCTGACCACTGCTCTATTGCTCTGCTCTCTTTTACAAGAAAACTCTTCAAAAGAATTCTCTATACTCACTCCCCAGTGCCTCTCTCATTCTCTCTCAAATTCACTCAATCAGAACCATGAGACATAATAATAAGTTGTTGTTTTAAGCCTCTTAGTTATAGAGTGGTTTGTATGAGGCAATAGATTACTGGACTAGGAGGAAAGAGCCTATACCCTGACAGAGTTACGTGACTTTGGCTGCATGTACCACCAAAAGCCTGGGGAGGAGCTGAGAGTATAGATTCTAAGGGTGTTAAGCCAATAGGGATAGAATGTGATAATCAATCCAAATTCATTGACATGGGTACATTCCCCCAGGTTTTGGAGTATAACATGTTAGCTGGAATACTAGTGATAGAGCTAACAGTTTAAAGGATTAGCTAATGAAAGCCTGGACTCAATGATAGCCTAGAGCTAATGAGGTTGAAATACTAGCAATTCTTTCGCATACTGTAGGCAAAGGAATGCAAGTTTCAGACAAATAGAAATAGATGCATTATGTAAAACCTGCTCAGCCACCTCTTAACTAGACATTTCTGGAAAGGTCTAAAAGATACTCTTCTCCAAGATATTATGAAATGCATTAGTGAGGCAGGCACCAGCATCCTTGAAGAGCTCTGTAGGTCAGAGACATTGGCGAGTGAGGCTGCAACAAAAACGTATACCTTATTTCAGTGGGAATAAAGGGATTAGGCACGATAAAGGTCAGATCTCGTGCCGAACTGTTAGAGACAAGGTGGTGTGACTACCACAATAAGCCACAGGGATGGAGCACATAATTGGTGTTTTGACCTGCTGTATTTTGTGGCAATGGTTAATTGATTATGGGGTCCCGAAAAATCACAAGTTGACAGCTTACTGAGATGCTGCTTGACATAGGTAGGTGGGAAAAAATCAAAACCTGGTAGGCAGAACCTAACTCAAGTTGCCAGTGTGTTTTATATCTAATACCCAGACCTAAGTCAGTTCAGAGACTGAGAGCTCCTGGAGGGAAAATCTGGGTACTTTTTGAGAAAATATTTTGCAACACAGCCATAAGTGTATACCATAAATCTTCCTTCAAGCCAGTGCCTCTTAATCTTAGCACTATGTACATTTTGGGCTGGGTATTTCATTAGTGTGGGAGACTATCCTGTAACAAACACATATCCATTTCCCCAGTTGTGATAGCTAAAATGTTTGCCAAACCATTGCCAAATATTCCCAGGGGAATAGAGCTATCAGATTTACAAAAAAAAAAAAAAACAGGTTTAATTTGAATTTCAAATTGAAATGATTGCATGGGGGCAGACTTATACTAAAAAAAATTATTTGTTGTTTATCTGAAATTAAAATTTAACTGGATGCTTTGTTGTTCATTTGGCAACACTACCTGAGGGGCAAAATCACTCCTAGTTGAGAATCACTGATCCAAGACAATGCTTCTCAGTCTTTTGATGTGCTGAGAATCTCATTAAAACACTGATGCTTGAGACTCACTCCCAGGATTCTGATTTAGTAGACTGGGATAATGCCTATGAATTCACACTTTTAATGGGTTCCCAGGTATTGCTAATTTTTCTGGTCCAATTTTTCATCTTAAATAGTACTGCCACAGATAGAGTTTTCTGCATGACTGTACACTTGAGCAAAGGAAATATACAATGTTTCTGAGGATTATTAGATACTACCACTAAGATTACATTGACCCTCAGCAACACAAAATGCCACCAGGTTCAAAAATTCAGAGTAGAAACTTATGGAGATCAGCACATAGATGGAGTCTCGGCCAAAGTTAGTCTAACCCTGGACTCCCCTACATAGAGTGAAAGCTATTACGGTAGGAAGCATCAAATAGAACCCCTTGAAACTACCGTCCCACTCTTGCTTCCTCTCTACCATAATGGCAACCCCAAAATAATAGCATATCCCTGAGAGAGTTGCAGGAATTAATACCAACAATAGAGATTTATGATACAGGGGCAGTGATTCTTTCAATCTTTCCATTTCACTCACCTTTTTAGCAGGTACAAAAGTCCAGTGGGTCATACAGAATGACATTAGATTGTTATGATCTTAGATGGTGATGCTAACTTAGCAGCAGTTCAAGATGTGATATCTTTAGTGGAAACAACACAGCACCTGGTACCTGATATGAAGCTATTGACCAATCAACTGCTTTTTTTCCCTTTCCATCAATAAGAAAAGCCAAACACAATTTGCATTTACATGGCAGGAACAACAGTATCCATTATCGTTCATGTCCCAAGGCTATGTCTTCTCTCCTTCCATGATAACATAGTTAAGAGGAACCTTGATTGTCTTGATAGCTCAGAAGACATCATGCTGATTTTGTATATTAATGTCATGCCAATTAGATAAGGTAAGCAGAAAGAAACAAGCATCAAAACTGTGTGTGTGTGTGTGTGTGTGTGTGTGTGTGGACATATATATACGTGTGTGTGTGTGTGTATACGTGCCAAAGGGTGGGAGTTAAATTCTACAAAAATTTATGGGTCTATTCCATCAGTGATATTCATAGAGGCCTCCATTATCTGGCGCATGAAATGAGACACAGGTTGCTATACCTTGCACTTCCCACCATGAAGAGAAAAAACACACACCATACCTGGTGGGCCTCTTTCAAATGTGGAGTCAATCTATGCAATATTTGAGCATACTGCTCTGATCCACTCATTTGATAGTTTGTAATGGTACAATTTTTGAGTGGGGCAAGTACTAGAAAGGCCTCCAGGCTTCAAGAGAAGCTGTTCTGACACTTGAGCCCTGGAACCTCCCAGACCAAAGAATATTAGAAATGTCTGTTGCAGAGAGAGATTCTGTATATAGCTTGACGCAAGCTGCAGTAGGACCACAGCACAGACCTCTAGGGGTTTGGTAAGGCCATATCTTCCTTTAATGACAAATATTCTCCCTTTGAAAAGCAGCTCATGACTTTCTACTGGTCTAGTTTTTGAGACTGAAAACATGACCATGCAGCACCAAGTGACCATGCGACCTGAACTTCCCATGATGAACCACAAAACTGGATGTACACTGCAACATTTCCATCATAACATGGAAGCAGTATATAGGAGGTCAGGGCCCAGCAGGTCCAGAAGGCACAAGAAATATGTATGATCAGTTGGCTCTAACTTCCAAGTACCTTCTCCTGCCACTACTCTACCTTTTCCTCAACCTATACAAGTGTTCTCTTGGGGGATTCCCAATGAGCAGTTCACAGAAAAAAATAAAACTTAGGTCTAGTTCTCAGATGGATCTGCAAATGCTACACTGACAAAAGTGGATGTCCACTGTACTTTAACCCACTCAGGCATGCCCACAGAAGACCATCTGAAGGGAAATCCTCTAAGTGGACAGAACTGTGAGGGGTGTATTGGTTGTTTATTTCATGGCCTGAGGTACTAAGATCCATAATGATTTACAGGAAGTAGCTCCTGGACTGGCCAGCTAGTTGGGGACTTGGAAGGAACTATTCGAAAACTTGGTGACAAAATGTACTATGTATGGGCTTCTTGTAGTGGCACAAGGTGTGAGAATATTTGTATGTCATGTATATATCCAGTAGAGAGTATCCATGATGGTGCAGGCTGTTAAAAATCAGATGATCAAAAGGATACATTTTGTGAATATCAGGACGCCTCTTTCTCCAGGCATCCCAGTGTTTGCTTAGCAGGTCCATATACAAAGTGATCATGGCAGAAGGAAGCGTGAGCTAATAACATGGTTTCCACCTCCCCAAGGCTAGTCTGGCTATATTTAGTGCTAAATACTCAATCTACCAACAGCAGAAGCCAATACTAAGCCATGATATGGCACTGCTGTCCAGGGTGACAGGTGGCCACCTACTAGTGGTTGATTATGGTGGACTCCTGCCATCATAAAGAAAACAGCTCTTTATGCTCTCAGGGATAGCTATATATTCTGGATAAAAATTTACTTTCCGTGCCCAGAGAGCTTCTGCCAACACTGCTACCATGAAGTTACAGAACGTCTAAACTATAGTAATGATATCCAACATGACAGTCTCTAACCATGGGTGTTCGCTATGGGCAAGGAGGTTTGGAAATGGGTTCATGTTTTCAAAACTCACTACGAACTCTCATCATGAAGAAGCAGTTGGCTTGATAGAACAGTGAACTGGCCTATTGAAGGCTCAATTATAGTGCCAGCTGGGACACTATGCAAGACTGGGATGCTGTCCAGAAGAACAAGGCATACATCTTAAAGCAGAAGCCAATAGAGCTGGAATGCAGGGGCTTGGAAATTATAGAAAGAAATGGTTTCTTCACCCACGCTGTCCTCCTGGGTGTTTCTCTGACATGTTAGACATATCTGACCTCTATTTCCTCTCCCCAAAAGCTTTCCTCTACTCTATTTAAAGTTGAAAAACCTCTTTTTTGCCTTCCTGGTTACCTTTTTCCTTACTATACTTTTCTCAATAGCACTTCTCACCTTCCAACATATTTATTATTTACTTGGTTATTGCTTATTATCTGTCTTCTTCCACTAGAAGGTGAGTTTAACAAAAGAAAGGTTATTCATTTACTGTTCTATCTCCAGTGCCAAAGATAGTGCCTGAAACACAGTAGGAACTCAATAAATATTCTAGATTGACTTGAATAAATATCATAGAAGTTCTTGAAGAAGAGTTAAAAAAATATCTCTAGTATTTATCTTTATCTACATTAGGGATTGATTGGCAAGCTTTTCTATAAAAGGATAGATAGTAAAAATTTTAGGCTTGTGGGCCATACAGTTGATGTTGCAACCACTCTACTCTGGCCTTGCAGTATGAAAGCAGTCATATATGGTAAGTAAATGGATGAGTCATACATGGAAAGGAAAGAGAGGAGTAGCTAAAGTCCTAGGAACTGGGAGGCTGAGAGAGAGTTCATATGGAAAGTCAGGGAAAGGAAATATTTTACAAAAATATATTTGATTTATTTTTTCTTCATGCCCTCTCACTCCACCCTCATAGCTAACACTAGTGAAGTTACATTTTCAGTTCAACTTTGACTTCAGAATATTATACATTTAAAACCTCCACAGCAATTCTGGGAAACATGGTGGAGTGAGAGACGTCCTCAGATCTCTCCCCTTGAAACAACAATAAGCTGAACATCTAAAACTCAACCAAAAAAGACCCAAACTGCACACCAGCATGTCTGAGCATGGGATTTGTACATAAAAGCTACCACAGGTCAGAACCCCGGGTGTCGGGCAGTGGACTGGGAGTAATAAAGAAGCTGCCTCTCAGAGCTGCCGGAGCTCCCTGCAGGAGGAGGGGGAGGGGTGAAAGTGTGGCGACTTCGGTGAACAGCCCTGCCTGGAAGTGTTGTGAGTTCCAAACAGCCGGCGGCAGGGCCCAGTCATAGAGCAGAAAGCAGAGAAGCAGGACAGGACTGCAGAGAAACAACAGTTCAGTTTTATGGGCCGTGGTTGCAAAACTGAGGCTGAGCTGCAGCCTCCAATTCCCAACTCAGAGGGCCCCTACGCCCATGCCCTCCAAGACTAATCACCACAGAGCCCCAGGGAAATCTTAACAAACACTCCCAAGACTGTCGCTGACACTGACAGGTACTGAAACTGAGGGTAGCAAGCGTGATTAAATATCTATTAGAAAATAAAAAGGCATTTTCAAGGTTTTATATAAAGCAGGGATCCAAGAGGCTTAGACACCACCTACTGGAAACCAAAAGAAAAGCATTTTCTTTGCAGCAGGCTAAAGAGAGACTTTTATATAATAAACCTTCTTTCTATAAAAAAAGCAGAATACATTTCCATTAATGCCTAGGTGGAGAAATAGTCCATTAAACACCATGAACAACCAAGGTAACAAGTCATCTCAGAAAGAAAGAGAAAAATCTCCAGAAAATAAGCTTATAGACATAGAAATATATGACTTAAATGACAAAGAATTCAGGATGATACTTCTGAAAAAACTTAGAGGGATCAAAAGCAAGTCATATCAACAATTTCAGGAATTGAAAAAACACCAAGATGAGCAGAGCAAGGAGATTGAAACCCTCAAAAAGAACCAAATGGTACTTCTGGAGATGAAGAACACACTGCAAGAGGTGAAATGAAATAACAAGCTTGGGAAATAGAGTCGACCAAATGGAGGAAAGGATCGGTGATATCGAAGTCAGAAAACTAGAAATAAATCAGAAGGAAGAAGAGAGAAACCGAAGAATGAAAAATAATGAAAGAAATTTGAGACCTAGCTGATACCGTCAGGAGAGGAAACAAAAGAATAATGGACATAATCAAAGGCGAGCAAAAGGAGCAGGGACGAGAAAGCATTTTCAGACAAATAGTGGATGAGAATTTCCCAAATCTAAGAAATGAGCTGGAATTTGGAATTCAAGAAAAGTGAACAGAACACCCAATTATCTCAACCCAAAAAGGCCTCACCAAGACACATCGTACTAAAATTATCAAAAATTAATGACAAAGATAGAATTCTCAGGGCAGCCAGGGAGAAGAAAACAGTAACTTATAAAGGAAAAACCCATTAGATTATCCTCGGACTTCTCAGCGCAAACTTTACAATCCAGAAAGGAAAGGAATCAAATATTTAAACTATTAAGTAGAAGGAACTACCAGCCTAGAATAATGTATCCAGCTAAGCTCTCCTTTAGATATGAAGGAGAAATTAAGACCTTTCCAGACATACAAAACTTAAGGGAATTCTCCACTACAAGGCCTGCACTACAGGAAATACTGAAAGGGGTCAGCTCACCTAAAATAAAATGATAAAAAACAAAAACAAACAAACAAAAAACATAATTAGGAGTAAAGTGACTATCAAGCAAATAGAAGCAGAGGAGTGCAACCCTTACTAAGAACAGGGCATTATAAGCTTAAGTAATAAAGATAGAATTGCTATAGCAAGATAGTATGCACGTTCACATACAAAGGGACAAAATGAGATAACAATGACTGAAAAGGGGAGAATTCAAAGATCCAAATTCACAAAGGGGAATGGAGATAAGGCACCTGTAGAAGAAAATGGACGACTTTCTCTCTCTCTCTCTCTCTCTATCTATCTATCTATATATATATATATATATATATATCATGGTAACTACATATTTATAATGGTAACTACATGCCAAATATTCGGAACTTTTGTGTATAACATAAAACAAGAAGGACCAGAGGGAAAACCCACAAAACTCAACCAAAATAAAGAAAACAGAAGCACAAGGACAAGGAAGCAATGGAAACATCGAGCTAACAGAAAGCAAAAGGTAAGATGGCTATAAGAAGACCTCATATTTCAATAATCACCCCAAATGTAGATGGAAATCCTAAAGACTACACAAGAACAGGACTAGAAATAATAGGCAAATACAGTAAAGTTTCTGGATACAAAATCAATGTTCAAAAATCCATAGCATTCCTATACTCTAATATAATGAAGTGTCAGAAAAGGAAGTGGAAAAAATAATTCCTTTTGCAACTGCAACAAAAAGAATAAAACACCTAGGAATAAATTTAACGAAACATGTGAAGGACATATATAATGAAAGATATAAGACCTTATTAAAAGAAATTAAAGAAAATACAAAGAAATGGAAAGATATTCCGTGTTCTTGAATTGGAAGAATCAACAAAGTTAAAATGACCATATTATCTAAAGCATTATACAGATTTAATGCAATCCCCATCAAAAGCCCAAGGGCATTTTTTAAAGAAATGGAACAAATAATCATCAGATTTGTATGGAAGCACAAAAGACTGAATTACCAAAGCCATCCTGAGAAAAAAGAACGAGGCCGAGACATCACTCTCCCCGACTTCAAATTATACCACAAAGCGACAGTAATCAAAACAGCATGGTATTGGCAGCAAAAAAGACACATGTACCAGTGATACTGATTCAAGAGTCCAGAAGTAAACTCCTATTTAATATGAGCAAATAATTTTCAACAAAAATGCCAAAAACATACAGTGGAGAAAGGAAAGCCTCTTCAATAAATGGTGCTGGGAAAACTGGAAAGCCACCTCCTAAAGAATGAAACTGTCACCACACAGCAAAATTAACTCCAAATGGATTAAGGACTTGAATATAAGAACTGAAACAATAAAATGCATAGAAGAAAACATAGGAACTAAACTCAATGACTTGGACTTAAAGAGGATTTTATGAATTTGAACTCAAAAGCAAGGGAAGTAAAAGCTAAAATAAATGAATGGGACTACGTCAAACTAAAAAGCTTTTGCTCAGCAAAAGAAATTGTCAATGAGGTAGAGTGAAAATCATCCAAATGGGAAAATATATTTACAAGCAACGCCTCAAATAAGGGCCTAATATCCAAAATATATAAAGAACTCAAATGACTCAATAACAACAAAAAAACAAATGATCCAGTCAAAACATGGGCAGAAGACTTGAACAGAAACTTCTCCCTAGAGGACATACAGATGGCCAACAAATATTTGGAAAGATGCTCAACATCACTAGCTTTTAGGGAAATGCAAATCAAAGCTGCAATGAGATACTATCTCACATCTGTTAGAATGCCTATAATCAACAGGCATTGTTGGAGAGGATGTGGAGAAAAAGGAACCATCATACACTGCTGGTGGGACTGCAAATTGGTACAGCCACTATGGAAAACAGTATGGAAGTTCCTCAAAAAACTAAGAATTGATCTACCATATGATCCAGCAATCCCTCTACTGAGTATTTGCCCCAAAGACTTAAAAACCCATATCCGAAAAGATATTTGCACACTGATGTTCATAGCATCATTAGTCACAGTGGCCAGGACATGGAAGCAACCAAAGTGTCCTACGACAGATGACTGGATAAGGAAGAGGTGGTACATATATACAATGGAATATTACTCAGCCATAAGAAGAGATGAAATACTGCCATTTGTGACAACATGGATGGACCTCGAGATAATCATGCTAAGCGAAATAAGCCAGACAGGAAAAGTTGAAAATTACATGATATGACTTATATGTGGGTTATAAACCTAAAAGCAACAAATGAACAGGACAAACAAACAGAAACTCATGGACATGAACTATAGATTAGTGGTTACCAGAGGGTAGGGTATGGAGGAGGAGGGGAAGTAGCTGGAGTAAAGGGGGTCAAATATAGGGGAGGAGAGGAAGGGTGAAGTGTGTAAAGGGGATCAAATATATGGTAGCTGAAGGAAATTGGACTTTAGGTGGTAAACACACAATAGAATATACAGATGTCGAATTACAATGTATACCTGATAATTATATAATTGTATTAACCAATGTTACCCCTATTAAACTTAATTTAAAAATAACATAAATGAATGAATGAATGAATGAATGAATAAATAAATAAATAAAGAGACTCCCACAGCAAAAAAAAAAAAAAATGAAAAAGTAAAACTCCCACAGAGTGCATTTATTAATACAACCTCCAGGTGGAGCGCTTTCTTTTTTCTCATTAAACTGTTTCTATTAGTTTATTTCACAAATATTTATTAAGCATCTCCTATGTGCCAAGAACTAAGTGTTAAATACAGCTTTGAATTAGACAAAGACCCTACTCTCAGGAGGCTAACAAGCTAATGAAGACAGATGATAAATGTGTATATAAATTTATAAATAAAATCATGTCAGATAGTAATACGTTTTATAATGAAATTACAGTGTAATGGGAAGCTTCCTTGAGGAGATATCATTTTAGCTGAAAACTGGAGAATAAGTAAGAACTAGTCATGCAAAGTCCTGAGGGTAGAGTTCTTTTTTCTTTGATTGTGGTAAAATATTCATAACATAAAATTTAGCATTTTTAATGACATAATTTATGTCATTAGTACATTCACATTTTTTGCAACCATCATCACCATCCATCTTTAAACCTTTTTTCACTTTCCCAAACTAAAACTCTGTATCATTAAACATAACTCTCCATTCCCCTTTCCCCATTAAATATAACCACCATTCTACCTTCCTTTTCTATGAATTTGATTACTGTAGGTACTTCCTATAAGTGGAATCACACAGTATTTGTCCTTTGATGACTGGCATATTTCACTTAGCACAATGTCATGAAGGTTTATACATTTTGCAGCATGTGTCAGAATTTTTAAGGTGAAATATTATAACAATATTCCATTCTATGCATATACCGCATTTTGTGACATTCATTTGTTGATGGACTCTTAAATTTTGCTTCCATCTTTTAGCTATTGTAAATAATACTGCTATGAATATGGGAATACAAATCTCTCTTCGAGTGCCTGCTTTCGATTCTTTTCGCATATACCCAGAAGTAAAAATGCTGGATCATATGGTAATTTCATGTTTAATTTTTGAGGAATTGTCAAGCTGTTTACCATAGCAGCTACAATATTTTACACTCCTACCAGCAAAGCACAAAGGTTCCAGTTCTTCTACATCTATGCCAACACTTATTATTTTCCTTTTTGTTGTTGTTGTTATGACTATCCTAGTGGGTATGAAGTGGTATCTCATTGTGATTTTGATTTGCATTTTCCTAATTATTGGTCATTCGTGTATCTTCTTTGGAGAAATGTCTATTCGAGTCCTTGCCTTTTTTAAATTGGGTTGTTTGGTTTTGTTGTTGAGCTGTAGGAGTTCTCTATATAGTCTAGATATTATTAGATATGAGATTTGCAAATATTTTCATTCTGTAGTTGTCTTATCACTCTTCATAATGTCCTTTGATGCATAAAGTTTTTAATTTTGATAAAATCCAATTTATCTACTTTTTCTTTTGTTGCTTATGCTTTTGGTATCAGATACAAGAATTCACTACCAAATCTGATGTCATGAAGTTTTTCTCCATGTTTTCATCTAAGAATTTTATACTTTCAGCTCTTACATTTATATCTTTTGTCTATTATGACTTAAATTTTGTATATGATATAAGGTAAGTGTCTAACTTAATTCTTTTGCATGTGGATATACAGTTTTCCCAGCACCATTTGCTGAAAAGTCTGTCTTTCCCCCATTGGAAAGTCTTGGCACCCTTGTCAAATCATTTGACCGTACATATGAGAGTTTATTTGGGCTCTCTATTCTATTCCATTAACCTATATGTCTGTGTTTATGCCAATACCACTGGAGTATCAATTAAAGGGAACCAAAATTTTGCCACCCTGAAGCTGCTTTTTAAGGTTATTGATTTTAAGCTGTTTTTTAAGAAACAAGACTCAGAAGGAACCTTACACACACACACACACACACACACACACACACACACACACACACCACTTTCCTGCCCAAGAGATTCAGAAAGGAAAACCTGCTTTAGGAAGGGAGACTTGGCTAATTACCTTAAGAATCTACACCCTAGCACAAATCTGTTAGCTTGATACCCCATGTCCCATGGCTTCTGAGTTGCCTAGCAAGAATTTGCCTGCCATATATGTTCCACTTTTCCTCAATTACCTGTGAATCGCACGTCCTCACTTCTGAAATCTAATACTCCATTCCCTCTTTCTCCTTTGTCTAAAAATGTCATATATAGCTAATGTTGCCTTGCTGTCTTTGAAATTTTCATGCTTATGTGAATTCCCCATATGCACATATTAAAACCTTTATTTTTTCCTGTTAATCTTTGTTAATTTATTAGCCCAGCTAGGAGAACTCAAAAGATTGGAGGAAAAGTAGTCATTATCTTTTTTAGTCCCAAACAGAATCAGCAAACTTTTTCTATAAAGGGCCAGATAGTAAATATTTTGGGCTTCATGGGCCATTTGGTTTGTCACAATCACTTTACACTGCTATTGCAGCACTAAAGTAACCACAGACAATACAGACTATAGACAATCAAATAGGTGTGACTGTGTTCCAATAAAACTTTATCTGTAAAAACAATTGGCAGGGTGACTTTTTCCCAGGGGTAGTAGTTTGATAGCCTCTGTACTAGAGATCACAGTTAGGCATTTTCAAAGGCCGGAAAGAAGGTCAGTGTGATAAGAACAAATGCAATAGAGGAGGGAGATGAGGCTAGAGAGATAAGCAAGGGTCAGATCACCCACAGACTTGAAGACCACAGGAGTATTTGATTTATTCTTCCTCACCCACTCATTTACCAAACATCCATCAAAGACCTATTAGGAGCTAGGGATTCTGACTACATAGGATTTAGGCTCAGTCAACCTCACAGAGTTTTGATGTAGAGAAGAGGTATAAGCTAAGGAGTCTTAACTCAGTGTTATATTTTCTTTCTGAATCATAGCATATGCTCCATTTCATCACCTGAACCATGGGAACCCTGTAATGTAGGGAGGAGGCAAGAGAACCGAAATGTTAAATCAAGCTATATTCAGAGACTGTAATATACTGATCAGCCCTGCAGGCAGACCATGAGGAAACCTGCAGAAAAAAGATTTCTGCTGGGATGCTAACAATCCATTTCCCCACACCCTAAAGGGAAAAAAGAAAAAACGGAGTACTTAGGTGGCACCTTATAAAAAATAAAATCGTTCATTTCCTATGGCTAAAACATGGGGAACCTATGGAAAGAAGACTGGGAATTGCCAGCAGGCCTTTCAGGCCACATACTCTTATCTTTCCTCCCTGTATGTCCATCCATATCAAAGCAAAATGGATAAACAAAGTCTTTAAATTGTAACTCACAGGAACTAAATAATGACATATATGCTGGACACCCTCACCCGGGGCTTTTTTCCCTTGTCTAGGCCTTTTGTCTTTGCTTTCTCTTTTCTTTGCTTTTTCCTTTCTCTAATAAACTTTCCTTTTGACTCTAACTTTGGCGTGTGTTTAAATTCTTTCTTATGCTCCACTAAGAACCCTCTTCTCTCTCAGTACAGGGCTTGAGTTCCCCTATTTAGAGAATTTGCCCTCTCCAGCATCACCTGCTTGGTGCATTGTCCTCCTGCCTTAGTTCAAGCCTGCGTTAATTCTCTCCAGGATTAGTGCAACAGTCTATTCAAACAAGTCTCAGTCTCTAACCTCACCTCCTTCCAAGCTAGCCACCTAGTGGAGCAAGAGACATTTCTAAAATGCAATTCTGATTGCACTCTCCAGTTTCAAACTATGTTGATGGCTTTCATCACCGTCAGAGTCAAATCCAAGTTCACAGATCATACAGGTAAGGCCCTGTTTGATCGGATCCTTCCAGCTTCTCAGCATTGTTTGCTCTCTCTCCTTTTGGTGGTAAGTGCTAGTTGACACTGAGAATATCTACTCACACACAAACATAAGAACAAGTTTAACTCATGATTAAACCCTGGGGTAACACCTATGTCAAAGAGCATTTAGTATCTGTGTGAATTATTTTTGGTGGTGTTTCTATCATAACATATCATTAAGAATTGAACAAGACTTAGTAATAATAAGAGCAAATACATATGGAGATAATCCATGCCCAGTGCTGTTAAGTCATTTAATCCTCACAACTACCTTATGAGGTAGGCAGTATCATTGAACTCATTTTACAGATCAGGAAACTGAGGCACAGAAGAGTTACTTTCTCCAGGATCACACAGCGTTCATGTGTGATGACATCGATATTCAAACCCAGGAATTCTAGCTCCATTATCTGTAATTAAACACACTAAGCCCCCTCACTAAACCATAAAGACGCAATTTTGAAGTACAGACTGAAGTTGAGTCTGTAGTCCAAAAGCGCAGCCACCAGATGGTGACACTGAGGTCATCTGGATGCTTGTCAGAAATGCAAATTCTCGGACTTGAGCCCCAACCTACTGATTTAGGATCTCTGGAGCTCAGACTCAGGAAGCTGATTTTCAGCAAGGTGATTTTTTAAACATGATAAAGTTTGAGAAGCCCTGCTCTCAGATACTCATTTCTGGGGATTAAAGTTCTCAATGGAGGCAAAGCTAAGACAACACATGTACACTTTTGATGAAAAAAATTAAAAACAAGTTTTTTTCAATGCACAAAGTTACCAAATTATGACATAAAAAGAAAACCCTAGTACAGAACAATATAGATGTTAGAGGTCTTGTGAGGATGATGAAGTACAGGATCAACCTGAACTTAGAGCTAATAGACCTAGTGTTAAATCTGGCACAGCCACTACCCAGCTGTGTGTGTTTTAGCAAATTACTTAGCCAGAGTCTCAATTTCTTCATTGAAAGGTTAAAATAATAATCTAGACCTGTACCCCTTAATGGTTGTGAAAAATCAGTGGGATAATATACGTGACAATGCTTTGTATAGAAGGACAGTGTGGTGATCAAGTTTCTTCTGCTGTAACTCTTTACAAAAGAACATATATGCATTTTCCCTAATCCTACTTCAGAAGAGATAGGATTTTGAATCTTGCCATGACTTAAGAGAACTCTACTTTAGTAAGTTGCAGAAGATACACAGCTGGAATGACGGGTTGCTCTGGGCTTGAGAAGAGAGGGAGTGGCCCCACCTAAGAGAATGAGGCCAGAGGCTTAGCACCATCTGCCAGGTCCTCTAACATCATATTGCTTAACGTAGTTTCATTATAACATTGATGAAATACCATAGAAACTTCACTCTTCTTTATGTCAATTAGCCTATGCTAAAATTGTTTTTGTTATACGTAATTTTGCTTAAAGTCACAGAACCTGTCAGTGACCTGTCAGTGACTCAAAATGAGGACTTACTGTATATGTCTCAGAACTCATTTAAAGCTTTGCAATTTCTCCTGTACCAAAAAAAATTAATTGAAACTTTCGATAGCTTAATATAATATTCAGCCCTGTTCATTCTTACTACCTACCAATGGTTTGTATTATGTGGGTTATTTACAATAGCTTCTGTTCTGATTGATCAATGCTCATGCCTTTCCAAAAGCTGTTAAATTTTCTAATAACACCCCTGGTTATATGCAGTGAAAGAAAAGAATGTTATTGGAAGCTTATTTCAAACAAAAGCAATTCCCCTCTGTCTGGGATGACTTCATGGGTTCATACTGGGCCTACTTCACACCTCTGAACTTTTACTTCCTTTAAATAATGACAAATGGCTTCAGCATGTTTATTAAGACAACACGATTTACCATTTACTCTTCTGGTTCTAGCACATTTCTTCAGCTGAGGAAAACCCATGCTCCTGCTCTGGAAGAATTGCCATACACGTGTGGGAAAGAATTCTATTTCTAGGCTAGTGTTTCTTTTATTCGTTTGTGAAGCTGTGACTTCCCCAGCCAACACTCTCCTTTCTTTCCCCTTTTTACTCCCATTGCTATTTTCTCCCTTCAACTAGGGACAGAATTGGTACCCTTTTCCTACCTATTTATTGTTTTTGTTTCCCCTCGGTTTGTCTCTTTGGATTAAGAGCTGCTTTCAGATTAAAATGTATTGTTTAGGACAAGGAACTACTCAGTTTAAAGAGGAACATAGGCCTCTCACAAGAAGATAAACATATTAGTTATATTTCTTACTAAAATTGATTTTAAACAATACAATAGATTCATATGCTTTACAGTCTTTACTTCCACATAGTAGGAGGAAGACACCAGCTATTCTTCTAGCATGCATAATTTTTAATTGAAGCCGAAATGTTCAAAGTGATCACTAACCACGCCAGTGTGAGGCATGATATGAATACTCAATCCCCAAATTACAAAAATTACAAGATTTCTGGCTCTGCTAAAAGTGGCCCATGCAATCTAAGAAGTAGCACATCTTCTCTCACTTGGGGTGACTTGGTTTATCACATCTAGGTACTGTTGAACAGAAATCCCCACACATAGAGATACTCCATCAAAGCAAGTATGACCAGGACAGGTACAACCAAGGATGCCATTTTTTCTTCTCAGGTGTTCTGTGTAAATCATGTGCTTGACCAAACGCTTTCATTCTGCCTGCATTCCCCCAACCTCTTCCCCAAATAAGCAAAAAACCTAGGGTGTTTAAGGCCTTGTTTACTCATGGCATGGTTCCTGGACCAGCAACTCTGAGGTCAACTGGGACCTTGTCAAAAATGCAGAATCTCAAGCCCACCCCAGACCTACTAAATTCTGAAGAGCCTGCTTTTTAACAAGATCTCCAGGTGATTCATGTATTAAAATAGGAGAAGTACTGATTTCAGTGACACATTTGTTAAAGTACATGCCAAAAAAGAATGAAGATTCTCTACTCAGTATAAGTATTTGAAAAAACAAAAACAGGCAAATAATGCACCTCAATAATGATGTGCGATGTTGGAAGGAAAGCAACCCAAACCTTAGTAGACAAGCAGTGGTGATACACTTGTAGGTCTTCTTATACAGACTTCAACCAAAGTCCAGGAACTTCTTTTTGCCAGCTCTCTGGAGGCAAGAGAAAGCATTAGAGGAAACTTACCAGCCCAGGCTAGTCCTGAAACACCAGGAGGACTGAGGCTTTCCAAAAATAAACTGGCCTTGAGGAAATGTCCACAGTGAAAAAGAACAGTTCCCAGCTCTCCTTGAGTTCCTTTTACTCCATTAACTGGGTATTACCCAATTTCTTTCTCATCCACCAGGATTCAAACTGACAATGAATCAGCATGGGATCCTGTTTCAGCATTCCTGGCAAGAGGATGGGAAATAGGAGGAAATTCACATGTCGGAGAGATATTTTTATATCTTTCTCTTTGTGCAAGAGAATCCTGATGACAGCATCTCAATGCTAACAACTTTAGGAAGGATCAAAACCAATTCTAGCAAATAGTTTTGCTCAGTGTAAACTTCCTGTCTTTGACTAGCTCTGACGTAATTGGGGTCTCCTTTCATAGGCCCTGCCTTCTAGCAAAAAAAGTACAAGCAGGAAGATAACACAGATTGGGAAAGGAAGTGAAAAAAAAGCAAAGCAAGACAGCATTAGGTTTCAGTGCAAAGGTCTGCCAGAGACTTGAAGAGAGAAGCTGTATTTAGAACACACTATCCTTTTCAATGTTCTCCTTTTCTAAATGCCTATTAAATAGGCATTTTATATTCTGAAAACATAATGATATCAAGTGAAATAATATGACATATACAAAGAGTTTCTGGTCCTACTCTTTACTCGCCTGACAAGTTTTTTTCATCCAGGCCTTCCCAACTATAAAATGGTGATAACAGCATCGCCTTCCTTACAGAGTTAGCGTGGTAATGTCATGAGACACTGAAACGCTGATTATTGAATTAGCCATGCTGTAAGTTCTTTTTTTTTTAAATCACCGTCCTGATTCTTCTCTCTACTGTGCATACCTAAGTATGAATCAGGTATTCAATAGATATTTCTTAAAATGAAATGAAAGTTAAGAAATTCTATCTATTTATTTTTATTATTTTTTTATTGTGGTAAAATATTTATAACATCAAATTTGCCATTTTAACCATTTTTAAGTGTTCAATTCAGTGGGATTAACTACATTCACAATGTACTCATTAATTTAATTTGGCGGATCCCTCCTCCCTCATGGTAGTGGTTGCACTGTGAGTACCCTAGAGGAGAATGTACATAATGCCAAGAATAACACAGATAACTCTTTTATATAAATTTGTGCTTTAATCACACAAAATACAACAAATCTTTGAAATATGCAAGATTATTCTTTATTCCAGATAGAAACAAAATTTAGCACAAGCCTTGGAATAAAATTGCCGTCATCCCTGTGGATATATCTGAACTTTTAAATGTGTTCTACCTTTTAAACAGGTTAAATTCATAAGGCTAATTATTTCTTTTTGAAGGGAGGAGAGGAACCTACAGGTACCAGCAAGGACTCTAATTTCATCTCATTCTTTATCATAAGCATGAATAAATGTGAAACTATTTGTGTGATATTACTGTGATAATTTTCCGACTTATTGCACGATTGACCATTTTGTTGTGACATAAGTATGGGCAAAGCAGAGGTACCTGTATCTCCCTGCAATTTAATTGATTAAGGCATGTGTACATTATACTACTAGCACAATTGTCTATATATTAGCCAGGCCTGGGATTAAAAACCCAACCAGCACAAAATTACAAACTTCCTAATCAATGGCATATTTAAAAGAAGTGCAGATATAGCTATAGAGATGGCAGAAATTTTATTCCAAGACTTATTCTAAACCTAAACTAAATAAAGCTAACCTGGCAAATAACACGTTTAAGGGTAATTAAAATATATATTAAAAATAAATAACCATGATTCTAAGAATCAGCTAGATACTGTTGGTGGAAAAAAGGGAATGTAAGACAGGGTTCTTGTCCTCCAGGGGTTGACATCGAGGTTAGAAAGATAAGACTAACACACATGACCTAACAACAGTGCTGGCCGAATACCACACTGGTTAAGGCTATAAGTAGTGGAGGAGAGCCCAGCATAGAAGTAGTAGATTGTGGATGTAGAATCCTTACTTCCTACTGATGTAGACCTATGGCTGACTTGGCTAAGGTAACTGAGTGAACTCTTAGTAAGGCTCAGAATATCTAGGCTCAAGCCCTCATGATTCCCATTTATTCCAGAACAATAAGTATTAGACAAGCCCTTGCTTAAGAAGTAATCAAAACCTCTTTTCCAATGAGGCAAAGCTAAGTGATTCCAGTTTAGAGAACACATTGTTTTTTTCTGATAGAAGGTAACACAAACTTTAATTTTCAAATTTCCTCCAATGTTTCATGTAACATTTTATGTTATTAAATGTCTATTTATGTTATTATTTATGAAATGTTAAATATGTTATTGTTTGTTAAATATTAAATGTTATTTTATATTATTAAATATAATATTAAGAGAATGGTAATTCAATATGAGAAGGAAAAAAGGAAGGAAAGTAGAAAAAAAAAGGAAGAGGGAGAGAAGAAGGGAGGGATAAAAGAAGGTAAAGAAGAAAGAAATTAGAACCTAAATGTTTACCAGTAAGGTTAAATAAAATGTAGCATATGCGTACAATGAAATGTTATGAAACAGTTAAAAAGGATGCAATAGAAATATATGTACTGTCTTGACAAAGCTCTCCAAGACATATTAATTATAAAAAGCAAGTTGCTAATTAACACAAGCCATACAAATGTTAAAACACATGCACACAGACAGACACCCACACACATAATCACAAAACTATGTATTTCTGTATATACCCATCTCTGTGTGTAGTCACACAGAAAAACCTCTAGAAAGACGTGACCCAAAATAGCAGCAATCTCTGGGAAGTATGGGATTAGGAAGTAGGGATTCTATGTTTAAAGCATACATCTCTATTGTTTAAAGACTTCTCTGTGTGTATCCATATACTTTACTATTTCTCTTAGAGTAAAAGCCAAAGACTTTTATAGTCAGTATCTCCTACACCTACTTTTCTGATCTCATTTTCTCCTTTATTGATTCTAATGTGGCCGGACCTATCTCCTTGCTATACCTCAACTATACATCCATTGACCTACCACAGGGTTTTTGCGCTGGCTGTTCCCTTTGCCTAGAATGCTCTGCTCTTATTTATCTATATGGCTCATTCCCTCAGTTCCTTCAAGATTTTTTTCAAATGATAACTTCTCAATGAGGCCTACCCTGACCTCCCAACTTAAAATTGCAATTCCATCTACCAGAGTTCTTGATCTGCCTCACCTTATTTTTGTTGAGAGTATACTTATCACCTTCTAACATATTATGTGATTTCCTTATTTATTGTGCTAGTTTTTCTCTTTCCAGTAGAATGTAAGCTCTATGAGGACATGGATTATTTGCTTTGCTTATTGACATATTCCTAGTCCCTAGAATTATGCGATATATCAGTAGGTGCTTGATAAAATGTATTAACTAAGTCACAGTTCTTCGGAAGAAAATATTTATATAGTTTTTGCTTACTGTTTTTAATAATCAAGATGACCAACAAAAACAAAACAAATGTAGAGTACTAGAAAAAACAAATTCTAAAAAGTTGGAACAAAATATTTGAGAACCTTTTGGGTTCTATGGAACAAAATATAAAAATCTCTGGCTCAAAGCTAAATAAGACAGATTCTATAGGAAAGAAAGGAAGGCCTTCTATTGACAAGCACACTAGCTAACAGTGCATACTATCTTACCCTGGAACATGTTTTTTTCCAAACAACTAGGAATAAATGAATCATTACTAGAAATCTCCACAAAATCCCCAGCTATTTCTTTAAAGAGGCAAAGGACCAATGAAGGTCCCTTATTTCTTATAAGGTCATCACTGTATCAAAGGTGAAAAATTATAGCAAAAATCATGTTTATTAATTTCTTGAGGCATCCTTTATTTTCTTCAAAAAAAAAAAAAAGGTAAATCCCTAAGGATGTAGATGGAATTTTAATCCCCAGTCTTGTTTGAGGAGATATTGAACTCTCTGAAACAGGGAAGTAAGAAAGGTTTTAAACAGCCAGCTTCATCCCCTACTTCAAGGAGTGGTGAAGTCCTTCAGCTAAAGGTGACTTTTATCAGAATTAGCAGCATGAAAGAGAGGAGAAAGCTATTTCAAATAAACAAGGCGAGCAGGTAGGGAAGGTATACTTTCATGACTATCGTTTATTTACAATGTGTCTTTCCATAGACTGTAATTTTTATGTAAGGAAGGGCATGATCTGTACCCTAGTGCCTCAGGCAAATGTTTTGCCAGTCCTATTATTCCTCTGGCTTTGACCATGTTTCAGTGCTCTGAGAGGTAGTAACAGAGCATTTCTTAGCTTAGCCATTTGAAAATTAGGGAAGGCCTTTTCTAGTACTCTAAATTTGTTTTGTTTTCCAGCCTGTGTTGGTTTATAATGGAATCTTCACAATTCTCTAGAATGAATCAATACAAATTTGTGATAATCTAGTCCTATGTTCCAGAGTATAGAAAATTTGCTCAAAAATTTCTTTAAGGCTTTGAAGAAACTCCAAGGTTTAGCAACTCTTTATTAGGTGTCAAATTTTCTGTGTTATATAACTTTATTATCAAGACTCACGATGATTATTTATAAGCTCCTCAGCACTTATACTTTGTGTTTCTTTATTTTGCCAATTAAATTATAAACTTCGCAGAGTTAAGGGCCACATGTTAGGCTTTTGTAGTCCAAAAGTATGGTGCTGTTCACATAGTAACTATTTAATTAAGACATTATAATCAGCATTATAAACCAAATGATAATATAAACCAAGCCTTTAAACATTAGTTAAAACAAAATCACACTTGTGGCAGAACTTTGAAATGCCATATCAGCTTTAATGGCTGCTTCTGAATTTTAAAAGCCAAACACCACAACAGAAAATTAGTAAGTGACAGATTTTCCTTGTCAACTCTTAATAGTTACTATATATTAAACTGGTGACACAAGAAGCGCTAGGAGAGGGAAGCTCAAATCAAAGCAAGTAGTTTTATTAGGTAGACCAACCTCAGCTCTCTTTATTGCTTGACATGTTTGTGCAGCTGTTTATTAACATTTATTAATGTTTAGAGTCTGAGAAATCTAGGTACAATAAAGTTTATGACTGGTGCCTACATCAGCTCCACGGAGAAGACAGACTCTCAAGCAGGCAGCACTGCCTGATTTTTCTGTTTTTCACAAGGCTTAATTAAGATAGAGACCACAAATATAGTAAATGTTATATATTTACATAATCATGCACTTGAATGTTTGTATATATCTTCTGTTGCAGAGAAAGCAAGGGAAGGTGGAATGAAAGAAGAGATTTTAAAATGTATTAAATTAGAAACAATGTGCCCCAAAAGAGAGGGGCATAAACTGTGACATAAACTGTAGCATATATCATAATTATAAAAATCTACAAGTATATGGTCTATATTGATACATGGCATATGAACTCCTAGAAAGGAAAAAAAAAACTTTTGCTCTACCCTCTTAGGTATAGTTCCTGGGGGTCTACGAATTAAAATGAAAGATTAATAAGAGAAAAAGGGTTTATTCATATGAAAGTAGCTAGTAGCAAAGTGGTTAAAGTTTGAGGCATATCTGCCTAATTTAGTAAGAGAGAGGGGGGAGTGGAGGAAAGGCTTCCATGGGAAGAATAAATAAGGTTCTTTAGGAAAGAAAAATGGGTTTTTGGGAAAAAAACCTGGAGATTAAAAAATTTATGATAGTATATGTTTTCACGAATATGAGAGTGGCCTTCTTCATCTTCTTCATGACCATGAAACTACCCCAGAGCTGGATTTATTGTCATTTTAATCTTGGTCTCTCTCCTAGTAGTAGACCATGCTAAAGAGAGAATTTATGACAGTCTCATTTCTCAGAAGTTTCTGCTTTTAGTCAGATAAGGAAAGCATCAAGTCTTCTTTCTGCATCTGTTGATTTTCAATTGCCTTTAACTCAAAATCATCTTTATGCCAAAATGGCATATCCTGGTCCCTTTCAATCTAAAGTTATAAATAGGTGGATAAAATCTGAACTAAAATAACATGAAAGTATTCACTGATTTTGAAATGTAAAAAAAGTATGCATGAATATGGCAGAGATTGGAAATTAGTTTAGAAAAAAGAAAATAAGGTTTTAATAGTTATTAAATTTCTTGTTCGGTAAATTTACTAAAGTTCATAGCCATTGGTCATTTTTTAAGTTAGTGAATGAGGAAGAGGTATGATCCATTATGAAAAAATTCAGTCGAGCAGGGAGAGAGAAAATAAAGAGAAAAAGGTAGAAAGGTAATGAGAAAAATGAAGGCATATAAGGGAAGGAGAAAAAAACCACAGAAACATTTCCTGAAAAAGCAAAACTGATACTTAGAGAGACAGAAATAGTGGCAGAAAAATTGGTAATTACTGTGTAGGTTGTATATTGACAACCCTATATGGTTTTATTATATCTACAACAACCCTATATGGTGTTATTATACCTATCTTACAAATAACAAAAATGAGTAATATCATGGTTTTCTTTTTTATCTAAATAACTTGCTCAGCTTGAAAATAAGATTAGATAAGGTTAGATTAGAAAATCCAATTCCTCTCTTTTCTGAGTTTCTATAAAGGAACTTTGGGGCAGAGATTCTCCCTAATGAACGTGGTTTTAGGCTTTGTAATTAAACATGTCTCTCACATTTCTTCGATTCGTAGAGTAAGTTCAGCATCAGGGAAATATAATAGTGTAAAGACATTATTGGCAGGACCTAAGAAGACTCTTACATTTGGATCTTCTTATGTTATCATTGTGTCTTATTTCAAGCACCACTGTCATACTTTCTCAGCTATGCCAGCATAACTTGCTAGAACTAATTGGACAAGATCTTAAAATAATGATGCTGGACCCACCTACTCAATTTGGCTGTAATTGAAGAAATTCGAGGGCTTCATTTCTCTGGTAACACGGTGATTTTTATTCTTTCTAGAAATCATCTTTTTGGAAGGGTGTACCTTCAAGTGTTAAAATGAGGCTCAAAAATAGATCTTTTCCTTGTTTTAAGTATGTCATTTATGCATTCAAACTTTTTTGAATGCCTACTATGTGCCAGACCCTGTTCTAACTGTTAGGATTATATAGAAAAAAAAAAACTTAGTCCCTGCTCTCAAGGAATTCCCAAGCTAAAGATGAAGAAAGGGAAACAAATCAAGAGTTATGATATAGAGTAGTAAGTGTTTGGATGGAATAGGTGCCATAGGAATTAATAAAAGGGGAACTTGATCCAGACTGGACGAGTCTCAGAACAAACATCTCAGAGGAAATAATCCCTGAATTTTAAAGTTAACCAGAGAAAGAAAAGTGGGGAGATGTGTTGCAATGAAAGAAAAAAATGTACACAGACTGCGATAAAGCTTAGGCAGGAAGGTTGAAAGTGGATGAAATTATGCTGGAGTGGCAAGGAATAGACCACAAAGGAACAGTCATTTATGTAGTGCTAAGGAGTTTTAACTTATCTAGAAGATGAGACTGAAAGAACGCAAACATGAGTGTGCAGTGCTCAGGCTGTGGAGAATGGACGAGGGGTGACCCTGAAAGCAGGGAAATCAGTTGGGAAGCTACAGTGTCAGTTGTATCTAAGGAAAAGACAGTGATGATGAAGCAGAGGAGACAAATTACAGACACAAAGGAGGAAAGGGGTCTGAGCAGGTCATCAAGATAGATGAATTAAAAAAAATAGATTTAGGTGAGAATTCCATTTTAGATATGTTGAAGTTGAGGTGCCCACAGGACCTCTGAGTGGAAATTTCCAGTCCAAGCCTGAATATTTGAACTTAGAGCTCAGGAGAGAAATCTGGGCCAGGAGTACAGTTGGAAGTCATTAGTGTACAGGTTGTAAAATGTATTGGCTTTTTGAGCTAAAGGCAATGGAGACCCTACAGGCTCAAGAGAAACTTCAGTCCCCTACAGTATAAACTTACAAATAAATTATATTGAACATGAAGACATATAGACTTTAGAAAAATAATGTATTGGCTTGCACCAGGAGAGTACACATTGAGAAAAGAGTTGAGGTAGACCTGGAGAACACCAACAACCAGAAGACTGAGAAGCAGCTGCTGGATACATAGAAAACTATACAGATACTGAGAGAGGAGATCGTTTCAATGGGAGAGGAGCAGCCAGAAATGTTGAATGACGAAGAGAGGTCAAATAATATAAAAACTAAAAAGATTCACTGTATTTATCCAATAGGAGGTCATACTTAAAACTTCTATTTTGATCTTAGACTTTGGTCTTGATGTGCTTTTACTCCTTTATCTCTTACACTTTTACCAATTTATTCTTCCTGGTTTCCAGTGAATAGCTGCAGCATTCTCAGGTTCCTTCTGGAATTTTTTCCCATCTAATTATTAATGTACAAGTACTTATCAACCTTATCTGACTTCTGAAATGGAAAATAACTGACTTTGGGATGAAATAGGGCTGAGTTTGAATCCCTAGCCAGTCCTCAGGCAGTTGCTTTTTGTATTTTGTTGTCTGCAGGAGTTTTGGTCTGCATAGAAATCCTCTCAAACCAGCCGTGGGTTGTTATTGATACTCTGCTAGATGGAGGCAGCTCTTCCCTCCACTTCTCTGCCCCTCTCTGGGTATCTAAACTTTGCATACTCAAAAGTATGCACATTATCTAGAAATGGCCATGCTGGTTTAACATGATCTCGCAATCGTAGCTCCTCCCACTATACAGCTAGAGAGTCCGTCCATCTCTTAGTATATATTTTAAAGAGAGAATTAAATGATTGTTGACTAGTTAAAGATTAACTTTATTCAGAATTATGTTGTCCAAACACCAAGAAGTGTCAGTTGCTACAAACATGGTCACCCAGGCCAAATAGTTAAGCAAGAGCAATGATAGAGCAAAGTTCCTGGGAATGAGGGTTTAAGCTGGACAGAAACTCCTCTGGAACCCTGGACAAAGGCCTTGATTTTTCCAGTCTCATCTACAAAGTGGATGATGTGTTGTGTTGCTCAGAATCTACCTTCAGGACAGAAGGAAATACTCCCCTAGCTGCACCACCGGGGGACAGCTCTCGCCTGCCATCCTCTGCAGGTATTCCCCTGGGCGGAAGAGCCTCCTTGCGGACATACATGTCCTCTTGCCAAAGACCACCTGCATCCGATGACTGGTCTGTGTTGGGGTAAGAAGACTTGTTCCCCCAAGCCCACCAGGGGCGCGAAGGAAGGAAGAGCTGAGCAAGGGGTTCTCTCAACTTTAGTTTTGACATCTTAGGCGGGTTTCTGTTTCAGTGGGGTAAGGCCACCCCACCGCCCCCCCACACCTAACCCCCCCTCACCCCCCGAAACCCCCACTCCAGGAAAGGAAGGAGCAAAAAAAACAAAAGAGGGGAGGGAAAAGACAACTAGCTGTCCGGCATCCGTCAAGGGACAGAAAGAAAAAGTTCTCTGGCGCCTCAGGTCTGGGTCTTCGGCGGCGCCTCACTTGGGCGCCGCAGCCAGGCCAGTGGCGCCCTGGCGCGGGGCACCAGAGGGCGCAGAGCCGCCCTCCAAGCTTTTTGCGCCTTGGCCGGGGGAGGTGGGGAGCCCTGGCGGAGCCCTCACCCTCCTGGTGGGGGTGAGACTTGGTCGAGGAGGAAAATAGCATGAATCCTAGGCAGCAGCCCCACAACGCACCCCTCCCCACCAGGGCCTAGCACCAGAGAACACCTTGTTCGGCACTAGTGTCCCACTGGAGAAAGACCTTGTAAACGCGGGGAATGAGGGCAGTTCTTCACACCCCATCTCCAGTTTCTTTCAACACCAAGGAATTTACACTGGGGAAAAGCTTTATAAGTGCGGCAAAACAGGGGCAAGTCTCTGGCTAAAGCTCCAGCTTTGTTGTACGCAAAGTTCACACTAGAGAAAAGCCTTATGACTGCAGTGAATGTGGAAAATTTATTAGCCAAATCTCCAGCCTTATTGAATATCAGAGAGTTCACACTGGACAAAGACCTTATGAGTGCAGTGAATGTGGGAAAGGCTTCAGCCTAAGGTCTCACTTCATCTGGCACCAGGAAGTGTCATATGGAGCAAAACTATAGATGTGCAGGTAATGTGCTGTATCCTTGTTCAGTATGATGCTGGAGGACAGCCTTTGGGAGAGAGAAATCTCTCTGAAGTTGAAACTCACATCTGAACATAAACAGTGGGAGATTTCCCCATAAGTTCCAAATAATGTGGGAAACTTCTGGAGCTATATCACACTTCCTAACCTGCCTGGGGCCCTTGCCGAAATTATGTCACTGCCAGTTTCTGTGGCACAAGTCATTTCAGCTCTGCCACCTTCTAGGCCCACATAATTTTTGAATAAGGGCCTGGTATTTTTGTTTTTCATAAAATATGTAACTGGCCTTGCCTTTGGCCACCTGCCTCCTTAGACATGTCTCCTGGTCCTTGAAAGAACTTACCCTTGACATGTGACCAAAGGCTCAGTGACTTCACTGGTTACATCTCTCTTGCCTCCAAATGTCTTTGCTTCACCTGCCCAGGTGAACACTGATATCTTTCTGGTATAACTCACTCTCCTCATTCTTCTGTCCCTGGACAAAGCTCTTTCAGGTATATAATCAACCACTACCTTCCCCAGGCCCTGCTAGACCCACCCTGGTGTTATTAGACATATGCAGTAGTTGCTCATAGGTAGACGAACTTATTGGACTTCCATAAGTGATCATCTAAATCCTGTACTGTTTAAAGCCGTCATTTTGCATTCATTCATTCACACTTCCTCCCCAGTTATACTCATTTGGCTTGGACATGATTTAGTTCTCTAGCCTAGTTTATTTAGGTGACATATGCTCAGTTACTATCTCCATTCACCCACTAAGTTAGAGTTTCTGAATCATTTCTATGTACTGCTTCATTTCCACCAAAGATATTTCTACAGATGGATGTTAATAGATAATGTTTGTAAATTAGTAAATTAGTTTTGATTTTACTAATATGTTAAGGAGGTGTGGCAAAATAAAACAGACTTTGATGTCAAAGGGGTCTGGACTGAGTCTTGCTATTTATTAGCCACTCAAAGGCTCCATTTCCTCATCAGTTAAAATTAAAAAGCCTTCCGTGGTGGTGGTGAATAAATGAGATAATGTATGCAAAAGAGCATAGGACATAAGACACCCTTAATATTTATTTCTCCTTCTCCATATTCTAAAGAAGCAAGGTTAGGGTCATTCATGCAGCACTGCTCTTTTTAGGTTTTGTTCAGAACAAGGTTTTTATACTAACTTATACTTTACAAAGGCCTAACTGATCATTGTCTAAGGAAACACTAATATAAGTAAGATATCATTCCCTCACCATTAAATACCACATTTAACTTAATATTTAAGATCTCTAATGCCCATTTCCCCACTAATAAAATTAATAAAAGTTAATTCAATGCATTAACTTACTCATTCAGCAAACATTAATGATTAACAATTCAATAAGCATTTCCTCTTTGTTAAACATAAAAAGCACTAGGTATAAAGTTTGGACAAAACAAGACAGATCTCTGCCACCATGGTTTACCAAGTTAGCATCAATGGATATATTCTAGAAGAGACCCTTGCACCAATGGACTGCCACTACTATATTTTATTTAGTCAATGATAGGACATTAAAACTTGCTTATGTTAAATGCATAATGCAAAGGTCTGCACTATCATTTCCAAATACCTGTTTCTGATTTTTAATATACAGAGACGCTGCAGTGAAATACACTACAGGCACAATATTGTAGAAATCATCATGACCATTTTCCTTTAATGTACCAAGAAGAAAATGAAAGAGATGAATTTTATTTCAAATTAAATTTAAAAAGATTGAATAAATAAGGGTACATACGTTTTTCAAAGATTCTTCACATTAACTTTGCAAACAGCCCGAATTTGGCTACTAAACGAAATTTCTAACCATTCACTGACTCTTTTATATTACTGTTCACAGTGTCATGTAATAAATGCTGGAAAGTCTTATGCCAAATAAACACAGTTAGATTTTAGAAAATGCTTAATGCATGTACTTTATTAAAATGGTGTTTTGTACACTGAGATATATGATTTTAGTCTGTTCACAGTCACTCTAATACATACATTTAAAACAATGGTCAAAGCAGTCATTACATCAATCAGCTCACTATAGGAAGCGCTATACACCCAAGCAGAATTTTGGTAAATTATAAAACAAACGTCTACAAGAGCGCTTCAGCAGAAATTAAATTCATTTTGGAAAAACCAAGCAGCTAAATTCTGTATTGGAAGCCAATGGCAGATGAGTCATTCTTGGAGGTGGAAGAACTCTATGATTTCATAGTCCAGAACACTCAATATGACTATCAATGGACCATTTCAACCATTTAATGACCAATGAGAACTGCCAGAGTCAAGTGTTCTCATTCCAGATGCCAAAGCAACAGGCAGGTCATTACAATTTGGCTTGTAAAGACATGACTTTTTATTTCTGCTTAAGTAATCCAGATAAGTGAATCTAATACATACAATAAAATATAACTCAACAAAATTTTATGTCACTTTTCACAGATATGGGTATGTGAACAACTGAGGTGCTAAAGAAAAATATACATTTAAATGTTTGATGCTAAACTTTAACCATCCCTTCCTCCCATTTTGCTCTGAAGCATTTTCTTACTGTCATATTACCATGAAATTAAATCCCTGTCCATTTCTAGAAAGGAAAATAAATGTCCTCTCTGATATTAAAGAGATAGCATGAGCCTACTCATTTACTGCCAAGGTTCTTAGAAAAAAAATCAAATTCCACTTTGAAAAAAAAATAATTTCTATTTAGATTATGTGTTAACAATTCTTCAAAGTAAGTAATTTTTTAAAAGACTGGAACTTGAGAAAAGTTCACATCATAGAATACAAGAGCTTCAAAACTGATCCCTCCAAAACTAATTTTAAAAAATGTATCAGACTTCAAAGCACTTAAATACAAAGATCTATAACAAATGAACAGCTGATAGAAAGCAGGATGGCATTTACTTTTGAATATATAAGGTACTTAACAACTTATACTTGTGAAAATCATGATTTCAAGATAATTTTGCCAAAAAAAATTGACAAATAAAGTTTGGTCACACATTTAGAAAGATGATTTATATACTACATATAAATGAAAGGCAAACATAAATACAATTAATTTAAATTTAATTACATTAATGTAATTGACACCATACCTATACTCACATAGTAATAACCACATGGCAAATTTAGGTAAAACTAAAAAACTATATTTAGAACAGTTCTTTTTTTCACTATGTGCATAATTCCCAGCAATAGACTTAGAAGCATAATACATGTATGTTTATCTTTTATGGATTATAATAATCTACAAGTTATTCTTCAACAGTGTGACTTTTAAAACAAACATCAGTATGTTTTATGCCTTAGTCAAAGTTAACTGGTTTGGGGTTTTAAAAGCTTTTGAGGTGAAGCAGAGCAAGGCCCCACCTCTGACCTCCACCTACATACCCTACAAATTCCTCATTGTCAAATTTGGCAATCCAACTTAATGTAATGTGACTCAGACCTTTGAACTTTATAGCAACATTCCTACTCTTAGTTTTGAAAGTAAAAAAGGAATAGTTATGTGAAGATTTCAAACCAAAAGTAAAACTTATATCTTTAAATGTCATTTTGTGCTTTAGTTTTTGTTTGCTTGTTAGTTTGGAAATTCTCCATACTCCGAAATGTAACTACCATATTTATGTTCCAGGATCTGACTCAGAAAGAGCAAGAAAGTTTTCCAGCTTTCTTAGGCTACCTTTAGGTCCTCGCTTCTCAGACAACAAATAGAAGACTATATTCTTTCCTGCAATGTCTTTCTTTCCCCAAACTTCTTTGAATAAAAAAAAAAAATGAAATATTTATCTTTTTTCTCTCCATAGGTAACTCCTGATTAATATAGGCTGGAAAACTTAATATTTCTTCTCTTCAATCCCAAAAAAAGTGAGGAAGAGATGTGGATATGTATCTTAGGCCCTCTTTCTTCTAAAGCTTCAACATGCTGGTTCTGTTCCTGGGTTTCCCACATAAGTTACCTACCATAAATATCTTCTATGGCCATTTTTAATCTATTTCCTGATCTGCCAATAACCATTGGGTCTCTACTATAAAACTGCCCTCTGTTTGTCAAGAGTCCTTAAGTATAAACACACCAATAATTTAAAGCTAACTGGTTGGTGAAGTAGCTTTCAGGATTATTCCCTTTAATTTTCTATTACTCCAAAATATACATATGTACATACACTCACACATATAACAAATTTACACTGTCCGCAGAAATAAACTGCAGATATAATTCCAAACACGCATTTAGAGATTTACATTTTAACAGCAAACCTACATGCAAATATAAGGAAGTATAGCTTTATACTCCCAAATTACTTAACAAGCTGAAATATAGAATGTTTTAATGTTTTAGATTTATCCCTTATTAGGAGTCTTAGAAATAAGCAAAAAGGAGACGTAAACCTCAAGCTATGTCTGTACCAATAGTCAATGTGGTATTGTTTTTACTGACAAATTATCCAAGATGCTTACTCTATACAGTGATATAAGTATACTACATACAAAACACAGTTAGAGATAACAAATGCAAACTTTATGCAAGATACTTATACCATTTGTATTTAGCTTTGTATAGCTTTGACCAAAGGACTCTTAGCCTGTGCATTCTTTTCTGATATGAAGGAAGAGTCATATATCTATAGCATTCTTAGCTACAAAATAAGAATGAATTGAGGGAGAGGGAGAACCTGGTGTCACAGTTGAAATATATAAGAGCACTGTTTACAAATATGTATATAATTTATCATTGTCATATTATCTGAATTAATTTATTTCACATTGTTATATTTCCCAGTAAGTGGTCCAGAATACAAAATATAGTAACAGAGAATTCAGTTTCACACTTATTTCTTGATACAGTTATCAAAAATTGAAACACCTGTTGAAAGGACACTGAGTAGCTATCAACATACTACTTTTGAAGAACCTGGAGACAAGAACCTGTTCAAACGAATAAAGAACAAATGTGATCAAAAGAAACTCATAGCTGCCTAAGACTTTTAAAAATTAGAAATTTAACATTCAGCATGTATATCAAAACCACTTTTCATTTGCTCACTCAACTTAGACTCACAATAGTTGTATTACACATAGATTTACACTAAGTATATACAGTTGAACATAAATATGATGGATATTTCTGAAAAACTATCATGTAAATGATGGCTAGGTTTTCACTGGCTTGTATACTAATCTAGTGAGTCACAGGGTCACTCTGATATAGTTAACCTTTTGATTTAATCAGTTTCTTGATTTAGTTTACTGAATAACTGTTGCACAAAAACTCAAAGTCTCAGCAAATGATCAGGCCCATCGTCCACTGGAGGCAAAGCTTCTGCTGAATGAGAAATTGATTTCAGAGTTCTTGTATTTTCCCCAAGCACCAAAAGGCACCACTACTACAGTACTGTTATCTTCAGCACCATACTGTATTGCCTGCAAGGTTTGGCAGGAAGGAAGAGAAAAACATTGGAAATCAGAATTCATACAAAGAGAAATCATCCTTCTTCTGGAAGGTCAAACTTATTTAACAGTTACTAACCCAAATTATGTCACAGTGGTTTGGTTTGTGATTCTTTCACCAAATATCAATATCCACACAATTTATTAGATTGCACACAGCATAATAGATGATCTAAAACAACCATATTACTATGTCTCATTGTAGTTATTTTGGCAACAGAAACAACCAATGGACTAAGGTATAAGATATGCAACTCCTGAAGAAGAAAATACATATAAAGCATTTAGCATAGGGACTAATACAAGGTAAAATCTCAGTGTTAGTCCTTACCTAGTAATTCTGCTTCTAGGAATTTAGCCTAAAAAATAACCTAAAAAAGTGGATATATATATAAAGCTATAACTACAAAAAAGTTTATTATGCACCCTACAAAATAGAAAAGTGGCATAAACAATATCCTACAGTAGGAGAATTGCAAATCAATTTCAGGAACTAATTCAAACAGCAAATCCAAACTAATTCAAAAATTTGAAAAGTCAGCATTGTAAGAGTACTTAGGATTATATTTAAGAACAAAAGTATTTCAAAAGACCTCACAGCCTGAGGCCGAAACATCTCATGGAAAGGACTGATAAAAATACCACATGTAAAAAGCTTCAAAAAATAAAAAAAAAATTAAAACAAATTGAAAGACGCACACACAAAAAAATTGCAATATCAGACAAAGTACTAATATACTTAATATACAGGAAGTTCTTACAATAACCATAAAGACAAACATGCCTATAAGATAATGGAAAAAAACAAGCTGTACAGATGAGAAATACAAGTTATGAAATACTATTTCTAAGTGTAAACTGGAATAATATTTCTGGAGAGCAATTTGGCAAACTTATTAAAAGCTTTAGAATGCTGTGTATTTTTTTATTTAGCAATTTTACTTCTAAGACTTTAACCCAAAGTCTGAAGAAAATAGATATGCACAAATAGATATAAAAATGTTTGTTACAGTGCTCCTCCTATAATATGGAGCACTATATTATAAAAATAAACATAAACTAAATTTGCTGATAAAGGGAACTTTTAAATGAATGTATACAAATATATTAGAGTATTATGCAGTCATTATAAATATTATTGACCTCGTGAATTAGAGCACATATTTCAAGATAGGTAATTAAAATAAGGAAAGAAGTGATATCCATGGAACTAGGCCCATTTCCTTAATCTCATGAGCATACATAGTATTCAAGTGAATATAATTCATGCTTGCCCATTTTCGAATAAATAATGCTTTTTAAGTAATGTCTTATATCTTAATTACAAATACTAGCACTGAAGTTTGGGCCTTATACCTGAAACTAATATAATACTGAATGTCAACGATAACTGAAAAAAAAATAAAATAAAAAGTATAGAAAAAAAAAGTTTAGGCAAAATTTACCTCCAGAATTGAAAATGTAAAACTTGGGAAATGCAAAATAGCTTTTGAATTAAACTTTGCCTCTAATGATCAGGGGGCTATACCTTAAAAGAGCTACACATCCAAACAGAATATTAAACAACACATGGAAATCTTACATTTTCTCTACTGGGTATTATCCAGCCTCCAAATTTTAGCTCTGACTGACACAGTGACACACAACACATCCATACACCAATTTTGTATTTGTTTGTTTTCACATACCCATTTTCAAAAATCAGAAGTCGACTATGCTATAGTGTTCCTATATTGGGCAATTACTTGGGAACAGTCTCATTTAATGGTCAAGTGGTTAAACGGGAACTTGGCTGTCAGTTTGAAGCTCAATCAACAACTATTCTGCAGCTTAATTGTTTTGTGATCTTGAAGTCACTTCTCAGCTTCTGTGCCTCAGTTTTCCTTATCCACAAAAAAGAAATATTACTGGCTCCAACCTCAGAGGGTTTTATAGTGATTATTACATGAGTCAAATATATATCAACAGAAGAGCAACACATAGTAAGGGATATATTAGTATTTACTATTATTATAATTTGCTATTGCGGTTATTATTTTTTCAAGATGTGTATAAAGCTAAAAAATAAACAATACATTTCCTTGGCATACTAATTTTACTTAACTAATTAGAACTATAAAAAAATGTTTTTAAGTTGGAAATATTATGGAGTCAAGTGTAAAATTCATTGTAAAACTGAAGCTAAAAGACAAGATTTCAAAGTAATCTCAAGCCTGTGGTAGCCCCTCCAGGCTGTACACATCCTATACTCGGGTTTGTCCTCCTCTCCTCCCCCACCTTGGGACTTTTCTAGCAGAAGCTCTGCTGTGTCACCTGTTCAGTCACTGCGTGGGCTGCTTCACTGGGATCATGGCACTGATTGACAAAGTCACAAATCTCTTGACTATTCACCATGAAGTTAATTCCATCTGTAGTGAGGACCAGGAAGCTGTCATCAGCATGTTGTAGCTGCAATCAGAACCAAATGCACAGGATTATAAACTATATTCGGCGTTAGAATAATCTTCATAATTCAAAGATTTTATCTGTTTTGCCAAGTGGTCATCTGTATTTAACAGTTAATAAGCAAACAGAGTGAAAATGGAAGGCCTGTATTTAGGGCAAAAGTAGCAAGATTTAGCATCAAACACGGAGCACAAACCTAACATTTACTTAGTAACACTAAAAGGGAAGAAGCCAGATAGCTGAATGTGAGAGGCAGCAAGATATAATGGTTGAGAACACTGTCTCTGGAGCCAGGCTTCCTGAGTTTGAAAATTGTCTCTATTTTTTGGCAAACATAGTTAAATTGAGCTCTATATGCTTTAGATTTTTTTCTCTGTACAGTGGGATAGCAGTAGCTATTTTGAACAGAGCCTGACACATAATAAATCCTATATAAGTACTTGTTAGATAAAATGAATAAAAGTGGGCTATCTATAAGATATGAAGTCATTCTTTTAATAAAGTCCGCTGCCATTATTGGAAACTTATACTACATTGTACCAGGCACTAGAGTAGTACAGGGGTTGCAGAGAGGGAGGTGTCAGCTCACGACTGGATGTGTGCTGGGGGGAGTGTGGATATTAATTAGTAGCATGCAAAGGATATCACGATTATTTAGCTTGCTGGAAAAGGTAAGTCAGGGTCAGCTTCCAAATGGAAGTGACACTTAAATGATCAGGTACAGGCAAGGAAGGGCGGGAAAGACATTCCACCAGAATTCCATAGCTGGGTAAAACAAAAACCAAACCACACATTAGGCTTGGAAGGTAGTATCTTAGTTTGTCTGAAAAGTTTATCTATTCTTCCATTAATTACTCCCTTTAAAAAATCATTTTAGCTTCACTTAAGGCTTCCAAAAAAGCTCGCAGCCAAAGACAACACTGCATTCATTCCTTGTACATGTATCAAGTGTTTTCAAGTCCTTTCTTACCTTAATCCTCTTTGTTTCAGGTTCTGCTATCACACCACTGCTTTTAAGATCCAAATCTCCAAGACTCCTTGTCATCGCAAGTCTGCCATTCACATGAGGCTGCCCCACACTATTCCAAGCTATAAAACCACCACATTTCTTGATCCTGGTCAAGAAAAAGTTAGACTCTGATGTGAAATTCAGAAAACCAAGGCAAGGTTAAACTTAAGCATGAAATCAATTTAAAATACAAGGTTTCATCTCTATGAACTACATATAAACAACATTCTGAGAATAATTGATCAGTTGGAGGTGGTACCTTTCTTTTTCATCTTTCCTTTCTGGAGTATGGTCAACGGTCAGCTTCATGGGTTTTCCTTTTCTACACAAAATAGCCTGGCTATCCCCAACACTGGCTACAACCAGTTCAATACTATCTCTCAACAAGGCTACTGTTGCTGTTGTCCCAGATGTCAGAAGGGTTGCTGTAAATATTATGAAGAGTATAAGTTATTGACAGTCAAATGATTGTATTGAATTTTTATTACAAAATAAAACAGGCATGTTAAACTAATGCTGAAACATAGCATTCTAATTTAACTAGAGCTATGCAAATGAAAGGTAAACGAACTATGTAAATAAGAGCATGCATAGAAAGAAGTATTTAATTCAGTGATAAGGCTCCATGCAAACAGAAAGAGTTGCTATCCTAATTTGGTAAACAATGCATCACTGTCTCCAAATGGCCTCAATTTATACCAAGTAGAGCTGACATAAATTTATAATAATTATTATGACAACTTTGTGTGTATTATCAGGTGTCAGGATTAAAAGTATTACATTTTAATTAGACTAGTTAATATGGTAGGGTGACTTAGGTCTACTGAGCCATTCAGGCAAACTGATTTTTCTATAATCTATGGACTCAGAAGATTATTATTTTTTCTTAGATTTCTTACTCCTATCCTATGAAAGTACTATCAATTAATGGGCTAAGCAAGATATGCCAAGGGCATATCATTAGCCCTTCGAGTGCTGTATTTTATATTCTTTCATTCTACAAACATTCACCAAAAAACCCTAAAATGGTTAAAGGCTCACATTCTTTTCTGTTTATCTTTGTTGTCCTCAGACATGAAACAAAGTTGCAACCATCATTACATTAGGAGAAAAATTTGTGGGGTGGAGAATGAAATTTATTCTAGTTTCTCACAAGCTTGATATAATTAACACTTTTAGCTCCACAAGGATCTAATACACTCCATCTGTATCCAAATGCAGGATAGTGTGTCTAAGTGCTGTTCCTGTGGTCATTCCCTGTGCCAAAAGCACTCCAGGAATATTAATTTTCTCAGACCAATAAGGAATAAAATTAAATGTTACTTGGTCTGAGGTCACCACTATCTCCCCCATCCAATCCAAACTGTATTTTGCATCTTCCTTTGAACTATTCTAACAGTGTCTGCCTTCACCAGTTCTTTACCACTTGCTAAAAAAAAAAAAAAAAAAGGTGACCGAGCCTTGTTAAAGTGAAATACTGTGAAATTATGGTCTAAAAAGTAAAGCAAATTGGAAGAAATTGAAAAAATAATAACTTATTTAAAGCAGGTATTATTTTCTATAACATGGTTAATTCCTTAAAGCATCTAAATCAAATATTCAGGTGATCACTCAAAAACTACTGACTTCAAAGGAAGATTTAGGAAAAACAAAGTGCTATTGATTTGACTGATTGAGGCTCAATATTTCTAAATTTTTTTAAAAGAAACAATTTAAAAAACTATACCAGTAATGCATTTTGGAAAGATATATATAAATATATTTTCCAATCATCATGTAAAAATGCTTGCTTTAATCAGAAAAGTAAAATAGAAAAACATGAATAAACCCTACTTAATCATTTATATCAATGCTGAATTTATTGAAAAATAGTCTTTATAGTTCTACTGTCTTTCCATTTGTCTCTTGATTTTGGAACTGCGAAATATCTTGGAAAAGCAAAAGTATATCTGTTAATGTATAACAGAAATGTTTAGCAAAGTATCAGTAATATTTACATTACAAATGTTAACTCTTGAGTTTCCCAAAATACAATACAATGGACTCTCCAAAGTTTATCTTCTGTAACATTTTCAATTTACTGGAGGAGCCAGGCAAGGGAAAACAACATTTACTCAGGTGATATAGCTCCTCAGGGAGTTCAGAATTCCTCTCCTTTGTTTAAACTGTCAGCAGCAGCTTTTTAAAAAGTTGCTGTTAATTGGCTACATCAAAAGAGTTAAATTTCATAAATAAAAATTTCAATAGTAGCTGTTCAGGATTAGAACTCATGGCTCAGCCACCTAAAAATTTGGAAGAGCTTGAATTTTTACCAACCCAACATGACAGTTCCAAAATCCAAGGATATATGGGAAAGTTCTCAAAATTGTTGATTCTGGTTTGCTAAGCATCTAAGAATATAAATATTAAATCAACATTTATTTTCATTTAACAGAAGTAAAAATTCTCACTTTTTGTTCTAACAACAAAACTATAAAACTAAGATATCTTCAATAAGTTCTTAACACTCACTGGACATTTTCTACTGCAAGTCATCTCAACTAATGGGACAAAGAGGATGTGGGAACCTTCCAGTAGTCCAGGCTAGGAACCGCTGGACTCCTCCACCTGGGACAAAATTAAGCAGATCTCTCTTTCCACTGAAGCCCAGCATATAGTGTCCACGGGCTCCAGGTCTAGAGCTGCTGACCAGGCACAGTTCTCTGCCACAAATAACACGCACAGAGGCAAATAGGAAATTCACCCAGGAGTTTTGTTCAAACATTACAAACCTGCAACACAGGGGAGGACAGAGAAAGAGCTGCAAAATAAGGGGAAGGGTTTTTATTTCAGTGAAAATTTCACTTGCAAATTATATAATATTCCAGGGGATGCCAAATCAAAGATTCCAAAACTCAGTTTGCCCAAGTTGATGGTATTTTGTAGTTGAGTCTACTTTTCATCACAGAGTAATACTTAAGTTTTGTGGCTTCCCAAAGCAAGTAAAACTATATAAAAATGCATGTGTAGAAAAACATTCAGTGACACAAACACACATCTACATACTTATATTCTCTCTCTCTCTCTCTCTCTCTCTCTCTCTCTCTCTCACACACACACACACACACACACACACAGAGTCACTCAAATAGGCTTTAAGAGTAAATCAGTACCTCTATTGAGTTGAAAAAAATGCACTGTATATTCTTTTGGTAGTGATATCAGAATTGTCCCAATAACAGAGGGGAAATTTCATAGGCTTAACAAAATATTCGTCATATCTGACAAGCAATACTTAGAGAGGATGTGAACTACAATATACCACCAAATTACTGGGATTTAAATACATCAAGAAGGAATCAAAGCACGTCCAAAATCAGATGCAAGGAGTAACACACTTGTTCTGGTGTTCAATGCAGGATTCAGTATCTGGAAGCCATTTTTTCGTAGAATGATTAATTGTTTAAATAAAGGATCATAAGGTTCTTGAGCTCTAATGCATGTTTATAGTTTTATGTAATTCATAAAATGGGTGTTTCTGCAGCTCTCTCTTTCCCCTAGTGTTGCAAGTCCACATATCAGAAGAAAAATGATGGAGAATTTGAAAGGCAACAGAAAGAGTAAAATCAGTACTTTTCAAAGTCTAACCTTCCGCCCCCCTTGGTAATTATTCAACTGTATAAAATCAGTACTGTTTTAATATGTATTAAAAATGGGCTTTTCAGACATGTATGACTCATGAACCCCAAAATCAAAGTAATAAGCTGAGAGCAGTAATAGCACACAATAAGAATCTCTCTTCAATGCTCTTCTCCCACTTTTTCTATTGGCTACCCCCAGCATAAGAAGTGTACTCAAAAACATGGTGTTTCTAACACTGGTTGTGTAGTAGTTTAATAACTCCATAAAGAGATCACATAATATGAAGAGCACAGAAGTTTCCGATGAGACTCACACTGTTGTCACCATCTCCAACTCTGAAAGACAGATCAAGTGTTCTCTTTTTTTTGTCTCTTGAGAAATACTGTTGCTTTCAAACTTTATGCAATCTAAAAACACTATGAAGTTTATCAGATATATAGTATTATAATCTAATATTTTTACTTTCTGCTTCAGTGACAACTGGTTCATAAGCATGGGATGTCATTTGAATTTACTGGCTGGTGAATTGTAAAAATACATAACTGGCATAAATTGAATACAAAAATATTCAAAGATGATGATGAAATTAGCTATTTATAAATAAGGGTAAATTCGAAATTCATCAACAACAAATCAATAAATATAGCCAGTATTTCTTAGGGACAAGATTCTTGCTTTTTGTTAGTAAGTGGCACTCTGATTTTATTCTCCTCAAACCACCCCCAATTTAAACTAAAATAGTAAATATTTTAAATGCTAATGGGATAATTCAAAGTAATTTATGCAGATGTGACAGCTTCGGACTAAAGTCTTGAAAAAATGAGAATGTTTTATTTTCACTTTATTATATTTTCACTTTCTCTTAAGAAAGCTAATATATAATGGAGGGGCACTCCTCCCATTTATACCTGAAATTCCACCATTCGTGACTCATGTCTATGGTTTAACCAACCTTTTTTCAGGTTTCTCATACTTAAATTCAAATCCACTCATTAGATATAACTCATTAAAACACATACATTATACTAATAATTGTGATAATCAAGGAATAAATTATAATAGCTCTGGTGAGAATAAATAGGCAATAGACATCAGTTCAGTCCAACTGAGCACCTTCCAGATTCTATGCAGAGTGCTGAACAATGGAGATGCAAAATTGAATAAGCTATTCTCAGGAAGGGTTGGTGCAAGAAGAAGAAATGGGGCTGACAGAAAGAAACTGGAGAGGGCAAACTGCATTAACTTCACAATTTTATTTAACACTGGTCCTATTCATAGCTATGCCAAAAAGAATATTATACACTCTTATAATACTGATACTACTTCAGTTCTTACTAAAAACTAGAAAAAAACTGAACAATAACTTTGAAATCTGAAATGGTCTAAGTTTTTTTTTTAATCCACAAATCAGAAAGTTAAACAACATAAAGCATCCTATCTTTAGTGGCTTTAATACATTTGATAAAATAGTTCACAGATATCAAAACGCAATTTTTACCATCTTTGAAAGCCTTAGCAACTTATTAATAATAAATTTTAAAGTTGTTCTCAAAGTACTTAATGAAAACCTAGCTTTGCATATTTATAAACAGCTAGAGCACACCATCTGCACTGCAGCCAACAAACATCTTGATGTGAGCAAGCTAGTTATGGATGAAATAAGCATGCTGATATGGACACCAATATTCAGAGTTATAAAAATAAAATGATAAGAAAATGTTTTAATCTCCTCTTCTCCTTCATATATTCTACCCATTAGGAACAAGAGATAAATCTTATGCCTAAAATGTGCCCTCTCTCAGTCCCTATTTTAATAAGGTGAGGGGCCAGCTGGAAGGAAAAAAAAAATCCAAAGGAATGAAGGAGAAGATAAGAAAATGGGCCAGATGATCTACAAGTGAGAAAATAAATTCCTGAACAAAGAGATGGACTCTAATACTTTTCTGAGGAGTATGATGATGGAAAGTTTCTCAAAAAAGAGCAGGAAAAACCTCGAGATGGCAAAAAGAGCCATCCTAGTGTCATCTTCTCTAATCCTCATCATTAAATACGCCTACAAGAGAGGCTACAGTGGGTGCCAAAAAAACCCCAGCAACAGCCCTTTACCTCTCTTTGAGTTTCAGTTCTTTATCTAGGAATTGGGGAGAATTTCCATGCCTAGGAACTCCAACTGAAAATTGTGAAAATGACATTTCAGTGGTGCACTCTGAGCTTCTTTAAACAAAGTATTAACAAAACAATGGTTAATAATTATTGCTTTATTCGTTTTCATTTTATATGCACACATTCACATGGTTGCTGCACAAGTTTTCAAGATTAACTTTTGAGCAAAATATTTTGGAGCCAGCTAACTAGAAAACATTCACTACATTTTCCTGAAATGGTTTTGATAAATTTAGTCAAAATCAGAAACATTTTACTTTCAAAATTTAAGGACATATAGTACACAAAATTTTTAATTCGTCTTGTGTTTAATAAATAAAACAAAAATATCACTCATTACCACAGAAAAGCTGCAAGATCAAGCTTTTTAGAGTGGGAGAAAAATTATTTTCATTCTAATTGTACAATTAATAAGTATTTAGTGTATATTAGTCATTGTTCTTTCTTTTCTAGAATCAATTAGCATTTTTCCTCTTGCCTGAACAATTATTGTCCTGGCTAGATGAGATTACCTTATAGTATATTTCAGTATTTGTTCATCAGATTTATCTAAAGAAACAAAAATAATAAAACCTCAAGGGGGTTGGGGGAAGGGGGAAAAAAAACAAAAATAATAAACCATCGAGGGGGTTGGGGGAAGGGGGAAAAAAAAGGAATAATAAACCATCTCATAGTATGGAAATCTTGTCCATCAAACAAGCAAAAGATTCAAAATGTTTTAATCTTTTTAAAATTAAAATTCAATATCAGACCCATTTTAGATCTTCAATTTCTGAACAACTCTCCAATGTATTTCATTTAAAAGTGAAGTATTAACATCAGTTTGGATGCAAATAGCATTTAAAGTGATTCTTTATGTAAAATAATTTTTAACATAAACATCCAATTCCCAACTGCTAAAGGACTTAAATTGTTTCCATTTTACCTGACATTACCCAGGATCCTAAGAAATGCGATTATTTTACTTACCATCAGCAGACAGGTGGGCGTGGTTCGAAAAGGCTTTATCTATTTCTAGAAAAGCCAAGGTCAACACAGTTTCCAAGTTCTTCTCTTTAGAAAGCAAATCCCTTCGTGGGGAGAAAAAAGAGCAATAATTTTACAATAGGTTTCAGTCTTCCTCTCCTCTAGAAGTCATTCTAATTAACAGTCACTCCATGAAATGGACTTCCATGGCTTGCCTTTCAGATGCTCATTAAATAACAGGCATAATGATAAGTCTCTAAGGACACTAAAATAAAAGTCTTAAAAGATTAATCTTAAAAAAATTAATCCTTAGCACTGCAATCCGGAGAGGTCAAGAGTTCCTTTGTATTAAATTAAACCATTGAGTTCTTCTGTGGAATAAGGCAAAATACATCCAATAATGAATAGTCTGAACAACTATACACAGGAAAACCATAGTCACATGGCTATGTTCTCCCCATCTTTTAATACTAGCAATATTAAAAGCAGTATAATCCTCAAAAATACATTAATAGTAATTGCAGTGAATAAACCATGAAAAGGCTCCAAAACAGCCACATTAAATGCATTTTCCCAATACTAATGCCAGTCTTCTAAAGCTATTTTCAACAAGTATTCAAAGCTATTTATACCACTTAAGGGAATAATTACCATTTATTGAAGCACTATGTGCCATGTACTGATAGGGGTAAATGCTTCTCATAGATCCCCATAGCACATAAGGTCATGAACTTTATGTTAATTCACCTGAAATGATCACAAATCCTGTAAGGTAGATTCTGCTAGTTAAAAAAAAAAAAAAAAACAATTCGCCCAAAATGGAGTCACTTGTACTAACTCCATGTCACCAAACCACGGCTTAGTTGCCTAACCTAACTGAAGTTTCAACTTTCTTCAGGAATGTAATATTAACAGGTTAGTCCGGAATTCTCTGGTCAGCACCAATCAGGTAACCTGCCACTTAGGCCCTTTCCATCCCCCAAAGATGAGGTAATCTGCTCTTTTCTTACCCCCTCCCTCCCTGCCTATATAATAAGACTTTCTTTTTGTTCAGCTCCTCAGAGTTCTTTTCTATTCATTAGACAGGATGCTGCCTGATTCATGCATCATTCAAAAAAGCCAATTAGATCTTTAAAATTTGTCCAGTTGCATTTTTGTCATTTAACATAGTTAATGCTCTCACCAGGGGAGTCATTAAAACATATATTTCTAAAATAATAATAATCATCAGTAATAAATGGCATGCTTGAGCTACTGTTCATTCATAAAACAGCAGCACAAAACCACCACTCAAATAGCCATGTAAAGACTGAACATCTCAGCCAAAAGGAGAATATTTAAACACAATGCATAAGGCAAACTGCAAAGTCAAGCGTGAAAGTCATTGTACATACATGATGCATTTCTCCATGTGGGTGTGGCAGAAATCAGCAGCTGCGGGTCCACCATGTCCATCATACACCGCAAAATACAAGACCTCCTCTGTGAGCTGAGCAAAGTTAAATCTGTCTTCATTCTCTTTCCGTTTGCCAATCTGTGAGGTGCAGCCCACGTTTTTCAAGCTGATTTGGGGTATTGGCTTGCCATACTTAATGCTGGGTGGCAGTAGAATTGGTTCATCGATGCGGTTATCCCAGATCCCAAAATTATCCCAGGTGGCTGGATGCCCACTACCATCGGGATCAAACCGAGAGCACCTGGACTCTGAAGTGGAGCTGTGGCATGTGGGCGTCACCCACCTGTCATCCTGCAGTAGGCGGGAGCTTAGCAGCACTCTTCTCACCTGGTTCCCACCTCCTCTAACCAAAGTAATTAAGGCAGTTGTTGACATAACTCAGCTCCAGAAGACTCAGTAATCGGGGAAAGTTCAAAGGGACAGTAATGAAATATCTTCAGGGGAAATGATGCAACTGAGAGAGAGAGAAAGGAAGAGAGGGATTCTATCAGTAATTACAAATATAACTGATATATTATTTTATTAGATATTACCAAAAATGAAAGTATTAATGAATGTCGCACCTAACAGCCAATTTCTAAGAAGAGTGAATCAAAAATGAATTGATTTTGGATAGGGGATTAGTGGTTACCAGAGGGAAGAGGGGGAGAGGGGGGTTAGATAAGTGTAAAAGAGGTCAAATATTTGGTGACAGATGGAAGTCTAACTATAAGTGGTGAATACATAATGCAATATATATACAACATACTGTTGAATTGTATACTTGAAATGTAATTGGATTTTGTTGATCAATGTCACCCCCAATGATTTTTATTTTTAAAAAAAGTGAATCGATTTATTTATTTACCCCATTCACAGTGTTTAAGTCCTATAAAAATTTGACAATGTACACATTTCATATAGTACAACTGCTTCTCAAACTTTAACCTAGAATCACCTTGGGACCTGGTTAAAATGCAGATTCAGATTCAGTCTGTCTGGGGTAAGGTCTGAGATTCTACATTTCTAACGAGGTCCCAGGTAATGCCTTGTCTTGTCTGTCAGGCTGATACTTTCAGCAGAAAGAATATAGGTATTAAATAAATATTCTTCTCTTTATTAACTCCATTGCTCTGAAGAAAAGAAAGGTACATATATTAACAATAATGATAACTAAGTCTCTTATAAGAGACAGAAATTAGAGAAGAAAAAAATAACTGGTTAATAGAATTTTTATGATAGCTCTGTATTCAGAGTGTCCCAGTCTCAGCAAAGACACACCTAGGATCTGAGTTCTGTTTTGTCTTATGATTTCTCAACTTACTAAACTTTACATGCTATATTACCATGGTTAATGTAAACTGGTTCATGCAAACATTCTCACAGGCACATGCATAAGCCAGTTCTGATGCTTATTCATATGGAGGGTGTGTGATCTCAGGAATTGGGTGTCACTGCATTTGTGACAAGCAGCCCTGATGAATGAGCAACTGATCTATGCATTTACATTAACAGCTCAGTTCTCTCCTCTCCTACGACCCCAGGAGCACACCACACCTTAAACTCATTGCTGACAACTCCAGCAGGAGACAGCACCAGAGACAGGACTACAGTTTTTTGAAATTATTATTTTGCCCTACTTCTGGACTCTGCCACAAAGCTATATTCTAAAGCCTCCTCTGGGTGTGTTCACTGGGAATTCCTATACCCCCAGAGGAAGGGCTGTTTCTGGCAGTTTTCCATACAAATAGGTCCTAAGCAAAAATTCATCTCCATAGTACTTTATTCTGTTATTTTATGAATTAAAAACCAACTTGAAAATATAGCATGATGTTAAGATTTGATAATGCTGGTGGAGGATCTGTAGGTGTTATATTATTCTCAATTGTATGTTTGAATTATTTCACAATAAAAAATGAGCTTAAAAAATATATTTCCACAAAAGGCACAAACATACACAACAAAAAAAGCCCAGCTTGTGTGTGTCTATAAGAAAATGCATTGCAGATTTCAAACAATTATTTTCAATAAATTTTTGGAAATCAGTGTAGCTATGTATATGAAGGGACATTACTCCTAGCTATTTAAGCAATGAAAGGCATGAGCCCTGTATGTAGAATAAAGATGGCACCCCTGACATTGAATTGTTATCATGAAATATTTAGGAGGCCATTTCTTCTTAGCCTTTTAGCTAATATCATGTATAAAAGACTGAAACTCACTTCCTTTATGACAAGTTGGAGATGGTAGAGACACAGCATCTCTGGTTATCAAGCATCTAAAAGAAGTAACGCATTCCGTTACCAAAAAAAAAAAAAAAGTGTTAATTTCTTTGCTTCTGTTTGAAGTTATATTTTATTCAGCAACAATAACTGTCAAATAAAGGTGACGATGTGTGAAGAAATTTCAAACTATAATGCAATCTAGCAAGTGAAAGAACTAAGTATTAATTATTGTTGGAGATAATTCACATAGCAGATTAACACCACATAGAAAAAAAGTGTATTGATTAGAAAACACATTAGCATTTGAAGAGTGCACCAGAAATTAGCAAAGTACTATTCTTTTGACTTCAATCTGAAAGCATGTATGCCATATTCAGCCTTGGGTCATTGTGTAGTCATGTACCTACTTTAAACAAGTTCTAACATTACAAACAATAAATATTGAAAAAGTTTGTCTGCAGTTGTTATAAGATACTCTTGTCCTGTCCCCCCTTTTCTGTCCCCCAAATATAAAAATAAAATAATAAAATAAAATAAAATAAAATAAAATAAATAAAATAAAAAGCTGCATTCTCAGCAGGGAATAAATATCCACTGGAAACATTATTTAAGAGTGAAACAATGCAAGTTGAGCAGTTTCTTTAAGCCTATAAGTACTAAAATCAGTCATCAACCTGGCTTCATCTCATCTATTATCTGCACAATCACCTCAGAAAGCAAGCAGAATAGTCATAGAAAAACATTTTCTTTAAGGACTGCTATTGGTATAGAGGAAATGTGAGGCAAATATATAGCTAGTTTACATAACTAGGTAAGGGTCACTTATGCAAGCAAAAGATGGTCCAAGTGATTTCATCTCCTCTTCCATATGCAATGTAACTAACCCATACTAATTTTCCCTATATTCCTGAGAAAAAAATTCAAACAGGACCTAAGTTCCCACACTAAATAACAACTTTGAATTAAACTCACACATCAAGAAAAGTTTTCTTCATAGCTTCAAACTAGGAATCAGCCAACATAGGCCCCCAGCTTTCCAGATGTCCATAGAAGTGTCTCTGCACTGACTAGCAGACAAGAGAGTAGAGATTTTTGATATGAAAAACACACAAAAGCATTCAAAAAAGGGGGGGTGGCAGTGTTCTTTATAACAAGAAGAGTGAAGAACAAACTGATAAACACTTAAAAAATATTTTTATTATTTGTCAGTTCAGAGATTATAAATTGGCATGTATTTATCACTCTGCTAGTTAAAAAAAGTTATTCAGGAATCCTTTGTCAATCTCTCAATCAGAAATCAAGCCTAGCTTATTTTTATAAACCATTTTAACATTTATATTCAACCTTTGAAAGTCTAAATCATCCAAAAGAGTCGAAGGGTAGAAGAAATTTTGTGTGAAAGACATTTGAGTACACAAAAACGTCAGAGCAAAAGTTAAATGAACTAAAAGTACAAAAACATATTATGCTACACATCGTGTTCTATTAGCAAGAACAAAATTTAAAAACTATGTTAAGCAAGGAAATAAACAACCTGATTGGAATCTTAGCTACATAACAGGTTATATAAGCAACATAAACTGTACTGATAGTCATAATCCAAACGGAGGGGTGGGGAAGGGAAGGACAGTCTTCCACTTTTAGATCACACTGTTCTCCAAATTCCTTCTTATTTTCTAATCAAAACAAAAATATATCTCACAAATTTACTTTAATTACATGAATGTTTAAAAATGTGAGCATGCACACATATATACACACATACACACACACACACACCAAAAAAACCCTACATATTCTATATACTGTCAATAAATACCCTCAAAATACTTTCTTTTTCATCATTTTCATATTGATTTGTGTGGCCAGGCCTTCTCCATCTTCCTCCTCCTCAAAGCTTTAACTAGTTAACCTGATATTTTAAAGTCCTGACAGGACTGACTAGTGAAGCCAGTTGGCCTCTGGTTTAACAATTCTGACTGGGGGCAGGGGCAGGGATGGGGGCCGGGGTAGGGGAGTGTCCCAGCAAAGAGCTAAATTGTAATATTTTAAGTTGTGACAGGCACAGAGATTTACATAAGATCGCTGGTGAAAACCCACATCTTCAGAGTAGGAAATCTCAGGTGAAAAACATCATAAGGAAAAAAAAAAAGCATTTGGTTTGTAGTTTGAAGTATATACTTGATTTAAAACAAAAGGTGGGGGTGGGGGTGAAGAAAAGCCACATAGCTACAAGATTGCTATGTCAAGTTTACATTTCATTTACTCCCATTCTATAATCTCAATGGGTTAAAAATCTCAGAGCTATCCAAGTTTACTTTTGGAAAAGGGAGACACTTACTGTCTCTGGCAGGAGCTTGAACTGGAAACTTGAGTAAAACTGCTCTCGACTGTTAAAAGCAGGTCATAAGGGCAGTTTGTCGTCATCATTTTAAACCCATGCCAAATTATTCAGGAGTTCTAAAAATTAATATTACTGACACCTGCTTAGATTTATCCCTCCAACTAAAATATTTCTAAGTATTCATATCTGCCTATGATAAAGTGGCACTCAGGTATCTATATGTCAGTAACTTCCATAATGGAAACAAGGTAATTTTAATATTCTTAAACCAAATATTTGTCAACTTTTAAAAAACAATCAATGCATCCTAATAAATTCAAATAGTACGGTCACTTCCAGAATATGTTTCAGGAAATTTGGACTCTATGTTTTCTTTATCAGTACCTTGGTGAGGAGGATGGGAAAGAAGGTCTATGTGAGGGAAAAAACAACAAAAACCCCAAATGACTCCCCTTAGGTTTGAAGGAAACATGTTTAGGTGTGTGAATAAAGAACATGAGAACAGTGAAAAGTACTCATTATTCTCATTCCATCGATGTCTTTTAAAACATTTTAGTTAGTATGGATACAATACACAAGACTATTCCGAACCTATACCTTTATACTTCATGGAAGAATTTTCCTTTACATTCTATATTATCACCAGCACCTTTCCCGTCTTCTTTCCTCATCTCTAAGTTAACAGTCAAGGGAGGTGCCTGTGTCAGTGGTCAATAGAAAGTGACTTAAGGGTTTCAAGAAAAAAAAATGATTAGCCAAGATCTCACTACTCAAAAATTATGCCTAAGGTATTTTATTACACAGAGATGCATCTGTTCTTTTCCTGGAATATAACGACACCGTTGCTGTTTTTCAAGACCATTATAATTTGTCACTTTAGTCGCTTATTCTGAAACCGCCCGACAACCTCACTCTTTCCTCTGCCCTGGCGGAGGGTGCAAAGGACTGAAGAGGCCTTGTTGCACGTTTCCAGTCTGAAGATCAGAAAGACTAAATGGAGCTTTGGAGACATCAAATTCCCAGGCTATTTCCATCCGGAATCTCGTCTTTGTCACCTCCTGTGAAATCTCTAATCTACAGAAATTGGCTGCTAAAAAAGACAGCACCAGCCACAAAGCCTTATTACAATGCTCTCTCCTAGGAAAAGATTAAAACTCTTACACCGACACCAACCAAGGTTCTGCATCCTTCTCTATTCTGAGGCCTCGACAACCTCTCCCTTGCACAATTCAGGATCCTGGGTTCATCTCCCCGGCCGTGACAGATGAATGCCTAGTGTGATACAGAGGAGGAAGCACACCCTCCCGCCCGCGCAGCACTTGCAGATGGATGAATTTCCCCTAGCACCTACCGCCGCCGGGTATCCACCTCCCAACCACCCTCTCCAAATACGGATTCCAGGTGTCGCCTACGTCTCCCTCTCCCCGGCTGCAGCTGCGGCGACGCCGCCGCTCGGACTTGTGCAGCATCCTCCAAGCGGGGCCTAGCTAAAGGGAAACACAAGGGGCAGCCCCTGCCTCCCTTCCATTGTCCCTTCCGCGGTCCCTTCTTCCCTCTGTCTCGGCGGACCCAACTTACTCAGCTGGCGCCTCCAGCCTGAGGTCAAATTAGAGGGGTCTCAACAGGAAACGCCTTCAGCCCGCGGTGAAGCCGGGACCAGCTGCCCCTGACCTCAAAAGTAAAGAAAACGGCGCACAGAGAATACAGACACCGACCATGGAGTTCTGACTGAGGGGGCTGAGGAAATTAAACCTGTGTTTCCTCTCGCGTCCTAGGAAACTCTGCCCCATTAACTATCCATTCTACGATCTGAAAGCGGTGGGATGCGACCTGGACTATAAATGATATTATAAAAGATTAACAGAAATCAAAATAAAGTGAATTCGCTAGGCTCTTACCTCGCGATGGTTAGGTTCCTGGAAATTTTTTAACTAGCTAACGAAAGGCGGAGGAGGTGCTTTCTTGGTCAGTAAATAAGACTGCTTTCCCCGATGTTTCTGATCTCTGAAGCAAGCACTTACAACAACCACTGGTTGGTCTGCTGGAAATTCTAGAGAATTTGACGCCCGCAGTGGGTCAAATGAAAAAGGGAAGTCTGTTCCCCCTGACTGACGGCAGCCCCGGCCAATCTGCGCTGAGAAAGGCGACGCGCCTGCCGTCGGCACACCAATCATAGATTCCGAAGGGAACGAGCCTCCCGGTAACTGCAATTTGACTTGGCCGACTTCTAGCACTGGCTACGGACCGACATCGACTTGGGCCAGTAGAGGCTAGCGGTGACATCCCACCCTTCCCAAGGCCTGGGCGCGCGGGCCAATGATGGGGCGCCTCGGCGGTGGGTGGGGTCGGGAGACTGTTCTGGCCTGCGAGTCCACCCCCAGGGAGCTGGGCGGGGAAGAAGGGGAGGTGTCGTTTGGGGCTTGGGGGCTGTAGTTGTGACAACTACGAAACCAAAAAAGGAATGCTAACAATACCTGGGCAAACGGCTTCTTGAAAGGCATCTAGTTCATTGCTATTCTTTGAAAAACTCGAAGTGCAGCGTTCTTCGCGACTTAACAGGCATCTTGTGATCACCTGAGATTGTCGATTCTTTCGTTCAACAAGTATTTCCGTTTATGTAGAATTTTTTTTTTTTTTTGTATTTGAGGCGCTGTGCTAAGCACTGGATATACAATCCTGACTCGAATAGACTAGAAGTGATAGCTGCCTTCATATAGCTTACAGTCTAATGAGGAGAAGGAAGGAGAAAACAAACAGATAAACAAGCAAATAAAATAACAAATCATGTCAAAGAATGAAATAGACAAGGTGTGGATATAGAGAATAATAGGAGGTTGACGTGACATAGGGAGGCTTGTTATGAGAGAACTTTATAACATTTAAACGGAGACTCGAAGAGTAAGAAAACAGGAAAGTGACGATTCCTTCAGGCAGAGGGAACAGCAAAGCAAAGGTCCTGAGGTGGGACAGCTTGAAATTTTGGAAGAATAGAAAGGTCAATGTTGCTCCAATGTAGAGGCAGGGAGAGAGCAGCATGACATGAGGTGGATGAGGTAGACAGAAGCCATACCATGTAGCCAAGTGTTGGAGTGTGTATTAATTTTAAATTTAATGGGACTCTTGAGGCATTTTAAGCAAAGAACTAAAAAGATCTGGTTTAGACTTTAAATCACTTAGGTTAATTTGTTGAGAACAGGTAAAATAAGCTATTGGGAGAGTGGTTAGGAGGATATATCAGATGAGACTCAAGGTAGGATATGACCTGATTTAAACTATGGCGATAACACTGCAGGTAGAAAAAAGCAGAGAGATTGGAGATTTTTGACATATTAAGTATCTTGGTCCCGGGACAACTATTCTGAATCCAGTTCTTTGAATACTTTGTTTAGAGAGTGAGTCTCACACTGACGACTTACAAATTCTAGTAATGACATTTGAGGATTATGTGTTGAAATTCAATTTTCATGGGCTTTCTGAAATTTTCTTTTTAAGCTTTTTATTGAAGAATTATATATGTGTGTGTCTATATACAGGAAAGTGCACATATCCCAAACTCAATGAATTTTTACAATCTGCACACACCTGTTACCCAGAATCAAAAAATAGAACATTATTAACACCCAGGAGCCCCATCACACTACCTTTTAGTCATTGCCTATTCTGATTTTCAATAGCATAGATTAGTTTTGCCTGTCTTTGTACTCTATATAATCATAAAGTATGTACTTTTTTGTTCTACTTCTTTATTCAACTTTATATTTGTGAGATTCTTCCATATCATTGCATATAGTTGTAGATCATTCCTTTTATTCCATTCTGTGAATATACCACAATTTGTGAATTCATTCTTCTGTCAGACTTAGGGTAGTTTCCAAATTGGAGCTATTAGAGATGGTGTTAACCACAAACATTCTAGTACACGTCTTTTGGTGATGCCCTTTTCTTTCGATGGAGCATTTTGATGGCTGAGTTTTAAATACAGTAAGTTATTCTTGAATCAATTCATCGTTAATGTAGTACCATGTGTTGCAATATCTTAACCATTTAGACCAAAGTTTGGTGACAATAATGAGGGACTTTGCTCTCACAAATGTGAAAACTTTTGGCAACAACAAGGAACTGTTAATGTAGAAATTTTAAGCTTGTTAGTCTAAAACATTTGGAATTATGCATGTTGTTGGACATTCTTTTTAAGCACTTGCAATCTGCATGCTCAGCATTTGAGAATATCATGACTTCGCTACATCCTTTTACTATAATAGACTGTAATTCCCAGTCATGTGAAAAGCAAGGTCAATTAGTCCTAAGAATATATTTGTTTTTGACATTATTACAGTTTTTGAAATTACATTTGAAAACCATACCGTTCAACATCCTACCAGAATTGATTATAAATAAAACCAACAGTTTACTTCTTTTGAATTAAATACTTATGCTTTTCGAATCTCTAAAGCATGGCTAAATGTAGTATCAATGAACATGTTCTCAGCATCAGGGATCACTGCATAATGTCCAAAAGAAATGGACAGACACAACACTCCACGCCTGTATTAACTTGAGCTCTTTTTTATTTCACTTTATATTTTAAAGAATTGGACTATTGGATAGTAGTGACTATCAGGAAATTATAACTAAAACAGGTTATAAGGCTTTGGGTAGGTATGTGGCATGGGGGCTTATAAAATATAAAGCGAGAACGTATGAATCTTGAGTAAGCCACTTGAGATTTAATGAACCACCAGAATGAAAACATTAAAAGATAAACTGAGACATATGAAACATTTAAAGAATTTATTTGAGCAAAAATTTACTAGAATTTGGCAGCACTAAACTGGTAGCAGTTAGGAGCACTCCACTGACAGGATCTGGAGGCAAAATCTAAAGATGCAAAAGCAAAGCAAAGAAATGATTTAATTGACTATAGCTTAAGCCAGGGGTCCTCAGCCGCCAGGCCGCGGACCAGTACTGGTCTGTGGCCTGTTAGAAACCAGGCCACACAGCAGGTGGTAAGTGGCCTGTGATCCAGCAAAAGCTTCATCTGTATTTGCAGCCGCTCCCCAGCACTCATATCACCTCCTCAGCTCCACCTCAGATCATCAGGCATTAGCTTCTCATAGAAGTACCGATCCCTGGTGCCAAAAAGGTTGGGGACCACTGGTTTAAGCAGTTACCATTGAGAAACAGAGTTAAGAAATAAAATGGAGTCACTATAGTCAAGCTACTAAATTACCAAAACCAAGTAAGTCGAGGCATGAGGAAACACTTCTTTTCTTGTTTTAACTAGCCTGGGAACTTAAACTTTTGAACTTTCTAGTCCTGCGTCAATGCTTGAATATATATCAATTTATTGTGTGTCAATACCTGGACATCTACCAGACTGCCAGGTAACTCTCTGATTACTCCCTGAAGGATTCACATATCCACACCACCTGACATTCACTTAACATTCATTAATCCAGACCACCAGACATCTGACAAATACCCATTCTGGACCAATCCTAGGGCTAAGAGTACATGACTAATTTTTCTCAAGAAAGTACTTTTTACTGTTAGAAGTCGTAGCTTTCTTTCTTCTTCATCTTACTTGGGATAGTCTAGTTGGTTGTAATTGGTTGTCCTTCGGTTTCTCCATTTCTTAACCTTAAGGCAACATAGGCTTAGGTTTTGGTTTGCGAAAGTAAAGGAATTATAGCTACTTCAGTCTAATGGTCTCCTTGTTTAATATAAGTTAACACTACTCATTTTCCTGATAAATTACTAATGCTTCTGGGAACCATATGATGTGTAGTAATTACTATTACTAATTACTATTGATAGTTTTATTAATATTCACTAATGAATTGTCAATTATTTTCTTGTTAAAAAATTAAAGATGAATATTTTTGTATACTCAGTGAAGTGTTCCAGAATATGCCATCCCAAAATATGCGTCTTTGGCATATGTATTATTTTGAGATAAAGGCAATTGAGAAACAGAAGATGCAGGAAAAGATTTGTAAATGCTCCCACCTAAGAATAGAGTATAAATTTCCTCTTTTTAAAATAAATTTATATTTATAAAGGAAATTCTCATTTATAATGGTGTCTCTAGGAAGTGCCAGGAAGAGAGCTACTCCCAGAGATCACTTTTATCACCTGACTCTATATAACAAGACAATCGTTATTTACCATATATTTCCTCTCCTCCCCTTCCCATAATTTACCTTCCCCACCCAGAAGCCCCAAATCCCTTAACCTTTGTTTAGTCTAAGGTAGTGTATTAACCTCAGTCATCTGGCCTCCTAGAGTCTCATAATTTTTGTGAAATTTCCATGCATACTTACACAATTAAAATGTTTTTTCCATTTTAAATTTGTATTTTGTCAGTTTATTTTCCAGGGTCCCAGCAAGAAAACCTAGGAGAGTAGAAGTAAAACATATTTTCTTTTCTTACATTAGAATCAGCAATTTTCTAGATAAGTATCTATATGCTACTTTTGGCCTCATTCCTAAAACATAGGCCTGGGATACTAGGATGTATTTTTCCATAGTTCAGGATGTTCTAACCAGAATTTTTAGCCCTGTTGTCCCTTCTTTGTGTCACCAAAATAATTGCCAAAACACAAATACAAAGAACTTTTAAATCTTGTCTTTGGACTTAATTAAAACTTGCAGCAATGATTTTAATCTTAGAATATAATTACTGCTTTTTTCCCATGTGTAATTTACCTCCACAAATGTGAAATAAATGAGCTTCATTCAGTACTAGTGGTATAGAGATTTGAATTATCTTTGCATTTCCACCTCTAACTTTTCTTTTTTACCTTATTCATGTATTTAATATCATTATGCATCATTCTCATACAGGGCTGTTATTAGGAAAATTATATTTTATATATATATATATATATATATATATATATATATATATATATAACAGGAAAAGTTTTAAATGAAATTCCTACTTAAATAACAAAAGCTCAAAATCAAGGAGATGAAATATGACAGACATTAGGACCATTTGCCAAATATTTCCTGCTTTCCACCACCTGGCAGTTTCTGGTCCCCTTGTGGATGATGCTATTGGGAAGGTGGGGCAATTGTAGGGAGTTAAGTCAATTAATTGTGAGTGGAGCTGACAAGGTTTCTGAGTTGAAGCATTTAATCTTCTCCTGCAAGACCTTTCAAGGGTCACTTCCTTCTGCTATTGCAACCAACAGTGTTTCAAATAATGGTTACTCCTTCAGTCTAGGTCCTTGAGTGACTATGAAAAGCAGAATCTTGCTGCAATCCATGATGGCCATATAGCATGAGTGAGAAACAAACTTTTGTTGTTTTAAGCCACTGGTATTGTTTGTTCTACACCTTGAGCTAAATTAACCTAGCCAATCTCACCTGGTACAGAGAGTAGCTTTAACTGAAAATTATTTGGTTAAGTTTTTTTTGGGACAATTTTAGTTAAAGAGAAATTTTCATTTATTTTTTGCAACAACTTTTCGTGAAATTCCTACAGTACATCAGGTACAATGTACGTTAGCCTCTGGAGTTTACATCAATGAAAAAACAATATAAACATGATCTCTGCTCTCATGAAAATTGGGATGGGGCAGAGGAGACAGTAGGCTTGTGTCTAAATATGATGAACGTTATACCTGGAAAAGTATGGCATTCTCTAAGTATTATCCTAGGAGTCTTGTGATTCATCTTTCCCTCTCTACCTCTATCTGTCTCTCTTCTAAGTTAGGGACTTTCCAGTCATGTAATATATATGCGACCTAGAAAGAATGAGAGAGAAAAAAAAAAAGTGTTTAACTCTTCAGAAATATCTCAAAATTATAGAAAATGCACCTTACTTGAACCTGGAGCCTGGACACCAATATTGCTTTTGACCAGTGTGTGGCCTCAGATAAATAGGTATCTTTGCTGTGCCCCTGTCTCATCAGATGTAAAATAGCATTAAATAAGACCTGCCCTGGCTGACATAAATAATTGCTGCAAGAATTAAATCAAGCAGAGAACGTAAGTGTCCCATAAAAATAAACAGTTATTATTCTTTAAAGATTTTTCAGTACATTGGAGGAGACAATAAATAGCCATTTTTAAGAGAAAGAATGAAAACACTTGGTCTACCTAGAAAGCAACATATAAACAAATTAAAGTTGTACCCGCTGGCTGTGGAAAATGGTACAGAATGACATGGTGAAAATTATACCTTCAAGAATCTAAAACTCAGTGTTTATTATCAAGTAATACCTGCTAATATACTGCTATCAGGATATAGCCGAAATAGGCCCAACATTCCCTTATAATCTTCATAAAATATTGAGTATTTTTCTTGTCAGTAAAACAAAGTGAATGTACAAAGGACTTGTTTTAAACAAGTGTATAAACAACAGAAAAATGCATGTAGTATTAAGAAAAACTGCCATTGTCTTTGAAATCTGTAATTTCAGAAGTGTGTGTATACTTTTAACCTGTTGGAAATGATATCCTACTTTCTAAACTCATTTCTTTTATTCTAGTCTCCTTTATTTTAGATTTCAGAATCTCAAGGTAACAGTGTAAGAGATGATGAAAGACACATTTGTCACTAGTTGTCAGGCAGCCAAAAGCCTGAGTTACTGGCATATACAAACACACCTCCCTATTTTGTACATAGAGTAGGAGGAGATGCTGAACTGCTTTTCTATTGGTCAGTTTCTCTTCCAATGGCAGAAAATAAAGTATTCTTTTTCTAGCTAGTTAGCATATTCTGGGAAAGTACCCAACTGTGTTTCTTTCCCTGGCAGTGTTAAATATAGACTTTAAAAACAGAGTTAGCATTTACTTTGTTACTTTGACTTTGGGTGATCTAGATTTTACATACAGAAATGCTCCAAGAAAAAAATTTTCAAATTCAAATAAATTAATAGCACATAATGGTTATACTATGAAAAGTAAACAAGAAAGCTCAGTTTTGTTGAAGGTAATTTAACATAAAGAAAACAAGAATTCACGGTCCTCCTTACAGGTTGAAAGGAGGAAAAATTTCCCCAGGTCACAAAAGGCAACAAAAATGGTGTTCCTTATCCACATCCCACATTTATATAGACCATAGGGAAGAGGCAGGAACCTGGGAAAGAAAAACAGGAAAGGGGACCAAAAGAGGGACATCGGCCTGCCCACATTAGGGACCACTATATTGCCTGAAATGTGACCCAGAGAAAACAATAAGGAAACAAATGCTTAGTGCTCTTTGGTAATGAACTGTGTGTCACTGCAAAATGCAAGGCTGCACAATATTTTCTACCTATTCTGTCTTTCCATGGTTTCTTCCACTGAGAATCCTATACCCACTGATACTTTTTTTTTTTTTTTTTTTTAAATTTTACAGCATTGTTTCACAAAGCCTCCCATTTCCAACAGGGGGAAAAAATCCTAAACTTCTAAGGCTGGTATTCAAACTTTTCCATGGTCTGCTCCTACCCTTGGCCAACATTATAATCCACTACTTCCCTAAAAATACCCTCACTGCACCCACACTTAACTAGTTCCTAAGACTGCCACGAGTATCTCGCTTCCTTGTTTCCTTGCCTGTTTTCAAAGCAAACCTTAATTTTCTCCTCTCAGTTGTCTTAAATCTTTAGAATTGGGAGGATTAATTTGAAAGATTGCCATGCGATTACTGATTGCTTGTGCTCTTATTGAAGAACCAGGATAGGGTATCACTTTGTGCTGCAAACAAAAATAATAATTGCTAACTGTATTAGGGTTCACCAGAGGGGTATGTGCATATGGAGAGGAGAGAGAGAGAGAGAGAGAGAGAGAGAGAGAGAGAGAGAGAGAGAGAGAGAGAGAGAGAGAGAGAGAGAGATGAATTTGCCTTCAGTCTGTTTTTGAACGACCGATATAGAAAGTTTTATTCCAGAAGGAGGCTTGATTGTCCAATGGGGTTCATGAGAAAGCAGAGCATATAGTGTTACACGTTTCCTGTAGATACAGATCATAACAAAGTAGTGTTTGCCACTGGGGAACCTATCACTTCTTCCTTCTTACCTCACTGATTAAACTTATAGCTTGGGAGAGGAAAGGCCCCCAGCAGTCTTTTTGCCTGTCCAGAAGTCAATATGATCAAACAATTTTAGAGCTAGGATCTACTTTGAACTCATTTCCTCCTCTTTCCCTTAATTTTTCAGAAAATTAAATACAAACTCTGAGAGGTGAAGAGATTTGCCTAAGACCACAGAGCTGGTAACTACAGTCTGGGATTATAGGCCAAATTTCTAGCATTCCAGGCAAGTTCTAATTCCACCTCTTCACATGGTATGCAATCAAAACTCCTAAAACCAGGTAACAAAGCCAAGGATTCTATCAAAGACATGCCAGTTTGTAGCAAAGTTTTGCAAAATTAGATGTATTTTTTTTTTCTGCACTACCTATAGAAAAACATTAAGGCTGTAGTTAGGATTGACTCTGGGTGATATTCAGTGGCCTCATAGTTGCTTCTTCTGAGAGGCTATGTAATATAGTGGTGGAAAATGTGGCTCTGGAGTTTATAAACTGTCTCCTTAGGCTAGTTTTTTAACCTTCCTATGCCATTTCCTCACATATAGATGGAAATGATAGTATTCCTCAAATCATGCTTTTGGGGAGGATTAAATGGTAAAAATAAGAGTCATTTTTGGCTTTAGACAATCTAGTAAATGTTAGGCATTTTTATTAGTCCTTGATATTGCCTGGAATCCTACCTCGTTCTGGGCTTCCTTGTCTCTGATGTTATCTCTTGCCCACAAGATCTCTCTCTTCTCCCTCCTTTCCTCAATAAAAATCCTCTCCCCTTATTTGCTCAATAAATGGCTGTTCACTCGTTCAAACCATTGATTCCACAAATTGTAGTGATGGTTGTACAGCCATTGAATTGTGTACTTTAAAGGGTGAATTACATAGTATGCGAATTATATCTCAATAACGCTGTTTAAAAAATGATATTGTTTTAAGCTAAGGAACAGAACAAGATGTGCAAGAAGAACCTGAAACAACAGGATCAATCTGACCCTTCTCAATACATCAACTTTACTATGAGCTTTCTCTTAATATAAACAGAATCATTAGCAGACTAAATCATTCAAAGTATATCTTCATACCTTTCAGGCTAAAAAAATAAAATCAGAAATTTTGACCCTGTCAAGGGTTGGGAGAGATGTGGGGGAAAAAAAGAACATACTATCCTCCACTGTTGGTGGGCATCTAAACTGGTAGAGCCATTCTGGAGAGTCATGCGGCATAATTGAGTATACTGAAGAAAGTATCTGTTCTATGACCCAGCAAATCTGCTCCTGATACAAATTCCAAAGAAATTTTCACACAGGTCTCTCTCTATGGGAATAGGTGCAAAGATGTTCCTGCATCACAGCCTAGTGTGGAAGGGAGCTGATGTCTATCTAGGCTCTTATCCCTGGGAGAGTAGGCAGGTAAATTGTGATGCACAGGCTGGAGTCTAATGCCTCTGTGAGTACCATCAGGTTAGATGTAGGCAAAGCTGCAAGGGTGACTCTTAAATACATAGGGCTGAGTTGGAAAATGTAAACATCAGAAAGAGATATATAATACAATACTCTTTCCATAAATTAAAAATGTGCACACATAAAACAATATATTCTGCAACAATACATTCAAAGAAAAAGATAGCCCACTCAAATAAATGTGGCAGTTGACCTATGCCTACAGTCTCCTCTTTCTATGCCTCATAACATGTCAGGATTTTTATAGAGCTAGAGATTTTTTAAAATGTGCATCAGTAAGGCTGTAGAAGAGATTCCTGCCTAGGATGGGAGATTGTATCAGATGACCTAGAGCTAGATCAACCAAAAGAAACCTATTGATAAAGTAACAGAGTTTGCAGTAAGACCCACATCCTGGCCCACAATTTAGTTTCTTTATTAGTTTAAGGGTCAACAATAGTCAGGGGTGGTTTCTCCAAAACAGAATTTAAGCCTTGGTTCTCTGAAATTGAAAATGGTTGATTTTGCTCTAAACTGAGCTTGATCCATTGATTCCACAGTGCCTCTTTGGTTTCCACAGTGGCTCTTTGGCATGCCCTCCAGCTTTTCTACCAACCCAGCTATGGGCGCAGTTTCCTCAATTGTACTCCTAGGTTACCCGAAACCCTAGTTTTTGCATCATTCTACTAGTGGCTCCTGGCATTCCCTCACAGACTTTCCTGCCTAATGCTAGAATGGACTAAGCCCAGTACCATGCCAGACAGACTTCATTTCATCTCTGGGCTTCACCATTTACAGCTGATTGATCCTGGTTAAGTCATTTAACTACTCAGAGCTTCCCTTTTCCCACAAAAAAATAGAGACAATAATAAAATGTGTCATTTACCCTTTCTAAGTATTTTTTATGCAACTAGAAACATGAATATGCATACTCTATGCATTTTTATTCAACATATGTATAATGGATAGCTTTCCATGTCAATATGTTATGCATGCGTGGGGGTAGGGAGCACATGGGAAATCTCAGTACCTTGCCCTCAATTTTGTGGTTCCCCAAAGTCTGCTCTAAAATATAGTCTATTTTAAAAAAAAACTTTACATTAATTCAATAATATGATTGAATAATTTAAGGTACATGTTTATAGATTTTATAGTATAATAATTGTTACTGAATCTAGGATTGTTCTATGTTATACTTGCAACATTGAGTGTACTCAATGAGAGAAATGATCTTAATATGAATTTAATACATAATTTTAGATAATAGCTGTCCATGTCCTTAAACATTTATTTAAAAAATAGACTTTGCTTTTTAGAGCTGTTTTAAGTTCTCAGCAAAACTGAGTGGAAAGTACAGACAGTTCTCACATATTCCATGACCCCACCACCACCACATGCACAGCCTACCTCATTATCAACATCCTCTACCAGCGTGGTACATTTGTTACAATCGATGAACTTATATTGATACATCATTGTCACTCAAAGTCCATGGTTTACATTAGGGCTTATTCTTGTGTTACACATTCTGTGGGTTTTGACAAATATATGCTTTTTAATGGCTGTATGGAGTACCAGGATATGAATTTGCCATGCATAGTTTAAATAATTATTTGAAAATAAAGTTTATTTGAAAATTTTTTGTATTATACACAATACAGATAATGCGATGTGTTAAAATTCTTGCTATTTTAACTTATCAATCAAGTAAAACTGATGCAGAGAAAAATCAACAGAGCATATGGATAGGCAATTTATAGAAGAAATATATATGGCTAAAAACTAAGTGAGAAGTTGCTCAATCCCATTAATTATAATTAAAAAATGAGATTGAGAACAAGACGAAAAAGATTGATAATATGAGGGCTAGCACTGCCGTAAAGGAGGTGGAGGGGTAAATTGTTGCACCCTTTTAAGAGGGCAAATTAGTGACATGTAACAACAATGACAATGCACAAATCTTTTGGATTATTATTAACCTTTTTTAACCTGTGGTAATAGTATTGTTGTATTAAATAGTTCTTATCTTTCAGAGATAAATATTGAAATAATATGAATGAAAATCTTATAACTTGAATTGCTTCAAAATAGTCTGTTGGGGGGTGGAGGAAAAGTGGATAGAGGTATAGACAAAGCAAGATCGGCCCTGAGTTCTCATTTGTTGAAGCTGGGTGTGATAAATCTATACTTGGTCTTCATCCTTGGTTCCTGGTACAGAGCTCCTAAATCCTTTGGGACTTTCTGAGTGATAGGAGCTCCTTTTATCCTAATGAAGCTACTCTTGGTAGGTCCCTAATAGTTTCAGGACCGGGGCTGGCTAACAGAGAGACCAAAGCATGATCAGAGGGTTGGAACTTTTAGTCCCACCTCCTGACCTCCTGAGAGAGGATTCAGCTGGAGATTGAGCTAATCACCAATGGCCAATGATTTAATCCACCATGTCTACTTAATGGAACCTCACAGTTGAATGTATCCAGGTGCTGGGAGAGTAGGACCCCACAAAAACATGGAAGTTCTGTGCGCTTACCCCATACCTTGCCCTATGCATCTCTTCTATTTGGCTGTTCTGGAGTTGTACCCAGCAATAGACTGAATGTTTGGATCCTCCCCCTACCCTCAATTACATGATGAAATTCTAACCCTCCATATGACTGTTAGGAGATAGGGTCTTTGAGAGGTTGTTGGCACATGAGGATATAGCCCTCATGACGAGATTAGTACCCTTGTAAGAGAAGACCCCAGAGAGTTGTCTCCATCCTCTATCTACCATGTGAGGATACAAGAAGTAGTCTACAGTCTGTAACTCAGAAGATGGTTCTCACCAGAACCTGACCAACTGGCACCCTGATATCTGACCCCTAGCCTCCAGAACTATGAGAAATAAATTTCTGTTGTTTATAAGCCACCCAGTCTATGCACATTTATGTATATCTATGGTACTTTGTTATAGCAGCCTGAACTAATTAATTAACTGGTAATTGTAAGTAAAGCATTTTCTTGAGTTCCCTGAGTTGTTCTAGCAAATAATTGAACCTGAAGAAGGGGTCATGGGAACCCCCCCATTTATAGCCAATTGATCAAAAGTTCAGGTAAGTACCTAGGACTTGTGACTGCCATCTGAAGAGGGGACAGTCTTGTGGGACTGAGCTCCTCACCTGTGGGGTTGGTGCTATCTCTGTATAGTTAGGGTCTGAAGTAAATTAAATTATAGGATTTCCATTGGGTGTCAAAAGTGTTGTCAGAAAACAGTTCAGGGTGAAAGGTACATTGCAATTTATTACACTATTTGCTTTTAAAATGTTTTTCAGAACACAAGTTTAGAAAAAGAAGAAAAAAACACTTAAATTTTAACACAACATTTATTGTTAAGGAAATTTATTCTAAGGAAATGGTCAATAAGTGGGCAAAGATGAAGTGACGAAAATATTCAGTGTAACTTTCTAATGCCAACTTCAATCTGGGCATTGAATTCTTATCCAAGCAAAGAGCTAGGTTGACAGTATCTGGCACAGGAGAAAAAATCTATTTCTCTCAATCACTTTCTGGTAAATGTTATCCAGCAATATCCAGATATTGATCTTAGTTGTGTGGTAAGTTAAACCTCAAGCAATCTCTAAAGAAAGACATCATGTTCAGAGTGAAACCCGTGAACAAAACTTCACACAGTGAAATTTTTGAACTAAATGTAGAAAATTTGCTCAGTTTTACCAGGTGAATATACTTAATGGTCATTATTTACGCTGTGATTGCTCAATAGTGAAGCCACTTATCATGCACAGTTGTAGCTTTTAAAGAATTGGTTACAAATAGCTCCCAAAGCCATTATTAACATAAGCCTTTGATATATCGATAAAATATTCAGATTTTTAAAAATTCTATAATGTTCATATACGCTATAGGAAAGCTCATGTTCTAGTTATTTATCGGCAGAACACAAATAGCTTTAAACTGTAAGATTTCAATGAAGGCATAATCAGTAATGCATAGAGGTTAGTTACAGTTCACTGATTATGCTGATGTATTAGGGTTCTCTAAAGGAACAGGGTTATATATGTATGATTTATTATAAGGTATTGGCTCGAGTGATCATAGAGGCTGAAAAGTCCTACAATCTATCTTTTTTGTCTGCAAGCTGAAGGCCCAGGAAAGTCAAGAACGGGGATGTATTTTGAAGGCCTGAGACTCAGGAAGTCGATTATGTAGACCCAGTCCAGGTCTGAAGGCTTGCCAGCAGGAGCGCCAAGGGCAGTAGAGGACTGATCTCAGTTCAAGTAGTCAGACATAGCTAACTCAACCTTCTGCCTCCTTTTTGTTCTATTTGGGCCTTCAATATGTTGGATGATGCCCACCCACTTCAGGAAGGGCCAACTGCTTTACTCAGCCCACCATTCAGAGTCTGATCTTTTCCAGAATCATTATCACATACATACACACCCAGAATTAATGTTTCACCAGCTATCTGGGCATTCTGTAACTCAATCAAGTCAACACATAAATTAACCTTCACCATTAGTTATCTATTGCTGCATAGCAAATTACTCCAAAACTTAGTTACTTGAGGCAACCAACAATAATCATTTATTAGTTGATAGTCAGGAATTTGGGAGCGTGTAGCTGGTTAGTTCTGCTTGAGGTCTCTCGTGATGTCAGCTGGAGTTGCAGTAATATGATGGCTTGACCAGGACTGGAGGATCTCTTGAAAGAAGCTGCCTTTCCACATCTGGTAAGGGGTGGTTGTGGAGGCTTCAGCTCATCACCACATGCACCTATGTGAGAGTCCTTATGAGCTGGCAGCTGGTGTCCCCAGAGCAAGTAATCCAAGGAAGAGAAGGTGAAGGCTTCAATGTGATACAGTCTTGGAAGCCAACCTCCATCATCTCCACAACATGAATATCAAGAGGCAAGAACCACTGGGGCTACCGTGGAGGCTGGCTACCACAGCTAATGACAGAATGAACAAAAAAGAGTGCAACAAACATGAATTTATTTTACTCCTTTATTTGCAGTTTACTTTCAGCGTTCTTGCTCTATATTTTCTATTTGTTTCTACAAATCCACTCTTCGCCCTTCCCTGTCTTAGTAGGTTTGCCTGTACAGATAATACCAAAGGGTTCCCTTGCCCTCTGTCTTTAGTTGGATTCATCCAGTGCAGAGCCCTAGGACTTATGGAATAGAAGAGAATAAGGGCATTAACTCTCTTTGTTGCTCTCCTCACAATAACTGTGTCATACATGGTTCATTTTAAGGCAGCCCTTTCATTCCCTCCCAATATCCTTGTCCTCCTTTCATCCCTTCAGATTTAGGGGTGTTAACTGCCATAACTTCTAATATTACTTTAAAAGGAAATGCATTCTGAGTTTTAAACAACCAACTAACAAAGGCTTTCTTAGAATATCACCATTCATTTGACAACTATTTATCAAGAGCGTACTAGTTTCAAGCACTCTTCTAGGTGCTAGTAATACAGCAGGGAAGAAAACAAAATAAATCCATCCTGTTAAGAAATATTATTTAAAACTTGAAAATATTGCAAAAATGTGGATAGAACGTCTCTTCAATGTCACAGGAGGACTTTGTTTATCAGGACTATCCAAGGATTATTTAATAATCTCAGGCGAATATACTTCGTTCATATCACTGTTTACTCTTGGTTAAAAGTTCAAACCTTAGTGAAGTCACATGGTTTTTTCCCCCATAATGATGTAAATAATTTCTGTCCAGTAGATAAGATAACCCCAAAGGTTAGAATTAATTGCTTTGAAGAACATTAAACAGTTTTGCGTCTAACCTAGCAATCTTATTTGAACATTCTTTATTAAAACTGGAACCAGGTGGTCTACAGCCATGCCACCCTGAATATGCCCGATCTCATCTGATCTTGGAAGCTAAGCAGGGTTGGGCCTGGTTAGTGCTTGGATGGGAGACCACCTAGGAATACCAGCTGCTGTAGTCAGTAAAACTGAAGCCAGCTGTATCATCTTGCTGGCTCCTATTAATTAATTCATTGAAAAATATCTTTCATGTGTTCATTACATATTTATATGTAAATGATATTTTTAACATATTGACAATTATACTTCAACAGTCTCCTCATGGAGCTTACAGTGTGGTTACATACCTTTCCTCTTTGTTTATTTTTATAGTTTGTGGTTCGAACTAGTGAACTTAGATAAAGCTATTCTTCCTATTCATTTTCTCCTTCCAAGGGCCTTTTTGAATAGTAAATGAAGGAAACCAGAATACGTCACCCCAAAATATGCCTTTTTGACATAAAAATTATTTTGGGCTGAAAGCAATTAAGCAGCAAACACAGGAAAATCTCTCCGAGTTCCTCCCCTTTTCTGCCTGAAAGCAGGATATAAATTCTTTCTCTGGAAAGAGACTCTCATCAGCCTGGAGAATGCACAGAGAACTCTGTAAACAAAACTTACTCTATTAGTTTCCTCTCATGTATTTATTTACCTTCTCACAGTTTACCACCCTCAGAAGCCTAAAACCACTTTCTTTTGTCTTACCACTCACTTTTCTACAAATTTATTGCTCTTTGTTGAAGATTCTCTATAATCCAGAGTTCTAAACCACTACTCTGAGTCACTCTGTTTTAAGTTTCTCCCACGTGATGTGCACTGCATACATTAATAAAATGTTTCTTTAAAAAAAAATGAAGTATAATTGACATATAACATATTAGTTTCAGATGTAAAACGTAATAATTCAATATTTGTATATATTTCAAAATAATTGCCACAAGTCTGGTTAACATTGTCACCATATATGTTACAAATTTTTTTTTCTTCTGATGGGAAATTTCAAGATCTCTCTTAGCAACTTTCGAATATGCAAAACAGTAGTATTATCTATAGTTGCCATGTTGTACATTACATTTCCATGACTTATTTATTTTGTAGTTAGAAGTTTGTACATTTAGACCCCCTTTACTCATTTCAGCCACCCACCCACCCAGTTTTTCTCTTATTAATCTTTTTGTTAAAGACCCTTGGCCGAAAAACATAAGATGGATAGAGGTAAAGTTTTGTCTCCGTACACAAAGAAATAGATCACTTGTTGAATGTTTGTGTCCTCTCCTCCTGTCCCTGCCAGATCTATATGTTGAAACCCTAACCACAATGTGATGGTATTTGGAAGTGGGGCCTTTATAAGGCAATTAAGTCATGAGGGTAGACCGTCATGACGATATTAGTGCTCTTATAAGAAGAAGCTTGAGATCTGGCTCTCTCTTTCTACCATGTGAGAATACAATGAGAAATCAGTCAGCAATCCAGAATTAGGTCTTCAGAACTCAATCATTCTGGCATTCGGATCTCAGACATTCAGCCTCCAGAATTGTGAGAAATAACTTTCCATTGCTAATAAATCACTCGGTCTATGGTCATTTGTTCTAGTAGCATAAATTGATTTAACACATAATTCTTACATATCTCATTTTGACTCTGTCCTTGCAATGCAGATGACAAATGATTGTTGAAGTCATGATCAAATAATCTGGTTATAGATAAATATGTAAGTACTTAGAGTTTGGGCTTCCCTTGTTCTTTTTCTAGTTCTTTAAAATGTAATGTTAGGTTTTTTATTTGGTATTTTTGTTTGTTTGTTTCTTGAGATAGGCCTGTCATGATATAAAACTCTCCTCTTATTGCTGTATCCCATAAGTTTTGATATGTTGTATTTTCATACTCATTTGTTTCTATGTATATTTTGATTTCTCCTTTTATTTCTTCTTTGACCCACTTCTTTGGTAGCATGTGGTTTAATCTCCGCGTATTTGTGGCTTTGTTTCTGCCTGGCAATGGTGGCTGCTAGAACACAGCTGTAGAGCTTCTGTACTTTGTCTCTGATCATTGGGTTCAGCCTCATTATATGCTGATCACTCAGGCAGGAATGCTTGAGGGTACAGAGAGCACACTAGCAGCCTGATTCCTCCCCTATCCCTAGAGACCTGCAGTGAGCTCCAGGCTGCATCTGGCACTCATCTCTGCTCCCCTGTTAGCCTTCATGTTCCCACCTTCATATGTTTTGATGTGTAGATCTCTCAGAAGTGTCTGTGTGTTCTGAAGGAATCCTTTGTTGAATTATAGCTGTTAAACTTGTAACTTCAAGGGAAGAGATCAAGGGGGCCCCTCACCACGCCTCTGACATCACTCCCTGTAACTTCATTTTCTTTTCTTCTCCTTTTTATTATTCTGATGATTATCCAAAAAATATTGAGTTCCTATTCTGTATGAAGCACCATGGCAAATGTTAGTATTAAATGGTAAGTCAAAATATAGTCCCTATCTCTCATGGAGTTTACAGTGATTCTGTCTCTCTGAAGCACAACTAATACATTGTGAGTACTTCCTATATGCCAGCCACTCTTCTAAGTACTTTACATTTATTAACTAGTCTTCACATAACTATAAAGATATATTGTCACCATTTTGTACATGAGGAAACTGAGGTACAGACAGAGTAAGAAATTTGTCAAAAATCACCTGGCTACAGTAGTGAATACTAATTGCCTCTCCTTTACCCTATATACTCTCCTACCAATGTATATTTCACCTGAGGTGTTATACTAATCCATTCATTTATTACTTCACTCACTCAACACACTGTTATTAAACATCTTTGATGTGACAGACATATATATGGCATGGTTCTGGGCTAACAAAGAATTAGGCAGTCTCTGTCATTAAGTAAATTATAGTCTACTGAGAAAGACAGACCCATAAACACATAATTCCAGCTCAACCTGTTAAATGCATATACAGGACTATGTACCATACCAAGTAAAATGAAAACAGAGAGGAGAAAATGATTAAGTTTGCCTGGGGGTAGTTGAGAAAAACTTCACAGAAGAGAAAAAATTTTATTAGTGTCTTGAAGGTTAAATAGAAACTCATTAGTTAAAGCATGTTAGAAAGTTCATTCCAGAGAAAGGAGAGAACATGTGGAAGGCCTGGACTCATGCCAGTGCTAAGTGTAGAGTGGCTATGATGATGATGATGGCCAGAGGGACATAGAAGGACTTAAGGATCAGAGAGGTTAAGCTGGAAACAGAGTGACTGTTGACCACACTCAAAGGGGTGTAAGCTGGAGATTAATGCATATGTTTTGTACTTTTGAGAATTTGGCATCATTTTGAAGGATATCAAAACTAGAAGATCCTGACAAAAGTAAAAACAAGTTGATGCCTATTGCAGCCATCTAAGAAAGAGTCAGTGAATCAATTAGTTCATTGGCAAGGAGAGAATAGAAGCAAGACAGCATTTTACAGATGAGAGAATCAATGAACAGAGAGGTACACTGTCTCACCTAGGGCCAGACAGCCGGTAAATGGAGGACTCAGGTCTCAAACCCAGGCAATCTGTCTACACACAGGTTTATTAAAGGCTTTGGAAATAAGGGTGGAGTGCTTTGCTAAAGTGGGACTGGGGGAGGCAGCACATTACAGGGCAAACTTTCCTTGGAATACCCTTTAAACATCTCTCTCTCTTTCCAAAATTTACACTCACTATGTCTGCTAATCTCTCTCTCTCTCTTCATGGGGCTATTGCTGCTACATTATTTTTGAGAGCTTTCTCCTTCTTCTGCTTGGCAGTTGATATTCCACTTAGTTCTAAGAATGCAACCCTCCTGGCCTAGCATCCCTCCTGGGGGAAGTAAAATCCCCTCCAGATCTGACTTTTCTCAGAAGAAACTCAAACACTGCTTTTAATTCCAGGAGATGGCGGGAAGAGAAGTTTGGGAATGTGAAAGAGCTAAGATACTGGATTTGATTTGGAGCTTGTTTTGTCTGCGGTGTCTAAAGGATATTCAAGTGGAGATGAGAGAAGAGACCACAGAAAGAGGAAGTCAGAGATTTGAAATTCTTTTGAATATTATCAAATGTTTGGTTTCAGATACTCCATGGAGAAATATTCAGACAGCATCTCCCCGATCATTACTTATAGTATTTTGGAAAGCAGCCCTGTATGTAGCTGAATATTTTTTCTAAATAACTTTAGAAAGAAACTAAACCAATTATGCATCAACAGCCAAGGTCTTGAGTCTTATGTTTTTTAAAATATAGGCTTTTTTTCTGAAGGTAGTTTATGATTTATATTCTGAAATTTGTTATTTACTCAAGATTAAAGACCCACATAGAAACATGTGTCACAATGTATGTATAAAAAATTTGGTAAATACATGTATGCAAGGTTGTAATTTTATTTTTTTTAATTTTCCTTTATTATGAAAGATGCATGTTGACCATAGAGAACATAAAATACAGAATTTTAAAAATTTATTTTATTATTATGCATAAGCATCATGAACATTTTATATATATTCTCTTCAAAATTTCCTTCCATCTTCTTTTCTTTATTTTTGATTACTGCATTTATTTTATTTTATAATTATAATTATTTCTAGCATTTCATTTCAAACACAGCTGTTTTTCTCCATGTAGTGCATAACCTGTTACTTAACATGATTGTTTAAAAAATTATAAAATAATCCATTCCCATTGTTAAAAAAATTTAAGTGATGCAATACAAAGTATGTAGAGGCAAAAGTATAAGTTTTCCTCCTTTCCTCAGTTCCATTCCCCGAAGTACCTCAAGCAAGTCTGATTAAATCCACAAGTTTTTCCAAAAGGAAAGCAATTCTCAAGATTACTTTTCTTTCTTCTTATCTGTAATCTAAATCAATATAAACATATTTTCTCTAAAATGTTTTATATTTTTTCTAGTGGTTTTTGTTTGTTTTTTAAAACAAGAAGTTTATTTAAACAACAGATGCTTGATTGGAAGTGAAAACTACCTAGGATTCACTTCTTTTAGAGTAATTTTTTCCTACTTAAAGACAGATTGCCCTGCGTGTAACAGCTATGTACAAAAAAGTTATAAAATTTCCTTGGTTTTACAATTATAAATTAAAAACATTAAAATTCTTCAATCGAATAAGGTATGCAAGGATTTTTATGTTGTTCTTTTTTTTTTTTTTTTTTGGTAAACAATGAGAGCAAAATAATTTACTGGAATATAAAGATAAGAGCTGAGTGAGCATGCCACTAATAGAGAAAGGGGGTAGTTTCACAGGACCGTATCTTTTCCCAACTGATCTCCATTTGATGTCGATTAAAATCTACCAATAAGAGTGCAAATGTTTGTGCACATACATCAGTTACTTAATGTACAAGAAAGGAATGGGGAAAGGGAAAATGAAAAAATAGAGAAAAATGTACTGTAGTAGTCAGGATGTGGTGGAACCAAATTGAAAATGTCTTCTTGGTCAGGAGAACAAAATTCTGGAGTGAAGTAACAGGTTCCCCTTTTAGTACACACCTCCTGTACACATCGATTGTGTCCTCATGTACCATTTCCCATGTGCAAGTGAGTCTGTTTCCTTGATTGGCTGCGTGGTCAAATCGGAATCTGATCTGCCTCACTGACATTGGCAAACCCTGTCATTCACAGTAGGCCTTCATCAGTTTAGTAAGTGGTGTATGCCAAAGGTTCCCAATCTTTTTGCACCTGGGACTGGTGCTCCTATGAGAATCTAATGCCTGATGATCTGAGTGGAGCTGTGGTGGTGATGCTAGCACTGGGGAGCAGCAGCAAATACAGATGAAGCTTTGCTCTCTGGCCTGCCACTCACCTCCTGCTCTGCGGCCCTGTTCCTAACAGGCCACAAAACAATACTGGTCCATGACCTGGAGGTTTGGGGACTCCTGGTGTATTCTTCTTAATCTTAAAGTACACCACAGAACCATCCTGCCCCCCGCTCCACCTTCACATCAGTATGATCGCTATTCTCAGTCTTAATGATTTCTTGGGCTTTTCCTCGGCAGTGAGGAGCACCAGAGTCTCCTCAGCTGCAGCCTCAAAAAAGAGGTACCAGGTCCGCACCCACCAGCCACTAATGGTTTTTCAGACTGATTTTTTGTGCAATGTTTTTAATAATTACATGTGTTGAAATGTTGCTAAAACACTAGAACGCCAGTTTTCCATGCTTTGAAGAAGCTGGAGGAAGATTTTACACCAAGGGTGTGTCAGTGATGGATGCAGTTATTCCTTGATTATAGGCAAATTATGGACTGGATTCTCTTCCTTCTGGACCTTTCTTAAAAATAAACATTTTATTTTGGAATGATTTTATATTTACAGAAAAGTTGTGAAGTTGGTACAATGAGTTCCTGTATACATGTCACCCATCCTCCTCTATGGTTTGAATGTTAATACCTTATACAAACATGGTATGTTTGTCAAAGCTAAAAAATTAACATTAGTGCAACACTATAAACTACAGACTCTATTTGGATTTTAACAGTTTTTCCAGTAATATCTTTTTTCTGTCCTAGGATCCAATTTAAGATACTTCATTACATTTAGTTATTTCACCTTTTAAGTTCCATTGTTTCTTTGCCTCGCCAGGAAGAGAAAGGGGTTAGAGACAGAATACATACTGACACATTCAAGATCATTTAGCAAAATGAAGTTGCAGTCATTGGAGTTTTGGGATTCTTGGTGAATGTGATTTTACTTAATCATCCTGCCTCCTTTGGGCAAACACATTTGAAGGGTGGCTGTATCCAAGGTCATCTGTGAGTGGAAAACCTTATGCTGTGAATTGAGAGATGAGTGATGTCAGAGTTGACTACATTTTCAAAAATGGTTTCTACTCAATAATCAGTCTCCTGGAGATTACGGCCACGGGGACTTGCTTGTTACTCTGGACAACAGATGCCTCCACATGTCTTCATTAGAAGTGCAAACCTTCATCTTAATTTATCAGGTCCATTTCTTCAGTGAGTGGTCAGGCATGTGGATAGAAAGGAAAAGCTTGGGCAGGTGTATAAGGGAGATGCTGAAGAACTGGTTTGCAAATTTAAGGAGGAATGCAGAATGCATTCAAGTTATGTTATTGGAGGAAATCAGGGTATACTCATGGGCGCTGGGTGACTAGAGGTGTGTGTATGAGAGAGAGTAGTTGCCAGATGGGAAGGCTGGAGAAGAGGAAAAGGAAACATTAGAGAGGATAAAGTTTTGTAATATATGATAGGAAAGGTCAAATCTGGCCTTCTTTATAGGTTCCCTGCAGGTAAATCTGTGCAGAACGGAACACAAAACACCCATGAACATTGCTGGCATTCAGCCAATTTATACCAATATAGTCAGACCAGTCCTGAAAATATTGAAATATTTCTATGTCAGCTGATAAAGCAGTTGCTTCCCTGAGCTCCCCAGTGCCTTTTCACTGCACTAGCTGCCCTTCTCAACTCCTGGAACCTCTGCAAGTTTTTCAGCTGCCACTGCAGTAAGGCTCCAGAATCCAGCCCCCCCAGAGACAGGGCCCCTCAGTCCTTTCTGATGACTTATGTCAAAACAGGGAGGAAATGTTTACATATCATTCCTGCCAATAAAGGCAATGACCTAGATCATCTGCCACGCTTTAAGTGTTGAGAGGATTCCAATTATCAAGGCCTCCAGACTCAAATCAGATTTCTACAGTACAGAGAGAATCCCTCCACCAATTGATCTTAACTTACTTTAAAAAAAAATTATAGTAAAATATACACAACAAAATTTACCATTTAACCATTTTTAAGTATACAATTTACTGGTATTATTATTTTTGTAGTCTTATTGCCAAACATGCAATTCTTATTCTATTCGGACTGTTTCCAAGAAAGGATTCCTGGGGGCCTTGAGATCTGTGCTTTGGCTCACACTGCTTCCTCCACTTAGAAAGCTTTGCTCTTTAATTGCCTGTTAAAAGCCTGAATATATTTTTCTACAAGCACCAGCTCTTCACTAATCTCTCACAGCTGAGACTAAGCCCAACTTGATCTATACTCTTGGCACCACAACTTGAAACTTTCAATTATTTCCATATCTGCCTTGCATTAGCATTTTTTTGTGTGTATGTTATGTATTAACAGCTAGACACATGTTTCTCAAAGTATTGTTCAAGGATCACCTGTAATAGAATCACCTGCTTTAAAAGAGACCCCAGGGCCAAAAATTCATTTAATAAGCCTGAAAAAGGGCCTAGAACCTAATTTAAGTTCCTAAGGGGTTTTATGTATACTAAAGTTCAAGAGCAAAGTTCTAGTCAACTGCCTCTTTTTTTTTTTCTTTTTTTTAAGACAACTGCTTCTTAAAGGGTAGGGGCTGTGTCTTGTTTTGCCCATCTTCACATCTTTTGCAGCACATAGTGCTTGGTACTCAATAAACCTTGAAATGGGTAACTCAGCTGACTGACTATACCAGAAACATAAATATGTTTTCTCTTAATCTCTACGTTTTAGACAACTGTTTGTTTGTTTGTTTGTTTTGCATGGACAAAATTTAGTCCTACATCTGCTAAAAGCACCTCAATTTCCTTGTTTCTGCGTAGAAAGTGCTTCCTCCAAGTATTACATTATGTAGTTCAGATAGAGTTAAATCTTCTTGGCTCCAAAAGTGGGAATGTTATCCAGGCCAGTCTTGGAAGAGTAACAGTTTTTATGACCACAATTGTTTGTTCAGAAGTGTGCATGCAAGTCAAGCTGGGTTGGGGTTGGGGATGGAGGAGAATGTCAATACTAGCCCTGTGGCAAGCTCTTTTTGGTGATGTTGCAGAACTGAAATCTTATAACTTGAAGACACCTCATAGTTGTGTGAGAACAAAGCCATCAAAGAGGAAAGTAGAGCCTAGAGATGGGTGAGAAAGGTAATGTACTGAGGTCATTATTTGAGTGCCTGGATCAAACCTGGCCTGAAGTTCATTCCTTGCACTTCCAAGTATTAAGTCAATCAATTCTCTTTCAAATTTAAACAATTTAGTTTGCTTTTTTTAGCTCATAATAGGAAAACAGGATATCCTGACATATATCTTTTATGTTGCCCTCTACCACTTGACACTAGTAGTAAATAACTGAGTTTTGGCCTTTCCCTAGCTCTCCATGCCAATGCTAAATATGCTAAGTATGATTTCACAATTATGGCCCAGGATTGTTAAGACTTCTGTTTCAGAGAGGCCTTATGCATGGTTATAATTTAAATCCCTCTTCAAAACAGCCTTTATATAGTTCTGTGCACGAATGAGTTTTTAATCAATTTAAATGAGAATATTCTAGACTAGATGTCATCTTTTCCAGACTCCCATACTTTCTTATATTTTAGGTTAAGGAAATCTATAAGAGTTTCCCATGCTTACCCTTATTCTAGCCTTCTTCACTCTATGATCTTTTTCTTACCTACTTTACTGTGTAGGGTTCTTTTTGCAGATAGGTACTTGACATACAATTATTGAATAAATGGATAAATAATGAATGATAATAATTACATAAAAAAAACTGGTCTCTTTTCCCATACTTTTTCTAAGAAGGTCACGGAAAGTTAGTAACTACATTTAAGACTTCCACACATTGATATTGATACCTTAACTTCCATTCTATGAGGCACATTTAGAGATAGATATTGATAGATTAAATTATTCAAAAGCTGGCAACCAGGTGTGAGAACATGATAAATGAAGAACAATCAAAGAAACTGGAAAGTTTAGCTCGGGGAAGGAAGATTTGGGTAAAGAATAAAACTGTCTTCAACTACTTGAAGTGGATGGGAATCAGGGCAAAAATTAGGCCAATAAATTCAGACTGAGTTTCTTCTGCAGTACAGAACTCTAGTAATTGGGGCCATCAGAGATAAAACAAGCTGCCTCAGGATTCCCTGAACTTCCCGTTTCTGGGGGTGTCTCTGTAGAGCCCAAAGGTCATATGACAGAGAATCTGTAGAATATTATATGGTGGAGGACAAAGTATACCTGGCTTCTACAAAGTTCTCCTGCCACCTTCGGAATGTGGTTTTTAGAATCTTTTTAAGAATTCTAGAATCTTAGAATCTTTTAAGTATTTTTTTAATTCCTCTAAACCGCTGCTCCTTATTTAATAAAACGTTTGCACATGAAAAGTTCTGCCCATCTCTTACTCCAGTGCTATGTTGATGGACAAGGCCACCATGTAGCCAAAGGCATGGTTCAGAAGCATGGGATTGTCCAACATATACCCTGCATTCTGCTCAAACCCAAATTTAGGGCTTTATCAGTGTAAACTTTACTCAAATATGTGTGTTTGTGTATGTCTTGGGGTAATTTTTGCTTGTTGTCCTCAGGCAGTGACTAATTAAGCATGCAAGCTCTTCATATGAGAACCAAAGGCTATATTTGGAAAAGGGTAATCTAAGGACCAACTGCATCAGAATCTCTTGGCATGTTTTAATAATGCATATTCCTAGATCTCACCTAGACTTACTAAATAAGACTCTTTAGGGGTTGGGCCCAGAAATCTGCATTATATCATGTAGGGGAGGAAAACTTTTTTTTCCCTCTATTTTTCTGGATTCTTAGCTGAGACAAAAATCAAATTAACTCAGAGAGGTAGCTTTATAATTAGGCTTATATATCATCTTAGTAAGGAAAGGGGAATGAGGAACGTGGGTCTCTTCAGGTAAATGATTTAAAAAATTTTTTTAATTTTTCAATTACCACTGACATAAAATATTATATTAGTTTTAGGTGCACAACATAGTGGTTAGGCATTTATATTACTTACGAATGATCACCCCAGTAAGTACTACCCAGCTGACACCACACATAGTTATTACAATATTTTCGACTATATTCCCTATGCTGTACTTTACATTCCCCTGACTGTTTTTGTAACTGGCAATTTGTAAATCTTGATGCCTTCTCCCTTTTCATACTTCTCCCCCAACTCCACTCCCATCTGGCAACCATAAATCTGTTCTCTGTATCTGTTAGTTTGTTTGTTTTGTTTGTTTATTTTGTTTTTTAAATTCCACATATAAGTGATATCATATGATATTTGTCTCTCTCTGACCCATTTCACTTAGCATAATACCCTCTAGGTTCATCCATGTTCTTGCAAATGGCAAGATTTCGTTCTTTTTTATGGCCAAGTAATATTCCATTGTAGATATATAGCACCTCTTTTTTATCCATTCCTCTATCACTGGACACTTAGGTTGTTTCCATATCTTAGCTATCATTAATAATGCTGCAATAAACATAGGGGTGCATATATCTTTTCAAATTAGTGTTTTGGATTTCTTTGGATAAATATCCAGAGGTGAAATTGCTGGGTCATATGGTAATTCTATTTCTAATTTTTTGAAGAACCACCTTACTGTTTTTCATAGTGGCTGCACCAATTTACAATTCAACCAATGGTACATGATGGTTCCCTTTTCTCCACAATCTTGCCAACACTTGTTATTTGTTGACTTATGGATGATAGTCATTTGACAGGTGGTAGGTGACATCTTGTTGTGGTTTTAACTTGCATTTCCTCGATGATTAATGATGTTGAGCATCTTTTCATATGCCTAATGTCCATCTGTATGTCCTCTTTGGAGAGATGTCTATTCAAATTCTCTGCCCATTTTCTAATTGAATTTTTTTGGTGTTATGTTATATGAGTTCCTTATATATATTGAATATTAACTTCTATCTATGCATCATTAGGGAGTATCTTCTCCCATTCCATAGGTTGTCTTTTCATTTTGTTGATAGTATCCTTTGCTGTGCAAAAAGAGAGTAAGTGATTTTTAGGAAAGATGAATAGTCCCATAGAATAAATGGAAGGCATAATTTTTGACAAGGTTTGTTCATTGAGAAGACTGATTTATTTTTGTGACAAGATTTGTCTGGATGTGGTGTCATGTCTAGTCTCCTCTTCTGTGATGAGAGTCAATCCTCCCTGGTTGATAAAACTTCTGTGAAGGGAATTTAGGACAATTGAGTTCCTTTTGGAGGATTTGTCTTTAGGCAGATTAGAGAAATTCAGAGAAAGCCTCTTGATGCATTTGCTGTTTTTCAAGTGCCTATAGCTCAAAATAATCAATATGCCAAAGTGGTATATTTTGAGGCAGCATGTCTTGAAGTCCTTCAGTCATATTTTGGGGTGACTTATTCTGTTACCCTTTAAGAGCAACCCCAGATACTAATCATGAACTCTAAAGTTTGAGACTTATAACTTTAGGAGGTATAAGGAACTTTCCTCTTCTGAATACAAATCAGCCTCTTTGGGGAGAACTGCAAATGTCAAAAGACAGACCAGTCCATTAGGAAATATATCAGCTGAATTTTTTCATTGCTAATTTTCTGAAAAAATATGTATTTAAATAAAATGATAAACATCAAATTATATTTTAATCGTTTAAGTCTTGAAAAGATATTTTAAATTATAATTATATAGTTCCTATATATTTGGCTTAAAAAGAAATCAGAGACTACACACACAGACAAAAGGTAATTATGTGAGGGGATAGGGGTGTTAACTAAACCTATTGTGGTAATCATTTTGCAATATATATGTGTATTAAATCACCACATTGTACACTTTAAATTTATATATGTTATATGTAAATAATATCTCATTAGAGCTGGGAAAAAAAGAAATGGGGTAAAAAATGGGCACTTGACATATGTAGAATCTTTAAACAATATTATTGATAGTATTTTCAAACATCTTGTGCAAAAACCATGAAGAAAGAAATATAGGAAAGTAAGTGACTTGCCTTACAAGCTCATAGTGAAAAAGTCTTATCCCTACAGTGGAAACCAAACCAAAAGTACACTGGAAAAATTACACAATACTTCTCATGTTATGATTGTACTTTGTATCTCCAACTAGGCACTGTTCCAGGTTACAGAAAGTAAACTAAGCTGTACATGAAAACAATTCCTGAGATTTAGATTTTCTTTGAATTAGGACGTATTTATTCATCCGGAAATATCTCCCATTAAGCAGCCTTTGGAAGAGACTGCTACTCATAATCTGAGATATCAGACATATTTTCTTCAGCAATGACTAAAAAATTAAAATGAACATCAAAAGCTTGGAATTTTAAATGAAAAAAAAAACCCCAGCTTCCATTGAGAAGACTGATATATTTGAGACTTAGACCTTTAAAGAAACACAGAATAGCTAGCACTTCTGAGTCTCACAATTGTGTTTCAAAAACTTGTGTTCTAGCTCTGGCTTTGCTAATTTCTGACAAGCATAGCATTTGATTTCACTAAATCAAATTCTCCACTACCTGTGAATCAAATGATAGCAATTACGTTCAATGCTGTCTATGGCCTAGAGTTTCCCACTATGAAGAATTTACAAATAAAAGTACTATAAAAATGACAACTGATGGTAATATAAATAGATATCATTTGTGTTTTCGAATTGTAGTTTACTCCCAGTCTCAACTGATGCTTTTTTAAAATTTTATTTCTATTGCTATTACTAGAAATTGTATGGGCTTACTTATCATTCTGTTGTCACTGACTTCCAAGTGATCAATCAAGATAGCATGGCACTGTGCCCACTTGGGCAGCACATATACTAAAATTAGAATGATACAAAGAAGATTAGCATGGTCCCTGTGCAAGGATGACACACAAATTTGTGAAGCATTCCATATTTTGTGCATTGCCCCAGCTCCTCACACCCATAGCTGCTTAACACACACACACACACACACACACACACACACACAAACTAGCATGATACTGTATCCAGAGGCAAAGGTTTTCCAGTAAAGAGAAATAGATATATAGGAATGCTATAAGGTTGTCTTTGGATTAAAATTCAGGAATATCATGCTGTGTTGGGTTGATCAAATGCAGGAGGTAAATTTAGAAAGAAGAGCAACTTCATTTCCAGCTACGCTTTGTAAAAAAAAAATGCTTATAACAGCTCTATTCTCAATAACAATCCAGATGTTCCTCAATGGATAAACTGTCAAACAAACTGGTACTTTCATATCATGAAACACCTCCAAGCGACAAAATGCAATGAACTATTGATTCACTTGACAATCTGAAAGAATCTCCAGAGAACCATACCAAGTGAGAAAAACCAATCATCATATGTTATATATTGTATCATTCATTTCTGTAACATTCTAGAAATGAGAAATTATAGGCATGGAGTAGAGATTAGTGGTTGCCAGGGTTAAGAAAGGGATAGGTGTAGGAGGGAAATGGGTATGGTTTATCCAGTATACTTTAGATAATATGTTGTGGATTATAATTTTAAAACTCTTTTACTGAGGTATAACTTATGTATGTACATATATAGATGTGCATAAATTGTGTTAATTATAAATATGCAGTTCAAAGAATTTTTATTATGTATACACCCAGGTAACTTTCATTCAGATCAAGATGTAGAAAATTTTCAGCCCTCCAAAAATACTTTAATTTCATTTTAAAATAATATATTTAAATTGAAATTAAAACAAATGAAACATTTAAGTATTTGACATGTTAAAATATTTAAATAAAATGTGATAAAACATTACAGAAAACTTGAAAAATTAAGAGAAGAAATAAGTTATCCGTTTTGCCACCTTAATAAAACTACTTTAATTTCCAATAACTTCATTCATCTTTTTTCATGTATGTTTTTTAAATTATAAGCAGAGTAGTATATATAAAATTTCAAATTCTGCTTTTTTACCTAACATTGAGTCACATACATTTTTTGTGATATTTCATGATTCCTTGTATTTATAATTATTCGATCCAGCATTGACAAACATACTATAATTTTCTTAACAGCATTTTGCTCTTTCCTGTGATGAAAATTTTTGTATATAGGAATTTTTTCAGTTTGGCAAGTGGGTTTTCAAATACCCATTTTACTAAAAACAAAGAAAACCCACACCTTTTTTTAGTACTGTCGGGAAGGAACAAACTTTCCTCTACCCTCAAGGTTCTTCCAGCTGGTTTAAAAATCAAATAGACATGAGACAGAGTAACAAGAGAAAATAACCAAATTTCATACATACCTATGAATGGGAACCCTCCATACGTGAGGGAATCAGAGAGCCCATATGCAGGAGAGGTTCAGAGATAGAAAGGGAACATGGGTGTATAAGACACCTGAGCTGAGGTAAGGTGTCTTGGGTCTTCAGTAGGTCACTGCAGGGAGGGCACATGTTCAGTAATTATTAATTTGTCCTATCATATAGATAAATAAAAGTCATTTCTGGTGATAACTCATATCACAGGCTGGGCTCTTAATTTAATTCTTCTAGATAATTAAGGTGGGGGGCAGAAGTTTCTCTTGAGCATACAAGGTCTTGGTGGTCTTTAGCTCAATATAATTCACATACCACTGAGGCACATCTTGGGGTGGCTCTTTCTGAATCCCAATAGTATCTTTGCCAAGACATCAACTATATTGACTTTCTCTTCAACAAACATAGGATCACAGTACACAGGTCTGAAAGGGACCTTGGAATTAACAGCTCTACCTAATTTCTATAAGATTTCCAAGAGACAGTCATCCAATTTTAGTATGACCACTCCGCTGGTTTTAGAATCACTATTGCCATATTCATTAGGGGCACATAAGACTAATGTGTAGGTTTTTGAGCCAGCCTCTCAGGCTTCCCTATAAGTTACCATTGCCACCACCCCACCCCACTGCAGTAACTTCTATCCACTGATTTTAGTTATTTATTTGCCATTCTTCCTCTTTGTGCTCACTATATTCTGTTTCTCCATTGAATTCCTCCCCACCCTTCTGCACCCTGCTTTCTGACCCTGGAGGCTGGCCTGAATGAACTAAATCGGCTCATGGCTGCTAGGGACCCCATTAAGGAGGAAGGAGCATGAAGTGGAGGTATTTTACTTTCCTGGTTGCCTCCATGCAGGATCACTTAAAGCCAGCTGTGTCCCTTCATTAAGGATCATATCTCCTCTCAAGGTGAACTTCTCCACAAAACTTTTTTGAGTTTCTCTTTCTTATTCATCCTTTCAGGCATAGGATAATGGCCCTAGGATACTGCTCTATCCTTGTCCCTCTTGAAAAACCCGTTTGGATTATCCTAATTTGAGCAAAACATCTGTTTGCTGTTTCTTGCTTGGATGTGTCTGACTCTACGTAATAAATGTAACCACAGTGTCACAAAACCGAGAGTTATAACTATATGCCTTATTGATACTGATGGTTGAACAATCCAGAAAACGCTGGCATAGTTCATCCTGCTCACCTAGTATTTATCACTGCATTGCTCAGTTACTTCACAATTCACTGTCAGAATGAGAAACTTCACTCATGAATTTAGGTGATAAAGTTCATTTTAAATCACTTATGAACTAAAAGAATTTATTTTGCTTTTCTTTAAAGTTCAGATTTTTATCTCATGGAAATTTCACATCAGATAAGTATCTGTGCTAGAGCTATTTTATTAACAGCCTGAATAGAAGACATTAGAGATAGATACGTATTTCCCTTGGTGAATGTTCAGTGCAATGGATGAAATAATAACTCTGGTAATCACACTTAAAAAAAAAAAAAGAAAGCCAACTTCTCTGAGTACTGTAATTATTTTATATCTGTAAGACAAGCTCCTGTATAAACTGAAATAATTCTTCCAGACTTTTGGGAGCATTATTTGGCAAGTTACTTTCTGAGTGTGCTTAATCTAAGTTTTCATTTTATAGTGTAAATGCTTTTTGAGTATTAAGGACATGCTAAAAAGGTTAAGACATAATATTATTGCTAGGTTAATTATTAATTATTTTCTTCTAGAAGGAATGCTTTAAACTGGATAAAAAGAAAGAAGAAATCCCAAGTATTAACTCAATTTATTATATCAGTTTTTTGGTATAATGCTTCTGACTACTGGTTGAACTTATTTTGCTCTTACAGAAGAGAGGGTTTGGATCAGTAAGTGGGAAAACATGTAAAGGGCTGAATCAAGGCCAAGAGAAACTTGGGCTTCATCACCATGTTGAGCAGTTATCTCTTCTCATTTTCCTCACTGGATCTTATCCATTTCCATGTCTCCAATTACCACCAATCACAGATGACTCCCAAAATAAACCTCAAGCATAGACCTACCTGTACTCCAGATCCATAAATACAACTATATTCTTAAAATTGCCAAGTGGAGATGTCTCCAAAATACCTCAAATTCATGACTTTTTTTTTTCCTGTACTCAGGTTTGCTTCTCTTCCTGTGTTCTCTTCTTCAGAGAAAGACACCACCATCTACCCTGATACACAAGCCCGACACGTGGGGATCACCACTGAAACATTATTCTTTTTGTCCCCTCAACACACCTCATCCACTTTCTACCCAAAATATATCTCAAAACATATCTACTTTGTCCTCCAGGACCAACTCCCTAGTCCTGCTACCATCACCTCTTGTTTTTGCCCAAACAACTCAGTCACTTCCTAACTGGTTTCTCAATATCTACTCTTCTCATCTTTTCAACTAGTTTTCATATTGCAGCTCAAGTGACTGTTTTGAAACGCAAATGTTCATGTTACACACACACACACACACACACACACACACAGCTTTCTTCCTTCATTAAAACTTCAGTGCCTTCTTTTTTCTTTTATCATAAAAATCAAAAATTTTAACACGGCCTATGAATCACTGCACATTCTGGTCCTGTCCTACTTCTCCAATCTTATTTCTACTCTACCACTTATTAACTGCATAGCATTAGATAAATTACTTCTCTGTATCTCAGTTTCTTCGTCTTTAAAATGGGAATAATACTAGTATCACTCACTTGGATTTTTGTGAAGATCAGTGTAACGTGCTTAAAACTTACGTAGTAGGTACTCAACAAATATTAGCTCTTATTAACACATCTTAGCTCTTTCAGTCACTGACATTTTTTCTCATAGGTGTTACATTTTCTTCTACCATAGGGCCTTTGCGCAGTGTGTTCACTCTGGAGCCCTAATTCCTCCCATCATAACCTGGCATCATTTCTTCCAGGAGGCCTTCATGATCCCATTGACTATATCAAGTCCTTCTCTTACATGATTTCATAACAATATACACTTTTCCTTAATAGCACTTATCACAATTATATTTTTACATTTATTTAGGCATTCACATGACTTTTTTTTCTGTCTCTTGGCTGCAAGTCCATGAGGACAGGGCCAATGGGATCATTTCTCCCCCTTAATGCCGCATCCTTAGCCCATAACGTCATGCCTGGCATCAAACAGGTATTCAATAAACAAGTTGCATGAAGAAAAGGAATCTCATTGTACCCTGAGAGGAGTTCCAAGGCAATGGGCTCTCTAACATTGTCGACAGATACCTTTCTCCTCTGTCAAATAGCAGCACCTGTGTGAGTAAGAATGGGTGTTTCTCAAGGAAACTCTGCCAGACCATAGACCCCTTATTAAGTTTTTTCAGAATTTTGATGGTTAATCCTTTCTCTATGTTTAGGTTATCCATAAGAGTACTATTTATAATAGACATATGGTTCTAAAAACATGCTCCTTGATAAGGCCAAACTTACACATACAAAACAGTAAGACTCATTTAAAGAATTGTCATAGGAGAGTTTAGCCATTTACATCTGTCTTGACCAGGAGATATCAGACAAATTGTTATCCTAGCACCTTTGATTGTCTCTTCTTCAGGTCTAGTTTGCTCCATTTTAACTTGCTCCTTCTTTATAGTGCTACACAAGGGTGAAATAATAATAATAGCTAACATTTATTGGGTGTTGGTGTTTGCTATTGCCAGGCACTATATATTCTTTCACTAACTGTTAATTAGAGAAAGGAAATCTCTCAGGTAAATGCTATTATTATCCTCATTTTACAGTTGAGGACATGGAGGTTTGGAGAGATGAAAAAAACTTGCCTAACTCTATAGGGCCAGTGAGTAGTGGAGACAGATTTTGAACTCATGTAGTCTGATGCAACAGCTCGCACCTTTATGTGACGCACTACACTGCTTATGTATCACTAATGATGTCTTACTGATTCTAACTCATTAGCTTTTCATCCAGTTGTGTAAGTGCCAAAAACCATTCAAACTGTCATCTTAAATTTCCAAACACATTGTGAACACAGACATCGTACACCTTGGGATCAGATGGCAAAGTTATCCAGATTCAAAACAGAACACATCTTGATCTGTGATTGGTATATCATGAATGTGGGCACAATGTATGCACTCAATAAATACTTATTTACCAAATGAAAAATTGGATCACACCATTCAAACTGTCATGCACACTTTAATAGAATAATGAATATTTTTACACAATTCAGTGTCCTCTCCAACAGTGTAGAGTGAAAGATTTTCTTCTTAATTCATTCTCTATGACCCTGACTATCTGATCATAAATGCATAACCATCCATACATTGATTCCACAACTATTGATTGGCTAAGGTACAGTGTGTCCTGCCTTTGTCTTACTGAAGAATGGACTCATTTTTCTTCTATTGACTATACCACTTGGCTCTCTTCTGTCTTCTCTCCTTTCCTAGTCTGGCCTATCCAGTGCTTCTCTCTGTGATGCTCCACACAGGCATGAAAGTTTCACTGTTACTGTTATCTGTAAGCACTTCTGTCTTGAGCCTGACCTCTGTTGTACAGCAATAGGTACCTTGCTGTGGATTCCATAGTGACTATGATTTTTAGTAACCATTTCTATCTGAAGTAAACTCATTATAATAAAAAATAATTCTTGTCTTTTATTGTGAAGAAATATGTATTCACTGAATATTTTTTAAATTTCATATCAGCAGCCCAAATAACTATTATATAGATAATATTTAAAGAACTTTACTATATGTTCAATGCTGAGCTAACAAAATTACATTTCTATTCCAATTTTACAAATGAAGAAAATCCACCAAGTGTGAAAAGACTTTCTTAAGATCCTTAGCTTGTATGTGCAAGTCTGGATTTACACTTAGGTCTACCCACTTTTAACACCAGCAATCTCTATCACTGACAACATCTTTTTAAAGTCCAATTAGCATTCTGTTGTATAACTATACAAAAATACTTAACAGGGCCTTCTCTATTATTAGATTTTCTGCTTGTTTCTGCTTTTTAAAATATTAGAAATAGCACTTTGAAGAACATTAAAGTTAAACTGTTTCTTTGAAGTAAAAGTAGTATTATCGTTTCTCTCAGAGTACATAAGTAATATGTGTTTACTGTAAAAAATCAAGCAATACATAAAATTGTAAGGGAGAAGGTAAATATCATTTGATATTCTACTACTCTGTAATAACTGCTTTACCATTAACATTTTGCTATTCACAATATTATGGTTTTTTATTCAACCACACATGTACACCATACATTATCTCACATAAATGGACTCATATTTCTGCCTCTTTTCTCCATTCTTTACCATTCCAATAAATCTTATATGTGGAAGTAGACAGGAGGTTCATTTTTTATTTTATAAAAATGGGATTGTTTAGTTTACAAAAATAGGAAGGAGAAATAACTTCTCTCCAATTTGTTTTTCTCACTTAAAAATACATTATGAGAGGCTTCTGCTCAAGACAGCAGAGTATGTTAATGCTGCACTTGCCTCCTCCCATGACCACATCAAAATTACAACTAAACTACAGAAAAAACATCATTGAGAACCACCTGAAGACTAGCTAAACACAAGTCTTATACTTAAGAATTTACAGAAGAAGCCATGACAAGACTCATTGGAGGGGCAAAGACCCAGAACAGGCAGGCCCCACAGTCACAATATGGCACTTAAGAAACAAGGGGTGTATCTTGGCCACAGTGGTTTCCCCCTGAGAAGCAAGGGGTCCCAGCCCCGACAAAACTTTCCAACCCAGGGTTTCAATGCTGGAAAGAGAAGTCTCCATAACTTCTAGCTGTGAATAACAGCAAGGATTATGGCTGAGTGAGACAGAGGCTTCTGGAGTCCAAGGTGTTCCTCTTAAAAGGCTTGTGTACAGATTTACTCACTGATGAACTCACTCACTTTGAGCTCCAGTGCTAGGGCAGCAACTCAAAAAGTATCAGGGACATATGAGGAAGAACTGAATTGTTTGGCTTTAGGGTGAGGGCTAGAGAGAAAACTCTCTCTGCCATTTTGTTCCTTTGTTGAGCCCTCCATCCACACAGCCTGAAGGTACAGGCAAGGACTAAGTCTGAGTCTCCCTCAGCCTGGCTAATACCATACGCTCTACCCAAATGATTCTTTGAAACCCCACCACACCCAACTTGTAGGCCCACCCAAGCTGCTTCCAGTGGATTTTACATACAAATGATCTGTTTTGGCTCATGCTGCAAACTTTTCTAAAATTTATCAAAGGTTCACAAGCCCCACATAATCAGCATCTGGCCTTGACTTGCCCTGTACCTCTTGCTTAGTGACCCCTAGCCCAGAACTAGTGGCAGCCTGCCTTGGTTCACAGCTTAGACTCTCCCAGTTTCCTCCAAGCCCAGCACAAGCAGCAACAATCTTCAGATCACTCTGTAGCTCATCCAGGTGGCCCAAGGCTGGGCACAGGCAATGCTGACCTTGGCCTGCACCAGAACCCCTCCCAAGAGGCTCCAGAAGCAACACATCCAGTGGCCAGTTTCAGACCACATCAGAACATCACTCAACCACCTCCACAACTGACACACCCAAAGGGTGAACTCAGCAGGCACCTGAGCCCTATTAAAGAGAATCCTGTTCTGTGGGGTCAGCTCATGCACAATAGCTCCTCTGCTATAGCACTGGCCATTTCTCATAGCCAATCAGCCTAAGGATCAATCCCCATCACTGATGTGCATAGAACAATCAAGGCTCACTACAACAGAAGGCCACACACAACCCATACAAGGGACAAACCTGAAATACCTGGCTCAGATGACCAGGGAGACTGAGCCATTGGGCCCCACAGGACACCAACTACATAAGGGCACTTTACTAAGACCAGAAGACATAGCAGTCCTACCTAATACATAGAAACAAACATAAAGAGGCAGCTAAAATAGGGACACAAAGAAACATGTCCCAAATGAAAAAAAAAAAAAAAAAAAGAACAAAGCTCCAGAAGAAAGAACTAAACAAAATGAAGATAAGCAATCTACCACAAGCAGAGTTCAAAACACTTGTTATAAAGATGCTCAATGAATTTAGGGGAAGAGTAGATGAACTCAGTGATAACTTTAACAAAGAGATAGAAAACATAAAAATGGTTGCCAGATGAGAGCAGAGTTGGGGAGATGGATGAAAAATAAGAAAGCATTAAAATGTGCAAATTGCCAGTTATAAAAACAGTCACAGGGATCTAACATACAACATAGGAAATAATAGTCAATAATATTGTAATAACTATGTATGGTGTCAGATGAGTACTATACAAATTAGGGTGATCATTTCATAAGTTACATAAATGTCCAACCACTATGTTGTATACCCAAAACTAATATAATATTGTATGTTAACTGTAATTATAAAATAAATAATTATTTTATAAAAAGAAAGAAGAAAATACATCTTGAAAATTTCTCCAAGAATACTAGTATAGACCTAATTCATTCTTTTTAATGACTTCATACTATTCCATTGTATGACTATACCACAATCAATTTATCCTGGCATATTGAATCATTCCTTTACTAAAGCAAATTTTATTTAGTTTTCTCTTTTACTCTGAAAATCCGAGAAAATTTCAATCAACATCCTTGTACAAATATCCTTACTTAAAAATGTGACTCTACTTCCAGGGAACACATTTCCCGAGGTTATCGTCTTGTGTAACTTCTAAACCTAGGCCAGAGGATATCCTATGTGTCGAATCTGACTAACCCTCTCCTCCCCATTTTTGTATGACCTGTGAGCTAAGAATGGATTTTATATTTTTTAATGGTTGAAAATAATTTAAAGAAAAATATTTTGTGCCACATGAAAATTATATGAAGTTCAAATTTCAGTATATAAATAGTTTTATTGGACACAACCACGCTCATTTACTTATATATTGTCTGTGCTACTTTCACGATACCATAGCAGAGTCAAGTAATTGTGACAGAGTATATGGCCTGCAAAGCCCAAAATATTTGCTATCTAACCCCTCAGTATACAAAAGTTTACTGACCCATGATCTAGGCAATTGACTATATTTCTATTATTGCTATTAAATGGACAGGGTAACTATTATACACACACACACACACACATATATACATATACACACACATATATATTTTAGGGTAGGCGAGGGAAAAATTAATAGCCAAGAAATCTGGGGGATTATTTAAAGATATATTGAAATAATACATACGTTAATTATTCTCTTAGTAGAAAAATAACTTTGATATTTTGATATTAATAATTAGCATAGGAATAATATGTGGGATGATGGGAAGATATGTTTTCTTTCTTGCTCTCTCTCTCCCTCTCTCTCTCAGATCCTCCCTCCCTTCTCTCTTCAACATCCCTACAAGGTCATTCTCCTTTTCTGACTCCATCCACCACTAGAGGTCTCCTCTTTTTCTCTGAACTACAGCTGTTGTCAATAATAACCCATTTAGCTCTTAATTCTGGTGTACCCTTACTTTTCTCTGTTTTACATGTGTATGTATTGTGTTCCAGATGAGGTTCCTTACCTAGGCCAGAGCTGAGCACATGGTAGAAGCTTGATACTCAGGAACTGATTATTATATCTTCCCTTAAAATCAACCTTCAAATAGTCAAACAGGACTGATGACATTCTTAGCATATGCCCTCTGAATTTTGGGGGTGGTCATTTTGATTAGATGCACAGATTGTCTTCTTTAACCTGTGATTAGTGGCATTTTTGTTTCATGTCACTTTTAAGATTGTTACCACATTGCCTTGTGATACACTGCCAGCATACCCTGATTCATCAATTTACAAGAGGAAATCCTCAGACTGAAGAGCAACCTGTTAGACCACTTTCAGTTAATAGAAAAGGAAAAGTGAATAGTCATTTATTAAACATCCATTTAGATGGCAAGCAGTCTGCTAGGAATTTTACATAAGGTAGGAATGTTATTACTGATTTTCAGATGAGGGGATGGAGTTTCAGTAAATTTCCATAGCTCCTCTTAGCTTAAGTGGTAGAAAGGTAACTATAAAGGAATTTGAAGTTTAACCTCACTGATAGGACTGAGAAAGTTAGCTCTTTTCCTGTACTTGCTTCATCTCTGTATCTCGCTCTCCTACCCAATGAATATTTTGAGATAATGTGTAGAGCTATAGCAGAGAGTTTGACACATGATATTCACTCCAAAAGTATTCTTTTCTTCCTCTTACTCTCTTCCACTTCTATCCCCCAACCTCTACATACCTCTTTAAAATTAAGTGGCTCTTTTAAATCCATATCTAAATTGTAATTTATATTATGATTTATAAAAGTACATTGAGGGTGTTTTTATAAGACAATCAAAAGAGCAAATATTTAAATGTATGAGCTCCAGAACACATAACCCAGGACTTCTTATTTGCTCTGCAAATTCTTGTTGAGATAAATTGGCATTTAAGAAATGTCTCTAGATTTAAATATAAAGTAATTACATCTCACATTTGACTGAATCATGGTGTGCCTGTGTGCTACTCTTTTCAGTGGTTCCCCATTGCTTAATAAAGTTCATTTTGAGGGCCTGGCTTCCAAAACCTACATGGCCTCTTATCTTTGCTGCTGGTGATCTGTACTTCTATATCCATTCCTGGTCCTAGGCAAATTGGCCTAGTCAACTTCCTCAGACAGAAGAGTTTAAAGATCTTTGGCTTTTCCATTTTAAAGCTTATTATTTAGGAAAGCACTCTACACATCTCGCCTTATCTGTTTCTTTGTTCATGCCATTTCTCTATTTCAAATTCCTTTGCGTCTATTTCTGTCAGTTGAAATCCTCCTCCACATTCCTTAAGATACTTTGCAGTCGCAACATCCTCCATGACACGTACCCTGACCTCCTTGTCAAAAAATGGTCTCTCTCATTCCATCTCTGAGTGCCTAGATCCTTTGTTTGCTCCCTAGTCATGACAGTCTTCCCACATAGCCTTTACTATAGTTATTAGTGTACATATTTAATCTGGTCTGTTAGATTTAATCAGCTCAATGCAGAAATTTTGTGGTTTCTCAAGTGGTGCCTTGTATTAAGTGGGTTACTTTGTAAGTGGGAATTAAACGGAATGAATGAAAAGTGAGCACAAAAATAATATTGGTAGTCCCTTCCCCTTTTTAGGAAAAAGATTTTAAGCTACTCCATAAATTACTTATAGACAATACTTCCTTAACTAGAGAGTCATTCTGTTTTCACTGGCTAGAAAACAATTTTGGATGGAATCTGAAATTTGGAGGAAAATATTTTAAAGTTCTGCTGGGTAGTTAAGAAAACGAGAACAAGTGTCAACCTGTTTATTTACTGCAAATGTTAACAATTAGAAAGCAAAATAACATCATTGCATTGTCAGTTTATTTGGCTGCAAGAATATTTAATCCTTAGCATTACTCTTAAAATAGAAGAAAGTGATGAGTAAATAATAATGAGACTCCTGCTTCAAACAGATGAGTCTTAGAAGAAATAATCCCCAGCTTCTGATGTAACAACTAGGGAAACACAATCCTACTTCTGATGAAAAGAGCGTGGGGAAAAAACTGGGCTCTGATCATAAAGTGGAAGGCAGTGGTTCTTATATAAAACTCATTTTAAATGAGTTCTTAAACGCAACACCATTTTTCTATCTCTTCCCTGGGATGGGGGCTGCCTCTGTTGGGGTCTCCTGGAAGCAGCTTCTGATTGAGGGTGTGAAAGTGACTTGTGATATATTCCCACTAAAACTCTACAGGAATGGGGAAGAGCAACTGGGAAGAAAGAAAAGGAGGCCAAGAAAGAGGAGATACTGAGCAAAGTCCTATGGAGAGTAATTTTAGTTCAATCCCATAGGAAGTCCTGGAGACATTACAGGTCAAGGTTGTCAAATAGAAATAGACAAGGTACACATGTCACTTTAAATGTTGAAATATTCACATTTAAAAAAGAGGTGAAATTAATTTTAGTGTTTTATTTAACACTATATAAAAAGCATTATCACTTTAATTTGTAATCAGTAGAAATATTATTAACATTCTTCATACCAATTCTTTGAAATCCAGTCTGTATTTTACACTTTCAGCACCTCACGATATGGACTAGCCACATTTCAAGTGCTCAGGAGCCACATATATGAGCTATTGTATTGGACAAAACAGGTCTAGGTGATTCCTCAGAGTAATGCTGATCAGGTTGAGGGAGCTGAATTATTTTCATCTTTGCCTTACTTAGTTAAGGGCAGCCCCTGGACATGTAATCTCAGGTACTTCAGTGTTCCTTACAGGCAGGCAACTGAGGTGAGTCCTTTTCTCCCAGCTTTAAGTTTTTAAATCTCAGGAAAAAATACTCTGACTGGCCTGATTTGGGTTTTGTGTCCATTTTTTGAACCAACTACAGAGGCCAAGAGAGTTAGCATCATAATTTGTCCTGTTGAGTCATGAGTTGATATAAGGAAGAAAAATAATATTCCTTTTACCCTTGTGAGTTCTTAGCTGAGACACCTATAACAAAAGACAGATTAATAAGAGAATAACAAACAGAAAGTTGTTAACATGTGGAAGATACCCGAAGTAAAAATGAATAATTCTAGAGGTGGCTTTGAATTCAGGTTGAAATACCATCTTAATAGGGAAATGATAAGAGGATGTAGGTCTCTTAGGGGAGAGTAAATTATTTGTAGGAAAGATAAATGGTCTCTTAGAAGAATAGATGAGAAGTGTAATAGTTTGTGACAAGGTTTGTCTTGTGGTGTCACTTCTAGTCTCCGCTCCTGTGATGAGAGTCAGTCCTCCCTGGTTGATGAAACTTCCAGGAAGGGGATTTATGACAACTGAGTTCCTTTTGAAGGATCTGTCTTTAAGCAGTTAGGAGTTCAGAGAAAGCCTCTCCCTGCATTTGCCGTTTTTCAAGTGCCCACAGCTCAAAATAATATGCCAAAATGACATATTTTGAAGTGACATCTCCTGAACTCCTACTGTCATATTTTGGGGTGCCATATCTTGCTCTCTTCACTAACCTGCAACTAAGAGTAGACAGAAAAAAATTGAAGTCGGGAGCATAGTACAGATATAGTAACAGGACAATTATGTTATCTACGCATCTATCTCAATGCATGGCATTGTTGGCATTCAATTTTTAAAAAATAGTAGCATATTTTATTAGAAATCCACTATTTCATACAGGATTACAGAGTCTGGGTTTAATTTTATACAAGTCAACACAGCTCGTGGTGTTTGAAAGACTCTATTATTCTCGGTACATGTGGTTATATTTCCATCCTGAATCCAGGTTTATCTCATGGACAGTGGTTCCTAGTGTTGTTTTGTTTGTTTGTTTGTTTGTTTGTTTTTTAAAGAAGTTTAAGGAAAAATAATGTAATGTTTAGAAAACTAGAAAACACTAGGATTTCTAGGCAGTTCCAATACTTGTCTTTATGATTTCAGGGTTACTATAGTTTCTTGGGATCCACTGTCCCTTTCAGAACTGCCTGCAGTCCAAACCTCCCCAGATGTTTGAGGATTGAAGTGTATCTTGAAGTTTGAATTCTCATGAGAGTCCCCACAAACTAAAACTGTGACTCATTTATGACTCTTTTTTGATATGATTTTACATCCATCAAATGCCTTTGCAAGTCTTCAAGATTCCATCGCAATCAAGGCAATTCATGAATGAGAATAAGTTCCTTAGGTTTCATTTAATTGTAAATAAATTCTTTATTTCCTTGAAAAAATTAGAGAGTACCAAGAATGAAGGTTCTGGAATCAAACTGTTTGGTGTCATATACCAGCCATACCACTTCTTAAATGTGTGACTTTGGGCAAATTACTTTACTCCTTAAGTTCTCAGTTCCATCTTATGTGAAATAGGGGTAATAATTGTACCTACTTCATAGTGTTGTTGTAATGATTTAACAGAATAATTCATGTGGATTTCTGATGACAGTACCTGTCACTTAGAAAGCATTTAATAAATATTAACTAGTGGGCAAGAGTAGTAAGATGTAACATAGTTTGAGTTTCTCAGACTTCAACAGGAGGTAGTTTACTATATCCTTTCAATGGTTTTCCATAACTCAACCATCTGAATTTTTATATTCTGATTCAACTTTTCCTACATATTATAAACTAGTGATGGTTAAGGACATGATTGTGAAGTAAATTTTCATAAAACTTCATGACACAATGATGAACTCTCCTGGTGAATACTATAACAGGAACAGCCTTTTATTTCAAGTTGAAGACATTGCTTTATCCTTTCCCTCCAACCTTTCATTGTAGTTCCTGTATTGATACAGGACTGGGTGAGTGGGAAGGAAGAAAATGTCTGGAAAATGGAGTACTTAGCTGCAAAACAATAGTTCAAACAAGAAGAGATGGAGAGAGTTAAATGATAAGTTTAAGATCCCTGCCCACTGACTGTAACAAAGGCTTGAGAATAAGTTTAGGTAAGTTCTAGAAAACAAATGTTTTTGCATAGTCTGACTTAATTATTAAATGCTCCCATCAGTGCCAGCTTCATAATTTGTGAGACCTAGTGCAAAATGAGAATGTAGAGTTCCTTGTTCAAAAACAGGAAAAAAAAAAAAGGAATATTAAAGGTACTAAAATCTAAAGCTTGTTCTTTTCTTCCACAATCTCCTTTTCAATTTGTCATGTTTTTTTACTTGCTATTTAATGTTGTTCTAAGTAAAGAAAATTAGAATTTTAAATCATTAGCATGAACTTTACCATTCGTCTTTACATTGTGTGATGCCAGTTTTAAATGCAAATATAAGCTATTAATTTGTAAGCAAAATCATCGAAATTACGTGATTTATATTTTGAAGCTCTTATATGTGTGTGTGTGTTTCATCCTTATCAGAATAGTGGAAACACTGCACAAAACTAACTCATCTGTTTTATTGCTACTTCTTGATACTTCTTTTGTATTCTACTAACATTCTAATTTTAGTCTAATGATAAGCAAGAAGTGAAAGGAAAAGGAGTTATGGGTTGCCCTATCTTTCCTTTTCTTTCTATATCATTATTTTCAGCACAAGTGGTTGGCTAATCCTGAGAAATGACAGGAGTAAGAAACGGTGTGATGGGGTTCCTTGCTTATTTGTGTTTCTTAGAATGCACTGCCTTCTTTCTGTGTTGGAAGCCAAGTTCTGGTTCATACGGAAAGTGTGGCCTCTGTGGACTATCAGTATTCTTACTTACTCAGTCATAGATGTAATTTGTTTCCCTTATGCTAGCTTTGAGTCTCATTGAACTCCCATATATCACGGATTTGATGGAATTTTGGGCTTGTGGGCTACCTTGAACACTATATGAGAATAGGGTAGCAAGAAACATCAGAAAAATTGCATGTATCTACCTTGGTCACACTCTTGCTTCAGTGTTCCATCAAACTTCACTTACAAAACACAAATTCAAAGATAGTTGTTAAGAATTTCAAGACAGAGAAAGCAGAACATTAAACTAAGCACAGGGTCTTCTGAGAGCAGGGCCCTGTGCAGTCGATTACATTGGTCACAGACCCATGAAGCCACCCTGCCTGCCATATATCTTTGGATCAAACATTTCTTGCTGTTTGTGAAGAGACTGCTCATTGCCACCTCATAATTTTCTCCTTCCTTGGTAACAGAAATCCAATTTTATTTGGTGTTGTAAGGTGCTCAGCTAAAAACTACATTTTCCAGCATCTTCTGCAGTTACTATACCCACTTGAGCAAGTTTTTGTTAATTAGATGTATGCAAAAGCATTGTACGGGTTTTAGGGATAGCAGCCTTTTTTCTCCTTTTCAGCTGCTTGGAATCGAGTTGTGATAGTTAGAAGTCCAGCAGATATCTTGGAACATGAGGTGACCTTGAAGATGGAAGTTTGGTTCTCAAATGAGGCAGACGAAATGTGCCTGACTCCTTGAAAAACCATGGGGCTGCCACATGAGCCCTTGGCTGCTTATCTCAGGATTTTTTATGTGTGAGAAAAATAAACTTGTATCATGTTAAACCATTATTATTTGGCAGTTTTATTCTATGCAGGTGAAACTAATTCTGATTTATAGGGAATGCTCCACTAGTCACATAGATTAACAAATTAAGTTAAACAATGTTTTAAATACAAGAGTTAGGCAGTCCTCAATTTGTTTTTAACATGTTTAGAAGGTCCGGCTTGAATGGCAATCATTTCTAAAATTCAGAGGCACTTTTCCTCTTTCTACCAAGTTCAGGGCTATGTTCTGGAGCTCTGAGATGGCCGATAGACTCCAGAGAAATGCAATGTTGTAATGTAATGTGTTATGGTGATGATATAGGAATAATACAATAACGAGTATAGCATTTTGTATTTTTAAAGTAATTTAAATACCAATATCTTGCAATGAGCATAGGAAAGAAAAATCATTAAAATCCCGTGAATAATAACTAGACTACTTATAGAAAAGAGATGTCAACCATTAATCTACCAACCATAAAAAATAGGTCATTTCCTAAGATTAAAGAAGATATTTGGTTGGCTAATACTGCCATCTAGAGTTAAAAATCAAAACTACCATTTCTTATCTATAGGGAGACTAGTACTGGCTATCCTAATTGTCTTTCCATTTGTGAGGAACCCCTGGATGACATTTGTGAGGGAGCCACCTGGAGGTAACTGGGATGGCAGTTGAGGTATCCTCATAAACTGAACTAATGCATAGAGTGTGTTCCACTTTCCATCTGTCTAGTCTAAGGGCTGTCCTGGCTAAGTAACACAGGGGATGGACTCTGACCTCAGAAGCATGGAGGTTAAAGCAGAAGTAGGTCTAGGAAGAGGATGGCAGAGAAAAGCAATGAAATTGCAATGTCTCTAGCTCTTCCCAGATGTCTTTCCAGTTGATTCATAAGGACTGACCTCAAGCCTATTTAACCCGCTCCTAAATGATTTATTCTGTTTTTCCTCAACCCCATGTGCTCCATAATGACCTTTTTAATGAGCCTTTCATCTCTCTCACCTCCTTTCCAACATTGTTCTTACCTCACTTTGAGTCAGTGCTGTTTGGTGGAAAGAAGGTAGTGAAAGGAGGTGTGGTTTGGACCTGGGGTCCCCCATTTATCTTACTATTTTTCTTGAGCAAGTCACTACAATTATTTAAGACTCAAGTTATTCATCTCTATGGAGTATGTAATATGGACCTCAGGGAGTGGTTGCAAAGCTTAAATGGGGAAATGTATGGTGAGAGAAACTGGCATTAGTTAGGTAGGTAGGAAATTTTATTTTCTTTCCCTTTTCTCATTCTCCTGTACTCCTTAAATAGCCATTAGGGAAAAAATTACTTTAAAAGGAAAATAAGCTATTTGTATGAGCTATTAGGTATAAATAATCTTCAACATATGATTTTAAGGCTAACATGACAGTCAATTTTGATCACTTTTCTATTTTTTACCTGGCTATTCTCTGAGAAAGGGAAGCTCATCTGACATGGTTATATGGTGGAAAGAAAATCCAGGGGCTATTGCACTTACCCATCTGTAATTTGAGACCAATCACTTCCACCCTCTGATCCTAAATTCTTCATTTGTGATATAGGGACCATGTTCCCTCTCATGGCTTCCACTAAGTTTAAGAGGACACTGCAAGTAAAATAGCTGGAAGGATTTCGTAAAGTCTAAAGTAAATACTAACATGAATGATAATTATTATAATTTGTTTGCTTTATATTATTCCTATAGTGGACATTCAGTAAAGCTTAAAAAATATATTAACAATGAACTTTACCTAATTAATTCACCTTGTGGCCACTGAGTACCGATTAAATATCTCCTAAGCATTCATCACCCACTTCTTTCAGCCAAGCACTATTTAGCATGCATGTGTAAGAGACACTTTGCTAGGCTTTGGTGAGGTTGCAAAGATGACTAGGGTCCCACACAGAGCTGGATGAGCAAAGATGGAATGATTTAGCAATACAGAGCGTAATTAGTATCATGTTGGAGAGTGTGTGTAGGCTAAGGACATTCTTTCTTGTAGGAGCCCAGAAAGGAATAATTGATGTGGAATCCAAGAAGTGCTTCACAGGGATAAGGCATTTAAGACATACAAATTTTTGTAAACAGAAATGGGATAAAGGAAATTCTAGGCAGAAGGTACAGAATGAATGAAGGCATGGATATGGAAAAAAACAAGTAGAAAAAGGCAAATTGTTTGTTGTGACAGTAGCCTCAGTGTGTGTGTGTGCGTGTGTGTGTGTGTGTGTGTGTGTGTTTGCGCACATGCATGCACGCATGCATGTCCATATGACACCTCTAATTGTTGGTGAAATGCAGCTGGCAAGATCAGTTATAAGCAGATCACGGAGGGCCTTAATATATACACAAAAGATTTTGTATTTATTTTTTCTGTAGAAATAGGCCTACTACCATTAAAGAGGTTATACAATGTGATCAAAGTAGTGTTTTCTGCAAATAACCCAAGGGAGAACATAAAAAGGTTGATTAGAGATGCCATATATTAGAGATACAGACATCTGAGATGTTATTGCAAAAGACCTGAATGAGGGTATGTGTGGCAGAAATATAAAGTAGATAGAAAGCCTGAGGTTGCTGATATGAGTCTACATCCTTCAGCAGCTAATTGGTTAGGGGAGGTTTTATAAGAGGAGGGAATATAAGATGATTTAGAATTTTCTGGATAAAATGGTTGTGAGGATGTGCTATTAATCAGAAAAGGGCACTAGAGGAGAGATCAAGGGCTAAGAAATATGTTATAATGGAAATTAAATAGGCTTTCTAGTCAAATTGACTAGTGTGAAAATCCTGCCACTTAGCATGCCATGTAACTTCAAGCAAATTACTAAAATTCACTGAGCTTTGATTCCTTACTCACAAAATTAGCATAGAGATCTGCCAGGTGATTGATTGATTGACTCCCTCTACTGGCATCCACAGTGGCTGGCTCAAGGATAGACATGTGACCCAAACTGGGCCATAGAGGGCATCACAGCTAAACTCCAAGACTTTTGTTTGTGTGCAGATTCTCCACAGGCCATGAAACTGAGAGCTTTGTATAAAGTTTAAAACTGCTTCAACCCTCTTGCCACCTCAGAGGAGAGTCTGGAACTATTTCATACACTGCGTGGAGCATGAAATGTTTGATACACTGCATGGAGCATGAAGATGAAGTCCTCATAGCAAGAGCCAGAGTGAAAGGCAGAGAGAAATAGAGTCTCTCTATTTCTATTAGCACACTAAGTCCTTGTTGACAGCAGTTCCTGAAATCATCCATGTTGATAGACTTTCAGTTATGTGACTGTCAGAAAATGCCAAGTTATGATCTGTGCAATAACAATCACCCCTTCAAAAGCTCAGGGCCTCACAACAACAAAAAAATCATTTCTCACTTATGCTACATAGATTAATTTCAACTGCTACATTATTGTTTTTAATCTGAGACCCAGGATGATGGAGTAATCTCTGTCTGGAAAATCACCAGGTGTTGTAATAAAGGGAAAAAAAGAATAGAGATAATAAGCACTGGCTTTTAAACCATCTGCCTGGAAGATGCATCCTGCTTGCGTGTCATTGGCCAGAACAAATTCACATGCTCAAGCTTGATGCTGTACAGTGGAGAGGGGCAGCAAAAAATTTTTTTAATAATAATAATAATGCAATCTAGTAGTAAATTTCTCTTTTGCTTAAGTGAGCTTAGGTCATATTTTCTGTCATTTGCAACCAAAACAGTCATAACTAAGAAAAGCAGATGAAAGAATTAAATTATATATTTTATATAAAATAGTCAACACATGGAAAATGTTCAATAAATGGGAGCTACTATTTCCAAGTACGTGAACACAGGTGAATGGATAATTATATCTTTCTCAAGCAACAAAAGTATGGTCAACTTCTTTAATTTACATTTTATTTACTTATCTCACTAACATTTATTGAGTTTTTTTAATGCGGCAAACACTGTACTAGGTGGTGGGGACACAAAATGAGTATAATACATTTACATTTTAGGTCTCTAGTAGATTTTTTTTTAAAGAAATAATTTAATATCCTTAGGGCTCAATGTCTTAGGTTGATAATACCAAACTATTACAGTTCGTACCTGAGGAAAGCAATAAACATTCGGGAAATTTAGAAAAAGGTTACATATAGTATATAGTAAAATGGAACGATAAGTATGACTGTAATTCATTTACTTACCACTCATCAACTCATTTGTCCAATACATATTTATTAGTATCTACCATGTGCCAGGCGTTCATAAGAGTGAAAAACAAATAACATTTATTCTCAACTTTGAAGAACTTAAAATGTGATAGTAAAGCGAGGTGAGCTGAGAGTATACAAATGGATACTATAAAAGTAAAAATAAAACAATAATGCTTTTGATGACCAACATTGTCAAAGTCATCAATCACCTCCATTTTGCCAGACCTAAAGGTCAATATTCAATCCTTATCTGCTCCACCAACAATTGACAAAGTTGATAGTTCCCTTATTCTTCACTTGTTTGGTGCACACCTGCCCTCCTAGTTTTCCTCCTAGGATTGGTCCTCTGTTATATGCTAGCTACACTCACCTCCCAGTGATCTCAGTCAGCCATCTGGCTTTAAGTATTATCTCTACACTGACAACTGCCAAAAGTATGACTCTGCCACGACTTTTCTCCACAAGTCTAAAATCGTTTATCTTATTGCCTCCTTGTATAACAAGCATCTCTCAGTTATTACCAGACTGGACTCCTGATCCAATAGCCCCAAAGTGGTGCTTCCCTTCCAGTTCTCTCTCCCAGTAAAGGGTAGCACCATTCACCCAGGTCCTCAGGTGGACCTGTAATCCTAATCATTTTCCTTCTTTTCTCCCACTTCCAATCCATCCGCAAACCTGACTTTGAAAACATCTTGAATGTGATCACCTCTCCTCTCTAGTATATCATCTTAGTCCCAGCATCATCCTTCTAATCTGGACTCCTACAGCAGCCTTTCCCTACTGGCTTTTCTGCTTCCATTTTTGTTGTATTATTTTCTACGTGGCAGTAGAGAATGATTCTTTTAAAATTAAGTTAGATCATGTCACTTTGTTCAAAACCTAATTGCTCTCTTGCAACCTCTGCCCTAAGACCACGACTCACTGCCTCATTTCTCATGTTCCCTCTGCTCTCTACTTAAATGTCAATTCATATCTTCCCTGATGTTTTATCAAAAAATACTAGTTCCTTCTGCCCTCACTCTCTCTATTCCTTTAGTTCTATTTTTCTTCATGTTGCCACTTGACCTTATACTAAGTCTTTATCTGTTTATAAATAGGAGAATATAACCACAAGGAGGATTTTGCATTTCCAGTGCCAAAAACAGTCTAAACGAGGGTCGGCATTCTGATGCTTTTATTAAGCACTCTCTGGGCATTATTCTGACATTATGAATTGCCTATTAAATTGTTCTGACACATTAGATCTGCTCTACTACTGTTCGCATTTCATGAGGAACAGAATTGTTAAGCAACTCGTCCAAAGCCACATAGCTCACAATCGGCTTAGCTGGGTTGTAAACCTCCTGAGTCTCTCTCTGCTCCTGAGCGCTTGGCGAGGTGTTTGAGCCCCGAAAGCCGTTATCTTAGGGTGGCGCTAGGGTGGCGCCAGGGCGGCGCTTCTGGGGCGGAGGTCAACAGCAGTGAGACACCAGGGTGGGGCTGGCCCACGCAACCTCCAAGTTTTCAGGAAAGCAGCACACAGCTCATTAGCCTTTGGAAGCCGGTCGAGGCGGAGCGAACAGACCGCGGCAGGCGGCGGGGCGCGCGAGCGGAATGTACTTCTGCTGGAGCGCCGAGGGGCAGCTGCGCCGGGTACGGACGGGCGCGGGCGGTGACGAGGTTCGGCAGGCGGCCTGCGGGGAGAGCCACTCGCTGCTGCTGCTGAGCAATGGCACCGTCCACTCGTGCGGGGACAACAGTCGGGGCCAGCTGGGCCGGAGGGGAAAGCCGCGCGAGGAGCAGCCAGGTAAGCGCCAGAACACAGGTGCGGGGCGCGGGGACGAGCAGGATGGGGAGTTGGGAGCCTTGAGTCCGCTGGGGCTACAGGAGATGGGAAACTTCGCGCTGCCAGAGCGCAGCTGCAGCAGTTTCGTTTTCCAGACACGCCTAGGTTTGTTTCGGTTTCCAATTCCTCTTCAAAGAAAAACTGAAAGAGAAACTGTGAGCCAAGCTGAGCTGGACCGCTCTCCTCTGAACAGAGATGTGGTCTTGCCTTTCAGAGACCAATTCTTGCCTGCTTGAATCTCTCTGGAACAGTGACCTTCCAAACGTGGTTTGTGGAATGGACATTTGTAACTCCTTCAGAAATAGTCTTTTTTCTTAAAATTAAAAATATATATATGAATATATATAATAGCATTTTTTACCATTATTAATTATTGTAGAAACACAGGAAAGGAAATCACCAATAATTCCAACACCCAAATACAGCTTCTAATTTGATACATTTCTTTTTTGCCTTTTTTCCTATAATATATTTAATCTTTATAAAATCATGTCATTATACATTTTTGTATACTGAGTATACAACTCCTTTTCACCAAACATTATAAATTGCATTTTCATCAAACATGTTATAAATATATTGCCCTTTTAGTATGTAATTTTGAAAATACATTTTAAATTGTTGCATAAATTGCTCCAGGTTCTGAAAGTACAATTTAATTCTTCTTTTGTGGAAATTAGTTTTTTTCTTGTTAGGGGCTTTTATTCATAAAACTATGATTGACATTATTGTAGGAAAATATTTGACAAAATTTCTGATTACTTAGAATAAATTATAAGAGTTGTGTCTGGGAGGAAAAAAAACTTTTCCTCCACCCTCTTAGTTCTTGTCCTGAGGACCTGCAAAGTAAACTTATAAAGACAGATTAACACGAGAAAAAGCATAAAATTTTATTACTATTTTATGTGCACAGGACTTCGCAGAAAAGAAGTGAAACTCAAGGAGTGGTGAGATTCAAGGGCTTATATTGCAATTCTAACAAAAATAGGGAGTTTGGGCTTTGAGGGATGATCAACCATGTAGAAGTGACTTGGAAATATACAGTGAAAAACAAAGGTTATTTTAGTAAGGGTTGTTGATGCAGACTCACTCATTGTCAGCTCTTGTGGTAAGAGTCACTCTCTCTTCCTGGTGTGGGAGAGGGGATACCTTCACATGGGAAATTTATGGCCTGTTTTTAGGTGGATAAGAGAAAGGTGGAGAACTCTTCCTACATCTGTTGATTCTCTGTTGCCTTAAGGTCAAAATAATCCTTATACGAAAGTGGCATATTTCGGGGTGGCATACCCTGATCCCCTGCAGGAAGAAGTGAGGCAAACATGATACTTAATGCCAAATTGTTCTCCAAAAGTGTGTTACTGGTGTCTACCTCTTTGGGAAATTGTTTATTGTTGTATAGTTTGAAAGGAAATCATTGAAAAGAATAAGTTAAGAAAGATTCTTAAAAAAGAAAACTGAAGTGTTAAGAAAAACTTTACTAGTAATGATGTACTTAACTGAAAACCTTTAGTAATTTGGAGACAAACACTTTGGGAAAACAGTTTAGATTAGGTTGTAGGGAAATGTGATCAGGTTTTCATTTATGGGCACATTTGGCCCATTTAGAGGCATGTTACTGCACTCTTCACTGTGAGAAGATCTGGCATCTGCTTCTCACACTCATGAGACATGCTCCCTGCTTGTTTCCTTCTGAGCAAGGGATCCCATGTTCTCACCATTCAGGGCTGGGAAGCCAGAAGAGTGGAATGGAGGCAATCTCATCTTCTCTGCAGCCCCATTTATTTTGCTGGGTTTTGCTACCACCATCATAGAGAAACGTTAGCTCAAGCGCCATAGTCCCTATAGGTTCCCCTCCTCCAAGATCCCCACCCTTTTAAATAGCAGTTATATTCCCATAAAGACAGTATAGCACACATTGAGGTATTTCCTTCTCAGCTTTAGCATGGATTTTTAAGCCTTGATTTAAAAACCCATTGGAGGAGATGAGAAATCTGAATGACTCTTCTTTGGAAGGAAAGTACTGTCTTATTAAACTTGCTGTTAAATTAATAATCTGTGGGGTTTTGTTTTGTTTTGTCTTTGTTCCCAAAGGATTAATTAAGGCGTTGGAAACTCTACTCGTTGATCTCGTCAGCTGTGGAAAGGAGCATTCCCTGGCTGTCTGTCACAAAGGGAGGGTGTTTGCATGGGGAGGTGGTTCTGAAGGACAGCTGGGGATAGAAGAATGTAAGGAAAAAGTTTTTATACCTACGTAAGTATTTCAATTCATTTATTTATTTAGTAGTTTTGAGTTCCATGTACCAGGTACCATGCAAAATACCAGGGTACAAAGATGACTATGGCAGACACAGTCCCTAACCTCACCCGTTACAGTGTAGTGAGGGAAAGAGGCTGGAAAAAAACTTCTAACATCGATTATTATTTAGAGTCCTAGGAAGAAGGGCACAGTGAAATGAGAGAACATGTTACCCTTTGATCTTAATCTTACCTATTAGAAAGAACTCTATACCTCTTGGACCTCTAGAGTTGGTACACAGATTAAAATGAAAACATTTGAGCTACTGAAGATACCAAAAGCAATCTTTTCTGAATTTCCCTATCTGACTAAAGCAGAGCCTCCTAACATTTAGCTGCCATTAACCCTCCTGGGAGGGAGTTTCCTATGAATTCAGCTGCTGTCAAGACAGACTGACCAATCAGCATCAAAAAAACCCAGTGGGCTTTCCATACTCTCCTTTTGAAGCCCTAACCTCCCCTACCACCTTCCTGCTTTCCTAAGTTGACATATATAAGCCTTTACTCAGGCGATTCCACAAATTTTTTAAATCTGGGAGCTTCTGTGTGTACATATAAATAAACCTTGTTTTTCTCCTGTTAATCTGTCTATTGTCAATTAATTGCAAGTCCCCAGTCACTGTACTCAAATTAGAAAACTTTTTCTCCCAACATAACTTTTTGGCTTGTTATAAGTTAATGGGTCCTAATATTTTACTTAATAAAGTGGAGGAAAAAAATCATATCCTCACAAACAGCTTTCTAGTACAAATGATACAACAAGCAGTCTGAATTTTGTGTTCACGAATTACATGCTTTGGAAATGTTCAAAAGCATGTTTTTTTAAATACTAGGAAGTTACTTCTTGTTACTTCCAATGGCCATTAAATCATGTGAGAAATCACTGTGGCTTAGGGGAATGAGCATTGAAGTTGGAATGAAAAGATCAAGGTTTGAGTCTAGTTCTACAGTTTGATACATATTTGACCTCTTTGAGTTCTACTAGGTTCAACCATATGAAATGCTGATAGTTATGTTCTGACTCACAAAAATGGCAATTCAGCTCAATGGTTTCTTTATTTCACAGGGCTTAAATTAGGTGATGTAGGTGACATTGCTCTATAAATTCTAAAGCCTTGTGCTATATGTGTATGAATAAATTTATTTTTCTTTTAGGTCATTAAATATAGGATAAAAGTTAGTCAATTAAATAATGCATTAAAAGTCCAGTAAACATCATTTTCACATTATATACTGTTTTGGATTCTGCCTTATACATTTGTACATGTGGTATTAGGTTAAAAACAGTTCAGAGCTTTGGAATAAAGGTACTACAGAGATGTAAGACCATAAATTGTTTTCCTAGACCAAATGTTTTAAATATCTCTAGTCTGCTTGGTGATCTACTCTAAAAAAATGATTAATAGATTTTATATCATTTTTATTATAGGAAGATAAAAACCCTAACTGGTATAAAAATAATACAAGTTTCCTGTGGACATTATCATTCCTTGGCATTATCAGAAGGTAAAAAAGGCTTTTTGGATCTCCTAAGTGTCACTAAGAAGTTTTATATATATATATATATATAAATGATACCTATTGATTTTTAATGCACTGGAGTTCATTTTAATGCATTTAGAAGTTTTTAACTCTCCAAATTTCATAAGATGTTTTGTTCTTCATTTTCTCCCCACCCCCCACCTCCCATTTTCTTTGTCCTTATTATACTCTAAGTAGTGCCTAATTCATATCGCCATAAAGAACCATCTCTGTTTACATGATGTGATTGGCTGATGTTCAGAATGCAGTAGTGGCTTTATTTCCAGCACTTTGCCCAGTATACTGAGTGGCTTGTCTACACTGGTAAAGTCAGACAAAGGCCTATTTGTCTTTTTTACTTAGATCAAAGAAAGAAAAGTGAAGATGTCACAATTGTGGCTCTACATTTTTTCTACCAACATCCCCCATCCTTTGTCCATCTTCAGGCCAAATTTCTCAGTGGAGCCTCTTAGGTTCACTACCTGGGGGTCTACAAATTTAACAAAAGACAGTTTACTAAAAGAAAAGGCACACAATTTTTATTGATAACTTCCATGCATGGGAGTTCACAGAAAAGAAACTCAAGAAGTGGTTAGACTTTGGGGCTTATATATCATTTTAACAAAGGATAGGAGGTTTGGACCAGGAGAGATAAATTACAAGAAAGTGACTTGGAAATATGGGGGAGAAACCAATGGAAGATCAGGGTTATTTTAGTAAGGGTTGTTTATACAGACTCATGTCAATGCTAACTCTCCATCTCTGGTCATGAGTCCCTCTTCCATTCTGGGTGCAGGAAAGGAGGATATCTTCACAAGGGAAATTTATGCCTTGCTTCTGGGTGGATAAAGGGAGGGTGGAGAATTCTTTCTGCATCTGTTGATTCTTAGCTACCTTCAGCTCAAAATAACCCTTATCCCAAAGTGTCATATTCTTATTCCCTTCAAGAAATGTCTGATATTTGCATGTCCTTCAGGTGGTTTCTCATGCATAATTGTAACTGTGCCACAGGGGCCATGGACAGCCAACATTTCTTGATTGCATTCTGTGTGCCAGCTACTCTGTTAAATGGTTTACATGTGTTGTCTTGTATACTAAAACACAGAAGAACATTTGGGCTCCAAGACTTTCAATAATTTGCCTAATGTCACACACTAAGAAACAGAAGAGGTGAAATTTGAATCTATACTTGTTGATATCCCAACCCTAAGACTTTAATCACTGTACCACACAGGCTATGCAAGCAGGACAATCCCATGGCTGTAGTGTGATTCCTTCTACCTACCATTTCTAGCTATTTGATATAAAGCAAGTTATTTAACTTTGCTGAATCTCAGTTTTATCACCTATAGGAACATGGATGCCTAACTTAAAAAGTTCTTTAGAAGATTCAGTGAGAGAAGGTACACAGTATATCCTGTACAGTCCATAGCAGATAGTAGGGTAGGGGTATAATAAATATTAGTTTCTTTTCCTGCTTTACTTTCCTTCTTATTTTTTAAAATTACAAAAATTTTATTTATATTTTTTATCAAGGTAAAACTGACATATAACATTATGCAGTGTCAGATATACAACATAATGATTCGATAGTTGTATGTACTGCAAAATGATCACCACAATAAGTCTAGTTAACATATGTTACCAAACTAGTTACAGAATTTTTTTCTTGTAATGAGAACTTTTAAGATTTACTCTCTTAGCAACTTTCACGTATGCATTACAGCATTATTCGACTTGTCATGCTATACATTAAATCTCCATGACTTATTTAATTATAACTGGAAGTTTGTACCTTTTGACTCCCTTCATCATTTTGCCCTCACCCTGGTCCTGCCCCGGGCAACAACCGATCTCTTCTTGGTATCTATGAGCTTTTTTTTTTTTTTTTTTTTTTTTTTTTTTAAAGATTCCACATATAAGTGAAATCATATAGTATTTGTCTTTCTTTGACTTATTTTATTTAGCACATTGCCCTCAAAGTGCATCCATGTTGTCACAAATGGTCTTTCCTCTTGATTATTGAAATAATTTGAATTATTTCTCTGGACTATTGATTTGTTTTGGGAATGTAAAGGCTGTGTAGAGTCCAGCACTCAATGCATTTGCTATGGTGACCTTCATGAGAGTTTGACATTTTGCAGTACACTCTCAAAAATGATTTTCAGTAGTAGAAATAGAATGGTTCACAATAAAAATCAGATATAATAACATAAAAATCTGAGATGTGTTGGCATTTCTCTGGCTCAATAATTAAGCATTAGAAAAGCTTGATTTTTAACCTAATATTAATTATCTTTCTCTGGTCAAATTCAACATAAAATGTTGTTTTTTTCTCCCCCAGAGAGTCAATCCGCAAGTATTTATCAAGTGCCTGCAATGTTTCCAGCAAAGAGAATATAGCAGTGAACAAACTTAAGACACTGCTTTCATGGAGTTTAGATTCTGAAAGAAAGTAGGGGAACTGAAACTTAAACACACAAATACTTATGTAGTATAACAGATAGAGATAAGGGATGCAAATAAAAGTGAAGCAGGGTAAGAGGACAGAGAGCAAATACCTGGGTGGAGGAAAGGGGTCCTTCTGTTTATAAAAGAGGTCAGGGAAGCTATCTCTTATAAGGTGACATGTGAGCAGAGATCAAAAGGAATGGAGTGACACATGATGCTAAAGCAATGATCCAGAAACAAAGGCTATGAGGTAGAGGGCATGCCCACTAGTGTGCTCAGCAACAGAAGGGGATCTGGAGAGAAATGAGCAAGGAGGAAATGAAGTCTGAGAAGTGGTCATGGGGAGTACCGGGGATGTAAGGCTTGTGAGCTGTTGGTAAGAATCAGCCTTTTATTGAGTAAGATAGCAAACTCTCAAAGGCTTCGATCTGACTTATATTTTTAAAAGATCACCCTTGCTGCTTTTTGGAGAACAGACTGCTGGGGGCAAAGGTAGAATCTGAAAGCCCAGTGAAGTGCTGTTATAATTCTCCAGGACAGAAATGCTGGTGACTTGGCTGCTAAGGTGGTAGCGGTGGGGAGGTGGAAAGTAGTTAGATTCTGGATTAACTATGAAGTGTTAGAATCTGCTGGGTTGAAGGGTATAAAAGAAAAAGAGGAGTCAAGGATGATTCCAAGCCTTTTTGCCTGAGAACCTGAAAGAATGTGGTTGCCCTTTAACTGGAAGGAGAAGAGGAGTGGACGTTGTTGGAAGAGACTCATAAAGATGATGTTGACTGTCTTCCTTGCCTTTAGTCAGGATACTTTAACCTCCTTTATACTCGTTTTATTATTTCAAGATTTTTAGAATTAGGGTGGTGGTTTCTACTTCAGTTTGGTATTCCATTGTGCATGCAAGTCTGAATTACTCTTCTGTATTATTGCAGATGGCCAAGTGTATTCATGGGGAAAGAACAGCCAAGGTCAGCTGGGCTTGGGGAAGAAGTTCCCCTCCCAAGCCAGCCCACAGAGGGTGAGGTCCCTGGAAGGGATCCCACTGGCTCAGGTGGCTGCAGGAGGAGCCCACAGCTTTGCCCTCTCTCTCTCCGGTACTTCATTTGGCTGGGGAAGCAACAACACAGGGCAGCTGGCCCTCAGTGGAAATAATACCCCAGGTAAGGAGATAGTTTTATTCTTGCAGTAAATCATTATTTTTTCTGGTTGGAAGATCAACTTTGCAAAGGGCAGTCTCAAGGGTTTCAACAGTGGTTCCCAAATTTTTTGACACATTAGAATCACCAAGGGGCTTTATTAATTTTTGATTGCTGCTGTAACAAATTACCACAAACTTAGTGGCTTAAAACAACACAGATTTTTTTATCTTACTGTTTTGGTGGTCTGAAGTCTGATGCAGGTCTGACTGAGCTAAATTAAAATGTCTGCAGGGCTCTGTTCCTTTCTGGAGGGTCTAGGATAGAAACCATTTTCTTGCCTTTTCTATCTTCTTAGGGTCACCTGCATTCCTTCACTCAGTCCCCTTTCTTCTTCAGAGCCAATGATGACTGGTTAACTCTTTCTCCAGTCACATTATTCTGACATTGATTCTTCTGCCCCTCTTTTCTTCAGTTAAAGGACGCTTGCGATCCCCCTATTGTAAGGTCAACTGATTAGCAACTTGAATTCCATCTGTTTCCTTAACTTCCCCTTTGACATGTACCCTAATATATTCGCAGGCTCCGGGAAAAGGACATGGACACCTTTAGGAGGCCATTATTCTGTCTACCATTAGAGTATTTACAAATCTCAATGCCCAGGTTGGACCCTATACCAATTAAATCAGAATGTCTGGGGATGGAATCCAAGCATTAGTCATTAACAAAGACCCTATGGGTGATTCTGATGTGCAGCAACGTTTGGGAACCACTGGATTAGAAGCCTGCTAGTAGTAGGGGAAACAACGAGTTCCTCTAGCAACCTTTAAACAAATTTATTGTGAAGTCTTTCCTATGGACCCCATCCTCCTCTGATCAATTTTTTACATTTGGCTAATGTATTTAGTATGTGCTAAGTGCTAGTGCCATGCTGAGTACTTATACTTCATTTCATTTAACTCTCAACATAAGTAGGTCTTTTGATTTTCTCAATTATTATTACATATTTTCAGAACACTTACTGTGTGACAGAAATGAATACAACATGATGGTAGCATTATTGGGATGAGAGTTTTAAAGCTTAGCTTTCTAGGGCAATAGACTTAGGAATTCCAGAAGCTTAAATAGTTTCCAGAAATAAATGCTAAAAGACTGCTTTTTTTTTTCTAAAGCAGAGCTTTCATTCTCTTTTATACCTCTGATTATTTTTTCACTTAAAAATTATAATGAATTATAATAAAAATATTAAAAAGTACAAAAAATTTAAAAACTCATGATATCTGAGCCTACTTCTTATAATCTAGAGATTCTGCTTTCTTTCAACAGTACAAAGCTACAAGCCTCGTTCAATTGGTGCACTGAAGAGTCTAGAGGTGATTTATATCAGCTGTGGTTATGAACACACTGCAGTGCTTACCCAGGTAATCCAAAATGTCTTGCTATTCTTTTAAATCCCATAGAAATGTTACCATAATGTACCTTGTACTGACTATTGATGAAAGCAATATGTGGATCAATCTCTCAACACATTCATTTAGTGTATAAATGTTTAAGAGAAGAAGTTAACCCAATATAAATCATGAAATTTTCAAGATCCTGTAATAAAAGCTAATTTCATTTTTAGGTTATGTTTTTAGATACATATTAAATTAGGTTAATATAAGAGCTAATCCTTTTAGCAATTATTCATAATGTGATTCTATAGATGAAAGTTATTACAGGACCAGCAAAGTAATTTTTACAGTTTTCAATAACTCGCATTAGAGACTAGAATATACTTTGTTCAATTTCTTGCAAGGCACAGATACAAGCTGGCTTCCTGAATGTTTTCTTCCTCTTATTATACTAGCCACATAGTATATTCCAGAGTGATAGATTTGCTCCATTGCCATAAGGAATAGACTTGAAAACTATGTAGTTGAAATGTTTATTTAAAAACTATATATCTAAAATAACTTTTATTACTTATTTTAAAAGCATGTTTAGAATATATTATTCTTAGCTGGCAAGAGAAACCTAGAGTTAATGTAATCAAGAATCATCTTTTGAAGATACCTTGAGACAAATGAAAATGAAAACACAATGACCCCAAATCTATTGGACACAGTCAAAGCAGTTCTAAGAGAGAAATTCCTAGCTATACAAGCCTACTTCAAGAAACAAGAAAAATCTCAAATAACCTAACCTAAAGGAACTATCAAAAGAAGAACAAACAAAGCCCAAAGTAAGTAGAAGGAAGGAAATAATAAAGATCAGAGTGGAAATAAACAAAATAGAGACTAAAACAAAACAAAACAAAACAAAAGATCAATGAAATCAAGAGCTGATTCTTTGAAAAGGTAAACAAATTTGATAAACCTTTAGCCAGACTCATCAAGAAAAGAGAACACCCAAATAAACAAAATCAGAAGTGAAAGAGTAGAAATTACAGCCACAGAAATACAAAGGATTATAAGAAAATACTATGAATAATTATAAGCCAACACATTAGACAACCTAGAATACATGGATGAATTCCCAAAAACATACAATCTTCCAAGACTGAATCAGGAAGAAACAGACAATCCGAACAGACTAATAACTACCAACAAAATTGAATCAGTAATCAAAAACTCCCAACAAGCAAAAGTCCTGGCCAGATGGCTTCACAGGTGAATTTTATCAAACATTCAAAGAAGAATTAATACCTATAATTCTCAAACTATTCCAAAAATTTGAAGAGGAAGGACGGCTCCCAAACTCATTTTATAAGAGCAGTATTAACCTGGTACTAAAACTAGACAAAGATACTACAAAAAAAAGAAAATTATAGGCTATGATCGAATGAGATTTATTCCTGGGATACAAGGTTCATTTAATATCCACAAATCAATTAAATTGATATGCCAGATAAAATTAAGAATAAAAATCATATGATCATATCAATAGATGCAGAAAAAGCATTAGAAAAAACCTAACATCCATTTATGATTAAAAAAATCTCAGCAAAATGGGGATAGAGGGACCATACCTCAACATACTAAAGACAATATATGACAAACCCATAGCTAACATCATACCCAAGAGTGAAAAGCTGAAAGCGTTTTCCTTAAGATCAGGACCAAGACAAGAATGTCCACTTTCACTGCTTTTATTCAACATAGTTTTGGAATTCCAGACATAGCAGTCAGACAAAAACAAAAGAAATAAAATGTATCCAAATTGGAAAAGAAGTAAATATGTCATTATTTGCAGATGATATGATAGTATATAGAGTAAACCCTAAAGATTCCACCAAACAACTGTTAGAACTGATAAATGAATACAGTCAAGTAGTAAGATACAAAATTAATATTCAGTAATCAGTTGCATTTTTATATACTAATAACAAACTATCAGAAAGGGAAATTAAGAAAATAATCCCATTTACAATTGCATCAAAAAGAATAAAATATCTAGGAATAAATTTAACCAAAAAGGTAAAAGACCTGTACTCTGAAAACAAATTAATGGAAGGATATACCATGCTCATGGATAGGAATAATTGACATCATTAAAATGTCCATACTACCTATTGAATCTATAGATTCAATGCAGTCTCTATCAAAACACCAATGGCATTTCACACAACTAGAAGAAATAATCCTTAACCTTATGTGGAATCACAAAAGACCTTGAACAGCCAAAGCAATCTTGGGAAAGAAGAACAAAGTTGGAGATATCACCCTACCTGATATTAAACTATACTATAAGGGTATAGCAATCAAAACAGAATGGTACTGGCATAAAAACAGACATATAGACCAATGGAACAGAATAGAGAGCCCAGAAGTAAATCTATGCCTATATGGTCAATTAATCAATGACAAAGGAGGCAAGAATATACAATGGACCAAAGACAGTTTCTTCCATAAGTAGTGTTGGGAAAATGATAAGTACGTGCAAAAAATGAAACCAGACCATTTTTTTACATTATATACAAAAATAAACTAAAAATGGATTAAAGACTTAAATGTAAGATTCAAAACTATAAAATTTCTTGAAGAAAACATAGGCAGTAAACTCTTTGACATAGGTCTTAGCAATACTTTTGTTTGTTTGTTTGTTTGTTTTTGTTTTTGGATGTATCTTCTTGGGCAAAGGGAACAAAAGAAAAAAATAAATAAGACTACATCAAACTAAAAAGATTTTGCACAGTGAAGGAAACCATCAACAAAACAAAAAGACAACCTAGAATAGGAGAAGATATTTGCCAAGGATACATACAATGAGGGGTTAATATCCAAAATATATAAGGAACTCATACAACTTAATGCCAAGAAACCCCCAAACAGTCTGATTAAAAAACGGGCAGAGGACCTGAATAGACGTTTCTCCAGAGAGGACATACAGATGGCCAATAGGCACATGAAAAGATGTTCAACATCATTAATCATCAGGGAAATGCAACTTAAAACCACAACAAAACATCACCTACCACCTGTCATAATGGCTATCCTCAAGTCAACAAACAACAAGTGCTGGTGAGAATGTGAAGAAAGGGAACCCTTGTGTACTGTTGGTGGCATTGTAAATTTGTGCAGCCAATTGGAAAACAGTATGATGTTTGTTCAAAAAATTAAAAACAGAACTACCACATGGCCCAGCAATTCCACTTCTGGGTATTTATCCAAAGAAATCCAAAACACTAATTTGAAAAGACATATACACCCCTATGTTCATTGTAGCATTATTTACAATAGCCAACATATGGAAACACCTTAAATGTCCATCGATAGGGGAATGAATAAAGAGATAGTACGTATATACAATGGAATATTACTTGTCCGTAAAAAGGAATGAAATCTCGCCATTTGAGACAACACGGGTGAACCTAGAGGGTATTATACTAAGTGAAATAAATCAGATAGAGACAGACAAATACCGTATAATTTCACTTATATATGGAATCTAAAAAACAAACAAACAAACAAAACAAACTCATAGATACAGAGAACAAATTGAGAGTTGCCAGATGGGAGGAGTGTTGGGGGGAAGGGAATAAGAAGTACAAATTGCCAGTTATAAAAATGCTTATGGTGATATAAAGTATAGCATAGGAAATATAGTCAATAATATTGTAATAACTATGTATGGTGTCAAATGGGTAGTAGACTTACTGGGGTGATCACCTCAGAGTTATGTAAATGTCTCATCGCTATGTTATACATGTGAAACTAAGATAATATTGCATGTCCACTGTAATTGAAAAATAAATTTTAAAAAAGAATCATCTTTTGATAAGAGATTATTTTCTGAGTAATGTGCAAATAAACAAAACAACCCTATACTTAAAAGTTAGTGTTATTTTTGAACTTGTTTATTTGTCCATCCATTCATTCTACAAACATGTATTAAGTGCCTAGTTCATAAGGAAATGCCAATGATTTTTTTTGTTTAATGTTTTAACTCTACATTCACTATTAGAAATAATAAGTATAGGACCCCTCCCCTTTACTTAGGTCTTATATTTCACCGAGTGCTATTATATAACTGTTATATACTTAATCTTAACTTTTTAGTTTTTTTTTTTTAACTTGAAATTAGTCTGATATCTTTTTTCTAAAACAGAATGGAAAAGTGTTCACATTTGGAGACAATAGCTGTGGACAGCTGGGATACAACCCCACTGCTAAAAAGAGAGGTCCACAACAGGTAGAAGGAATTGATGGCCTAGTTTCACAGATAGATTGTGGAAGGTAATAGGCTTTTTTTTTTTTTTTAATGAGTGGAAAGTGTTATATTTTATTACTTAGAAATGATTCATATGGAATGTTATCAAAACTTAAAACCTTAAAATATGTGACTATTCTTTTTATAGATCATTTTCCTTTCTGAAAGTTTACTTCTTTCAGATATGATTTAATTTTTCCATTTTTTTCTTCTTTTTACCTGAGGCATTTCACTTATTTAATAAGAACTAATTGGAAGCTTACTGTTTATAGACCACTTATCTAGGTGCTGGGGGGGGGGTGGGGGTAGGTTTACAACAAAAATAGTGGTACTTGTCTACTTGATTTGATAAAACAAAATTAATCTCATGCTTGTGCATATAGATGATATATATTTGCATATATATTCAGAGTTTTGCATAACCTTATTATGAGGACACTTTGAGTATCATCTACCTAATTCATAAAAAAAAAAAAACCCTTTCTTTTAAAACATAAATGATAGAAACCATAGTAAGAACTCATTAATAATAGTCTATATTTAAGGTTAGTAATAAGTTAATATTCACCTGCTATTTGTTTAGCCACATCATTTGGTATTCTCTAACCTTGCCATTGTGATAAGGGATCTATATACTTCGTATGAGATAAATCTGTTATTTTGTGCTAATAGACATCATTTTTCTCAAAAACTTGAGTATCTTGGTCTTCATTATATGTATTCTCTCTTCTGCAGTTATCACACCCTTGCATATGTCTACACCACTGGTAAGGTGGTGTCTTTCGGTCGTGGACGAAGTTGCGCAAGCAGCCCAACCCATTCAGATGCCCAGATGGAGAACTTTGACATTAGCTGCCTGATTTCTGCTGATGGTATGAGTGGTAGCACTAATTCATGATTATCTGTTAATTGATGCAACTGGAGGAGAAATATTATTCTGCTTCCTCTCAAAGGAGTGCATGAACTATGGTTCATCTAGTACTGTTATTTTTCATTTGTATAATATGTATTTTTTCTTATGCATTGATTCCTGGAGTATTTGGTAAATTTTTCTAAAGATTAAGGTAATACAAAAGAAGATACTACATTGTTTACTTAAGCATCAGAACAATATACTTTTATGTATTTAATCAAACCTCTTCTAAAGCATATCAGCCTGACTTCATGACAAAAGTGCATGAAAAATTAAATTTTCAGCTAAGTGAATATATTGCATGTAACCTGATCAAAATTAATTGTTTCTGCTGTTTGTAGTCGAATTCACTTAGAAGAATATAAATTGCCTATATAAATTAATTTACCTTGGTAATACACCTGAGTTTGTTTGTTTGTTTCTTACAGTCAAATAATTGTTTATTCTGGTTTTCTCTTCTTTTTCATTTTTTTTTTTTTTGTATATGTGTGTGACATTCTTATTTCCCTAATTAGATATTAAGCTCTTTTAAGGCAAGGTAAAACTTTTTGGCTAATTTAATTTCTCTATAACCCATGTTCCTGTGTGAAAACCTTTATTAAGCTTTTTATTTTTATTTTTTAAAATTTTAAAATTTTACTTATTTTATTTTGACAGTAAATCATATATATTTTGCATTATATGTTCACCACTCATAGTTAGATTTCTTTCTGTCACCACATATTTGACCCCTTTTTACCCCATCTACTTTCCTCCTCCCCCATTACCCTCTGATAACTACTAGTCCACTGTCCATGTCCATGAGACTCCGTCGTGTTTGTCCATTGTTTTTAGGTTTATATCCCACATGTAAGTGATATCATGTGGTTTTCAACTTTTTCTGTCTGGCTTATTTCTCTTAGCATGATTATCTTAGCATGATTCCATGTTGTCACGAATGGCAGTATTTCATCTCTTCTTATAGCTGAGTAATATTCCATTGTATATATGTACCACATCTTTATCCAATCATCTATTGTAGGGCACTTCGGTTGCTTTCATGTCCTGGCTACATCAGAGTTTTTAAGACCTTTTTTAAAGAGCAGTTGTAGGTTTACAATAACAGAATTAATTTTTACTTATAAAAACAATAAGCATGTATTCATGACTTTCTTTTAGATCTTGTGGATGTTCAAGTCAAACACATTTTTGCTGGCACGTATGCCAACTTTGTGACAATGTATCAGGTATCTATTATACTTTCTGTTTCTTTTAAAAACCAATTTTTTACTCTAGACTTCACAGCAGTATTTGAAATGTTGTATCATTTGTATATATTCAAATTTTGTGCTAAAATAGTAAGATTCTCTCATAGAATGCTTTTTAAAAAATATATAATTCTCACTTCTTCGTTTGGCTTCTTAATAGATGAGACCCAAAATTCATTGCTTTTCCACTAACTTTTTATTAAATAAGAATACTGATGGTAATAACTGTTATGTCTCAGCACCAAGCTGAGTACTCCAAATGAATCAACACATTTAATCCTCGTATCAAGTCCAATTGGTATTGTTTTCCTCCATTTTACAAATGAAAAAACCTGAGTCTCAGGCGGGTCCACCCTCAGAAATCCAGCTTTTATGACCCTGTTTTTCTCAAAGTTATTTGATTTTATGATATACCAACTAGCATTCTACAGAAATCATGTTCCTCTGGACATCTGAGAAAATAAATTATAAGAACATTAACATAATAATATATAGTACTTTACAGTTAATTTTTGCATATACCATCTTATTTAACCCATATGACATGTAGAGGCAGACAATATAGTTAAGAGTATCTAAGATATTAGATAGACTAAATACTGCTAGCTGTTGTAACAACTTCTAGATCCCAATGGCTTAACACAATGAAGATTTTTCCCCCCACATCATAGTCCAATGAGGGTTGGAGATAGGGGGCAGCTGTAGGGGAGAAAAAAATAATTTTTCCCCTACCCATCTCAGTTTCATTTGGCTGGGCCCTACAAATTAGACTGAGAAACAGCAGATTAAGAGGAAAGAAACAAACAGTTTATTCAGGTAAAATGCACACAAAGCTTATTTTTGCATTGTTAAGACAGTATCTCAGGGGAAAATGGATGAAACCTGACCTAGTGAAATGGACAGAGAATAGGAGGGGAGTAAGTAGAAACAATGACAGTGACAATTCAGAGAAGTTTTGTTGTGGTGGGGAGTAGGGAACAGTGGGAGAGTTTTGTTATTGTTTAGAGAGGTGATATTAAGGTATGTTTGTGTGCCAGTGAGAATGATCCAGTTCGGATGGAGAAAGTTATGATGCATGAAGAAGGAAATAAAAGACATGGTATGTAGGGAGGATCTTGTCCTAAGTTTCCTGTGATATAGGAGGGAAAAAAAAGCTTCTTCATGATTTAACTACAGGGTACACTTAGGACTCAGGTCAAGAAGCTGGAGGGAACTTTAGGAACATCTTTTTCAAGATTTCTATATTTAGGCCTTAAACTAAAAAAGATGCAGAATTTCCTGACTCATTACAAGTTCAGTGGAAGCAGAGGTATAATATGGAGCAGAGCACTCATATCTTTAGAGGACTATATTAAAGACAGATTTTTTCTTTCCACATGATGATTTCTGACACCTCTGGCTGAGCTATTTGGTTTCAACTATTGTACAGAACCATCATTCTGAGAGTGTGGTCCCCAAACCAGCATCATCAGCATCACCTGGGAATTTGCTAGATGGAAATTGTTGAGCTTCACTTCTGACTTATTGAATTAGAAACTATGGGGATGCACCCAACAATCTATGCTTTAACAAGATGACCAGGTGATTCTGTTGCATGCTGAAGTTTGAAAACCAGTGATACAAAACTAAAAATCTGTGGCTGATCAAAGAGGACCTAGAAACTATTATTGAGTACATACTATATAGTCTAAAGGCTTTGTATACATAATGTCATATAATCATAACAGGATCCCAGGGGTTGGGTATTGTTATTTCATTTTCTTATTGTGATGTTATGTATGTATATTATAACAAAACATGCTATTCTAACCAATTTTAAGGAAACAATTCAGTGATATTAACTGCATTCACAATGTCGTTGTTGAATGTAACTACCACCACTGTCCCTCTCTACAACTTTTTCATCACCTCAAACAGAAACTCTATAAACATTGAATTATAACTCTCCATTTTTTTCTACGCCCATCCTCAGGTAACCTCTAATCTACTTTGTTTATAAATTCAACTACTTTATATAAGTGAAATCATATAATATTTGTCCTTTTGTATCTGGCTTATTTCACTTAGCATAATGTTTTTAAAGTTCATCCATGTTGTAGGATGTATCAGAATTTTCTTCCTTTTTATGGTTGATTAATATTCCATTGAATGTATATACTACGTTCATCTGTTGATGCTGTTGGTTAACAACAATTGTTTCCATCTTTTGGCTATTGTAAATAGTGCTGCGATATATATTGGCCTATATGTATCTGTTAAAGTCCCTGTTTTTAATACTTTTGTGTTATCCTGGTTTTTAAATGATGAAACTGAGGCTCAGACCAAGCAAAGTGGCCAAGACTAGGAACTAGAACAACCAGGCCAGTCTGATGCCGTAGACCCTCCCACCAGCCCCTTTGTCTGAGGACCGGTCCTGTCTACCACCTGTGCCACAAGCTTTACTCAGCATATATGTGTGTTTTCCTGATCATTCTTTTTTTCTAATTCTTTAAAGGAAACCAGTTCCACAAATGTTTCTAAGAAGACCTTGCCAGAAATAAGCCGAATTAACCAGCCCCTCATGGAACAATGTATGGCAGTGACAAGTGGAAGTACTCAGCATGAAGTAGCTAAGAGGTGGCTGTCTGATAATCATAACCCACTTATTTGTTTCTGAAGCTATGGTCATTCTATCCTAGACATAAAAAAGATGGTTTGGCTTTCTGGTGAAGGCATTTGCATTTTAACCATGATTCTCTGCTGCCACCTCTCAATTTGAAGTCATTGACTTATTCATTCATTGTTGATTTAACAGAAGTATATTGAGGATGTACAATATTCCAGGTACCTTGCTAGGTGAGGGAGATGTAGGAGTGAATCATGAACACTCTCTGACTCACGAAGCCTTCACAAAAGTGGACTGTTTTTATATCTTCCATAGTTCATTCTCTGGAGCTTCATGAGTTTCTATTTTCAAAAGTATGGATTTTATTTAAGTCTAGGATCTGATCAAATCAACTATGAAGGGCATTGGTGAGATTTAGCAGTCATATATACAAAGTATAACCAGCATTTAGAGGACTCTTTGAAGAGTAGTTATTTTTATTGATAGTGATTCCACATCACCTGTTGTGTATTCAGACATGAGATAAAAGGAGGCATGCTTTATAGCAGTGGTCCCCAACTTTTTTGGCACCAGGGACCGGTGCTCCTGTGAGAATCTTAATACCTGATGATCTGAGGTGGAGCTGAGGCTGTGATGATAGCGCTGGGGAGAGGCTGCACATACAGATGAAGCTTCACTTGTTGGCCTGCCGCTCACCTCCTGCTGTGTGGCCCAGTTCCTAACAGGCCGTGGACTGGTGCTGGTCCATGGCCTGGGGGTTGAGGACTCCTGCTTTATAGTATGTTATAACTTAACTCTTATGTTATTACTTTTGCAGTGAAATTAGAGTGATATTTTCATCTCCTGCTTGTCTGACTGCAAGTTTTTTAAAGAAAAGGTAATATTTGCCTTCATTTTAAAACACTGGGAAATTTTTTTAATGAAATCTTTCAAGTCAGTCATTTTAATTTGTGAATTATGTTATTTACGAACAAAAGTCCAATGTAGAAAACCCATGGGTTGTTACAGAATCCTTCCATTTCTATTAGACCACTATTAAGTTGTAATTCATAAATCACATCGTTTACTTCCTCTGCCCTGTCTCCTCTGTTATCTAGTTAGAAGGAATGGTGTTTTTTCAGTATCCTTGTATCTACAAGTGATACAAATGAATGTTAGTTCATTCTAACATGGCTTTAGTACTAGAACGTACTTTGTAGTTCTTATTGTGATGGGATCAATAAGGAAAATAGATCCTATTTATTTTATCTTTAGTCTCACTACTGTAGAGGAAAACCTAACTTCTTTCCTATTAGGTTTCCCACTTGGTCTGATCCTATAGTTGCAAAATATGCAACCTTTAGTCAACTGTGTCTTCTCCTCCTTCTATGCTTGCCAATATTGTGCCTAAGAACTGTTAATAGATAAACTGAGGCATATTAAACATTTTATTTGAGCAAATATTGATTCAAATGGGGCAGTGCCAAACTGAGAGTGGTTAGGAGTACTCTGCTGACAGGAGCCAGGGGAAAGACTTATGTAGAAAAAATGCAGGAAAAAAGAAAGAAAATTATTTGATTGGCTGTAGTTTAAAGCCTGTTAGCTGTTTGTGACTGGTTGTCTTTAGGTTTTGATTTCATAACTTTGAAGCATTTACAGGCTTAGATTTTGGTTTGCTTATGTAGTCTGCCACAGCATTAGAGCCACCACAGTCTAATGGCCTCCTTGTTAAATTAATTTAACAATATATAAAGGAGGAGCAGGGAGGATAGCAGCATGAAAGGACCCTTAGTTTGCCCTCTGCTTTCTCCAGGGTCAGGGCCCTGCTTGCAGCCTGATATAACTCATTCCAGTCCTTCTTCTAGGTCAAGTCTCACCTCTTGCTTGCTGAGTTGGCTTCAAGCTGGCTCACTGGTTCATAAGATAGTTTTACACATTCTGTACCCCCTCCTGGCCACTACGTGGTGCTCACTTAACCCCTGTTGTAGCTATTCCTTGCCCCCACACAACCCACAGTTGTCTCATTGGTTCTTAATCCAGCTGCATTCTCAGCCTCTCCAACAACTTCACCTGGGAACCAGAGAAGCACAGGGAAGTTAACTGTCATGGCTTTCCATTGGCAGCTCATGAGATAGTATCTTCCTGGAGCCCCAAAAAACATCCCTGTTCATCTCCACATATCCTGGGCAGAGGTGGGAGAAGGCAAATTGGGGACACTGCTTCCTTCTGCCTTCTCTCCCTCACTCTCCTCTTCATGCCATCCTTCAGTCTGGAACAAGGACTCCACCATACAGTGTATTATTCTCATTCTTCCCTACTCTAGCCTCTTTATACACTAAGAATATTATCTTTTAAAATGGAAATGTACCCTCCCAGCAGTGATGAACCTCAAGGTTTGGTCTTTGATGTTCCTCTGATGCCAAAGGCTGCAAAAGAAAATATATTTTAAGGGGAAATTAACAATATTTTGATTTAGTACTTGCATGATATTTTAGCCCTGGCATTATTTATTGATTGGTTAATCTAGCAAACATAAAACATTTCTTGATAGAACATTATAAAAACAAATTGTTTGGCAGAATGCAGGGTCATCAAATATTACCAACATAACCCAGGGAGGCATGACACATAGACACAGCTTTGATAGTGTTTCTGAGGGGAAGGCAACGTTGGAATTTATTAGGAATTGGTAGTTTGGTTTAAGGCAGGTTTTTCAATGTGGGAGGAGGAAGCTTGGGGCTTGATGAGGACTAGGAAAAAATACAAGGATGCTGGCTGGATGAAAACAGCAAAGTGAGGATTTTAGGCTAGTGATTCAAAGAATTTTAGGGCATAAACTGTCAGTGATGCTTTCCATTCATGAGTTAATAGGTCTTTTCAGGAAGTTCCTATAATGAACCATCAAGCCATTTGCCTGGGCAAGTGTGTCTCTAGGAATAGTAAAGTCATGCTAATGAAACAGTGGAATCCCAAAGTGATGTAAATGTGAGGGTAAGAAATGGGGTGGTGGTGCTGGTGGTGGTTACAGTCTCTGTGTGGGACTGAGTGTGGGGATAAATGGTTTCAGTCATCAGATGCAGTACATAAAATTTTGCTATTGTAGCCCAAACTTGTAGCCCAAACTAGATGTTACCTACTCTCTTTTAGGAGAACATTAACTTTATAAGTGGTTTTTTGTCTGTTTGTTTTGTGCCAAGTAAATTGATTATTTCGAAACGGCAGCAAGCTTTAAGAAAAAAGTTTATAACTGATATGTAATAAAAGAAAACTAAATAATGATATATGAAGTTTAGAAATAGTCTTTCCCATCTCTTTATGTGTGTGTGTGTTTCGTATTTCTTGTATCCAAAGAGAATCTGAAGAAACAAATTCCATTGATGTGGACTTACAAGTGGCAAGAGATACCTTCGAGAAGTTAACAAAAAAGAAGTGGATTTCTTCGATGGTAATAGTCAATATTTACTTGAGAAATAGAGCAAAAGAAGTTCCTTACAGAAACCAATATGATTGCAGTTTAATTTTGTTGGGAGCTGAGTGAGGGGGAACCGATAGAGGAGGGGCTAGTGTTCATTATGAGGGTGCTATGTTCCAAACACTGTATTTGGGGCTGGCTTTAATTTTCTTTTTGAACACTTAAAGGTACAGTAGATGACAATATTTTTATTTTCAATATGAGAAAACCAATGCTTGAGAGGTAAATAACCTCCAGCATACTTATGAAAAGAGCACTAGTTTGGGAAGCAGGATAACCTTATCCTGGACTAGCAGACCAAAAAGGTCGGTCTCTATTTTGAGATGAATCTCAAATCTAGCTGAGATGAATCGGCTACTGATTCATCTTTTACCCTCTTTGGGTCATATTTCCGTTATCTGTAAGTTGAGTTCATCTTTAAGGTCTATTCCAATTTAATATTTTGTAATTCTGGGTTATGTTGGAAGGAAAACTTTCCCTTTACCAATTTAGGAATTTGGGGGCCTGCAAATTAGCAACAGGCAGATTAACAAGAGCACTGAAAACAAGTTTTATTCCCATGCCTGTGGGAACATTCAGATGAAAAGGGTCCAGAACAGCTAGGGATGAGGGCTTATATACAAACCTAATAGGGAAAGGGAGTGGAGAGAAAGGGCTTCGATGTAGAGAAAGAGAGAAAGGGCTTCGATGTAGAGAAGTGACAAGAACTTTGAGCTTCTGGGAGTACCAAATTATGGGAAGGCAAATGGGGAAACTCATGGTGGATCAGGGCTAGTTAGTAAGGTTTGTGTAGACTCTTTCTCAGTGCCAGCTCATCTCTGCTGATAACGCTGTTATCACTTTCTTGGTACAGGAAGTTAGGGCAGAAAGATAGCTTCCTCCTCAAAATTTATATTCTGTTTTCGGGTAGATAGAGAGAAGCCAGAGAGCTTGTTCTGTGTCTGCTTTTTCTCACTTGCCTTCAGCTCAAAATAATCCTCATGCCACAGTGGCATATTCTACTACCCCTTCCACCTCTGCACAGGTTCACTCAGGAGTGACTCAGCTTCCTTCTTTCTGGAGTTCTAGGCTCTGGGGCCATTAAATCCTCTAGCAGATCTTTTGTGTTTGGTTGGCAGATTAGGAAAGAGAATATGTAAGATCACATGAGAGGTTTTAGGGGGGCCATGACTGGAAGAACCATATATCACCTTCACTCACATTTCATTAGCTAGCACTTAGTCACATGGCCCCACCTAACTGCAGGGGAGGCTGGAATATACCATCTTTCTGTGAACCGAGGAGGAAGCTAAAACAAGATTGGTGAGGTGAACATATGGCATCTTCTCTGCCATGGTAGATTTTAGGTCAGATAGATCTGGATATGGATCCCTGATCTGTCACTTTCTAATTGAGCAACCTCACTGATTCACTCAGCATATACATACGTGATTTACTTTTATTTCCTCATGCCCCAGCTCTCATATACTACTTTAGGGGCATTTAGGATGCAAGAAGTGATGGAGTTTGAACAGTAGGTTTCAGGAAACCTAAATGATTATTCCAATCGGAAAGTGGTTGAATGAAACCCCTGGTCCCATACCTCATCTTAGGCCTTTCCCTGATCTTCTTTCAATTGTAGATAACTACATGTCTCAGGGATAATCTGCTCAGAGCTCTTCCATATCGTTCTCCACACCAAGAAGCATTATCAATTTTCCTTCTGCTTCCACAATGTCCTGTGATGCATGATTCTGGAAACTGGGAAATGGTGGTTCTGTTTGCAGAGGCTGTTTGTAAAATGAGTGACCAGTCTTTAGGAGTCCTAAGTAAGTTTGATTACTTTTATATTACTTTATCTGTACTCTCAATAGAGAGTCACTGTTTTAAGTAGAAGTTGTAGCAAATTTTATATAGAAGATTTCAAAATATACAAATGTTTAAGTACATGGTATGTGAATTATTGAAAAGATTAACCTAGAGCTATTATAATCATTACTATTATCTTACAAAGCATGTGTAATGACTCTGACATTCATTTAATAACCATAGAGGATCCAGTCAAGATAAAGCCACACTTTAAAATTTTTTGCTCATGTTGCTTTAAAGCTTTAGACATTTTAACCAAGGGTGATAAAGAAGGAATGTTAAGCTTTGTGTTCTTGTTGTTTATTTCATTCACTACTATAGGATGCCCTACAATTTTGAGCTAGTGTTCAAGGTCCAAAGTTAAAAGGTACAAAGGATATATATGGTGAAATATAAGCCACCCAGTTCCCTTCCCAGAAAGCAGTTACAGAATATAGTTTCTTGTGTAACCTTTGAAAGATATTTTGTATACACACACACACACACACACACACACACACACACGTGTGTGTGTGTGTGTATGTATGTATTTTTTTAATGGCAGCATACCATTCACATTCTTTGGCAACTTGTTTGTTTTGCACTTAACAACAGTATATCATGGAGATCATTCTGTTATTGGACCAATGGAACTGCCTTATTCTATTTAATGGCTGAATTGTATTCTGTTGGGAGGATATACTATGGAGATTTGTTTTTAAACTTTTGCTATTGTAACAGTGCTAACATGTACTTCTTTGCACATATATAAATTTACACAGGCAGGGAAAATTCCAGAAAGCAAAATTACTAGGTTGAATTGAATATGCATTTTAAATTTTGAGAGATTTTGCCAAATGACCCCCCACAGAAGTTTGAGCCACCATGTTGCACAACTTTAAGTGACCAACATTTACATTGTAGTCTAAGTAAATTGCACCCCTGGAGTTGGGCAACATGGCAGCCTTAAAAGAGGATGTATCAGTTTATACTTCATCAACAAATATGAGCGCATTAGCTCATGCACTTTTTTACAGTGTTATCAAACTGGCTTTTCCCATTCTGAAAAAAAAATCTCTTAATTAAAATTTTCTCATTATGAATTAGGTTGTGCTTGTTTTCTTACATCTCAGTTCCATTCGTGTATCTTATTCTGGGACCTATCAGTTCTTCCCTCTTGCCCATTTTTCCATTTGTTGCTAGTATTTTTCTTTTTTACTTAGAAACTTTTAAACTACTAAGGCAGCTAATCCTTTATCAATAATATGAGTTATAAATTTTTTTAAGGTTATTAAATTTTTTTTACTTTGTGGCATTTTTGCCATGCATAATTATTTTTAAACATTTTATGAAGCCTAGTATATTAACATTTTTCTTTATGGTTCTGAGTGGGTAATACTTCAAAAAGACTACCTTACTCTGAAACTAAAAAAAAAAAAGAAGTTCCCATGCTCCTATTAGAGTTTTTATTGTTTCATTTTTATGTTTAAATCTTTGATCTGTATACAGTTTATCTTGATTAAACTTTATTTTTTTCTGGATCAGTTTCCACTGGCCCCCAGACATTTAATGAATAATCTGTTTCATTCCCACTAATATGCAATGCCACTTTTATCATATAATAAAGTCTCATGTATATTTGGATCCATTTATGGATTTCTGTTGCATTGATCTGCTTTTCATGCATCTAGGTCATACTATTTTAATTATATTAGTTTGATAATGTATTTTAACAATTGATAGGTTTCTTTTCTGAGAATTGCCCTTTAAAGGTACAATAATCCAGATTGTAATCTCAGTAATATTAAAATACTGTTACTGGGATAATTTTAAAAATATAGACATACGTACTAGGTGTTCATAAAGTCTGAAGACAGATAATATTTACAGACTGAAAATGTCTGATAACATTATATATGTATGTGTGTGTGTTCACCTATGTATGTTTTCAGACTTTATAAATACCTTATAGAATTTTCAGTTTGAAAATCATGAAATCAATCAAGTAATCAAGCATAAATATGACTTATCAGCAGATTCTTAAATTTGAGCTTTTAATTTCAATGATACTTAACCAGAAGAAAAATTTTTTTCTGTAATAAATGTTGGCCAGGATGATATCCTTAGAAAAGATATTTTATGGGTTATACCATCAGAAATAGAAAATATTATCTATTTCTCACATCAAAGAACCTGATTAAAACTGAGGGAGGTTTTTTTTGTTGTTTTTTTGTGGGGAAATATATATTTATCTTGGCTGATTGTACACCCCTCAGAGAAGTGTTGGGCATCTTTGCAAGAATCTTCTCTTAATGCACTGGTCCAGATGCTTAAAACTGCTGTCATTGCTCAGCTAAATTGTTGGGATGGAACTGAACGGAGTAACTGCAATGTTACAGCTCTTCTAAGAACAATGAAAGAAGTATATAAGGTAAGAGCTCATCTAAAGGAATTTATATACCCTTTTACCAAATCAAAATCCCTTAGGTCTCAGCCATTTAGAATCTTGTTTTGCTATGTTTTTCACAAAAGGAAAAATATTTTATTCAGCCCTTAATAATTCAAAAATTTGCTTGTTTTGTTAAATAAGTAGACTCTGGAGGAATATATCACATATTATATATAATATATTAGATGCACAAATACTCAAATATGAGAATGATTCAGCATTCTCATTAGAGTATACAACATAATCTAGAAATAACCTAAGGTTAAGCTACCAGTAAGCGTAATGTTTGTTGTGGCATAGGGAGGAGCCAGAGCATTTTAAATAAAAGAACAGAATAAAGTCGCTATTGTTCAATTAAAAAATTAGCTAAAATAAGATGCTTTATAAATATAAATTGCTAAATGGCAATCAAAGCATATTTCACCACAAAATATCAATCTCCATAGGAAAAATATTATGTACAAAAGTCAGTACTTTTCAGAAATACTAATGTAGTATTGATATTTTTTAAGTAGTATATTTCTTTTTTTCTCCAGTGTTATTGACATATAATTGACATATAACATTGTGTAAGTTTAAGGTTTATGGCATGTTTATTTGATACACTTATATATTACAAAATGGCTACCAACATAGCTTTAGCTAACACCTCCATCACCTCATATAATTACCATTTCTTTATTGTGGTGATACCCTTATGACTTACTCTCTTAGCAACTTTCAAGTATATGGTACAATATTATTAACTATAATCACATGTTGTACATTAGATCTCTAGAATTTATTCATTTTATAACTAGAAGTTTGTACCCTTTGACCAACATCTCCCAATTTTCCTCACCCGCAAGCCCCTGACAACCATCATTCTACTTTTTTTCTGTAGATTCCACATATAAGTGAATTCTTATAGTATTTGTCTTTCTGTTTGCCTTATCTCATTTAGCATAATGCCCTCAAGATCTGTCCATGTCACCACAAATGTAAAGATTTCCTTCTTTTTCATGGCTGAATAAATATCCTAGTGCATATATAAATCACATCTTCTTTATCCATTTATCCATCCATGTATGCTTAGGTTGTTTCCCTGTGTTGGCTACTGTAAATAATGAAGCAATGAACATGGGGCTGCAGATATCTCTTTCAAACAGTCTTTCCATTTCCTTTGGATAAATACCTAGAAGTGGGCTTTTTAAATTTTTTGAGGAACCTCCATGCTGTTTCCATAGTGGCTACACCAATTTACATTCTCACCAACAGTGCACAAGGTTCTCTTCTCTCCACATCCTCACCAACATTTGTCATTTTGATGATAGCCATTCTAACAGGTGTGAGGTAATAACTCCTCGTGGTTTTGGTTTGTATTTCCCTGATGATTATTGATGTTGAGCACCTTTTCATGTACTTGTTGGCCATCTGTATGTCTTCTTGGGAAAAAAATACCTATTCAGTTACTCTGCCCATTTTATTATCAGATTGTGTTTTTGCTCAGTTGTATGAGTTGTATGTTTTTGATATTAATACCTTAGCAGATATATGATTTGCAAATATTTTCTCCCATTCCATAGGGTGCCTTTTCATTTTGTTGACTGTTTCTTTTGCCATGCAGAAGCTTGTTTGATGTAGTCCATTTATTTAGTTTTGCTTTTTCTGCTTGTGCTATTGGTATTATATCCAAAAAAAAAAAAAAAATCATTGTGAAGACCAATGTCAAGGAACTTTTCCCATATGCTTTCTTCTAGGAGTTTTATGGTTTTATGTTTAATTCTTTAATCCATTTTGAGTTAATGTTTCTGACTGGTATAAGATAGGGGTCCAATTTCATTTTTCTGCATGTGGTTATCCAGTTGTCCCAGCTGCATTTATTGAAGAGACTATCCTTTCTCCAGTGATATTCTTGGCTCCCTTGTCAAATATGCAAGGAGGGTTTATTTCTGGTCTCTTGAATCTGTTCCATTGGTCTATGTGTCTATTTTTTATGCCAGTACTATACTGTTTGGATTACTATGACTTTATAGTATAGCTGTAAGTCAGGAAGTATGTTAACTCTAGAAATGTTCTTCTTTCTCGGAATCTCTTTGACTATTCAAGGTCTTTTGTGGTTTCATACAAATTTTAGGATTGTTTTTTCTATTTATGTGAAAAATGCCATTGAAATTTTGAGAAGGATTATATTGAATCTATAGATATCTTTAGGTAGTATGGATATTTTAACAATATTAATCCATGAACATGGGATGTCTTTCCATTTACCTGTGTTTTCTTCAGTTTCTTTCATAAACATCTTAGAGTTTCAGTGCACAAATCTTTCATCTCCTTGGTTAAATTTATTTTTAAGTATTTCATTGTTGTTGATGCTATTGTGAATGGCCAATTGAAGTCTTAAGAAGACAAATATGAATCATGTAGTGTCAAATTTTTAAAAAATAATGTATAAAAAGGTAAATGTTTGGCATAAAGCAATTAGAGATTTAAAAAGTGAGAAATCTTATCAGAATTTAAGATGTTTTGTAGTGGGCTTCTCTCATTAAGAAAAAGTACACATCGCAATCTATAGTTTTATCCCAAACTTTTTATTTGTTGATCCTCTCTCCTATACATCTGGTTTTTATCTCTTTATGTTTTTAGATTCTTTATTTCCTGCCTTTTACCTTTTGGATTAGTTTGATTTGATGGATGCTTATTTAGATTATTGATTTTCCAGCATGTCTTCCTCTGAAAAGCTTTCCTGAACCCCTTAAGTCCTTCTCTGATCAGAAACTGTATCCTAGATGGCTGATTACTTGTTGTTTTCACTTAGTAGATCATGAGTCATGGATTGGCAATTTACACCCATGAGCAGCCTCCTGTTTTTATAGATAAATTTTTTTGGAACACATCCAGGCTTGTTTTCATATTGTCTATGACTATTTTGTGCCAAACAATGGCAGGGTTGAAGAGTTGCACCAGAGAGTGTGTGGTCCCAATCTCAAATATTTCCCATCTGGATTTAAGAAAGAGTTTGCTGACTACTAGACGAGACAGTAAGTTAATGTGTAATCCAAGACAATTTTTAGCTTATGTTTTGTCCCACACCTGACAAATAGCATGAGCTAAATTAATATTCATTATTTAATGGAGAAAGGGCTGAATTTGTCAAAAGTACATTGGATTTTTATGGTGCTTTTATTCTCAAGACCTAGAAACTGTTTCCAGTAAACCTGTGCCCTAAGAATTGAATTACTAATCTCCACTGCCAACATCTTATATCTTTTATTGTTAAATTAAGTGATCATTTATGAAAATTGGAGAAATTGTAGATCAAACAATGGAAGTTTTATAGAACTCTACTTTATCATCGACAAATGCATTGGGTTTTTAGAGCTCTATTCTGATTATCTATATAATAACCACATATATAATAGATTAAATCATTTATTGATAGAAAATGATATTTATGGGTCATATTCTCTTTAAGGCAAATAAAACTAACAGTCAACTACCAGAAAATGCTTTCAACATAAATGAACTCTCCAATAAGTTGGACTTTTGTGGAGAAAGAAGACTAGTGCTCTTTAAGGATAACAACATGGTAAAGTAACATTTTTTATTTCTGAAAATTTTCATTCTTTAAAGGGAGACACATTAGGAGCTATTTAGGTGTCTCTTTGACTAATCAATATTTGAACATTTCTTTATTACAATGCTGAATTGTTAAATTAAGTGATCATTGAAAACTTAAACAGCTTTTACTCACAAAACAAATGCATTTTCTTAGCAATTTGTTTCTAAGTAATTTGGATGTTTAAAAACAGATTCCAAAAAGTATAGAGGGAAATAATTTAAGGTGATAAGGTAAAGGAATGAAGTTCTTCTTTTCTTTTTATTATCAAAACTGTTACCTTTATTTTTTTAGATACCTGAAGAAAAATGCAGTCCCGTTATTTTCAGTGAATTTCCATTTATCTTTAATTTACTATCCAAAATTAAATTATGGCAAGCTGATTCTCTTTTAAAAATGATGGTAGGTATGCCTTATTTTTTTTAACATGTAAAATTTCAAACATGTACAAGATAGAGATAGTGGTGTAATGAACGCCATCACAAAGTTTCAGCAGTCATCAGCATTTTGCCTACTTTCATCTATCACTTTTGCTGTTTTTGTAGTTGTTACAATTTTTGCCAAAAATGTTTTGAAGCAAATCCCAGGCCCACTTTCTTTTCACTTTCCATACTTCATTATTTCTGGTTATTTCACTCTTATTTATGCTAAGATTCATCAGTGGGTTCAGTTGGTGACCACATGATTCTTACACTGTAATGTTTCCCGTCAACCATTTACTTAATAATTCCATCCATTATTTTGAGGTTTGCAAAATGGCAATATTTCTAATCTTATCATTCCTTCTAAAATTATAAACTGAATTGTTTCAGTTTATAAATTTAAAGTAAAGAACTTTTCCTCATTAATTAGAGCCCTTTGGCTACTCTAAAAACTCATTCAATAGGACGGGAGAATGATGCACAACCCTTTTTCTTTAATTATTAAATGTTCTGTACATAGAAGTTTTACCAATTTATGTTACTACCAGAAATGTATGAAATGCCTCTTATATACACTCTCATCAGTGCAGAGTGCTATCAGGCTTTGCGGTCTTTTCCAATTTGATGGGTTAACCATGCTATTTCAGTTTAATTTTAATTTACATTTCTCATTATTATATGATGCCTGAGTCCTCACTTTCTTTAGATAATATCCATTGTTTTCCTACTATGAGCAATACTGAAATGATCAACTAACTATTCTTTCTCTCTTCTCTATCCAATTTTAGTTCCTATACTATATTCTTAGTTGTTAGTGTTTGGATTTTTGGATTTGCTTAAAAGTCTTAGAGCTTGATTTGTAAGCCCCAAGTGATTCTTTTATCTTCAGATAATGCCAATGAATCAATCAGTGAGTTTATTCTATTTTCCATTTACTCTCTCTCTTCTGTTCTTTTTCTGGTAGTTGTATTATTCCCATATAACACTTACATGTTATTTTGTCTCTCTTGTCATCATCAGCTCATCAGCTTTAGTTCTCAGTTATGCTCACCCCACTCCCCAGACATTATGCTAACAATTTTTCAAATGTTTTTTGATTGCTGACACCTGTTTTCTGGCCATTCCTCATGAAAGGTTCATACCTATTTATCATGTTTCTACTTTAAAGACATGTAGGAATCAGAAAAATACCCATGACTTTTACTAATATTTCAAAGGATATAGGCCTTCTAGGTGAAACACGGAGAAGTCTGGGATATCACACGCACAAAAGGAGACCTTCTTAATTCCATAGCTTATATGACTTTTTCCAATGAGCCATGCCTGATAAATCTATGAATTCCACATATATTTATAATAAGCAACCTAGATGGGCAAAGTAAAAGCTGCTAAAAGCATTCCATAGATAAGGACTTTCCCTCTAGTTACTATTATTAGTGTCTGTCATCAGATTAGACTTGGACATCTCTTTTGTTTCCCAGCCATCTCTGTTTTAAAAAATTTCCTAACATCTCTGGTAATGGCAGAAAATAGATTATTTCCTTCCCAAACCTAACTTTCCCTTAAGTTTTCTTTAAGCAAGTCCTGCCCTCTGTGATATTTTCTTCTACAGCAATGTTCTGTCTAACCTGTTTACTCTGTCAGTAAGGGCTGAGTGAATAGTGGACCTAGGCAGGTTGTATATCATAAAGGATAGGGAAATGTATAAGGACAAGAAAACTCTTAGTTGCAGTTGTCATGAGTGAGGTTAGAAAAGACTGCAGAATCTTTTCCTCCAAAGGAGAGATGATGGATGGACATAGTCAAAATTATAAGTTCTAAACTGGATTACCAATTCAAATGTAGAAATGTGAAATCAATACATGGAGAAAAGGAGTAGAGAAACTGAAAAATAAGATATAATGCAGGTTTCCAGTCCAATTCTTGGTTAGGTGAGAGAAGGGTGGGCCTACAGCAGGCCACATATACCTCTCCCCGTTGTAGTCAGTGGAGGATATTGCTGGCCACCCCCTGTCACTTAGAGCCCAGGTAGTGTTGCTTAGCAGTCAGTATTACTGAAATGTCACAGAGCTGCAGACTCTTGGGCTCCAGGAGATGATCCACTACTAGGAAGGACCAGAAATGGCACTTGTTCCATCTCCCTACAAATGTGGAGCTTCTTTACAATGAACATTTTAGGGAAACTAAAAAAAAAAATCTAGTGGAATCACATATAATTTCTCAGTATATAGTGGTACCAGGATCTAAGATAGGGCTTTCCCGAGCCCAGTGCCACACGCACACTTCTCTGAGATGCTTGTAGAGTACTAATATGGGCGACCACACCCAGCCTGGAAACCTGGAATAGGATAGGCACAGGCCCCAAGAGGGCTGTATTGGTTTATGAGTCCTAAATACTCCTTTACTATTCCTGTGATATAGCTGAAGTCCTAGAGAATGTTAAAGGTCAAAGCAAGGATAATAATTTTAACACTAGGTTTCTAATCCAAGGGATTTCAGCAGAAACAAGAAAACTAAAGTGGTAAGGACATGTTGAGAATTCTGAAGAGCTTAATGGAAGTATTATGTAGGGTGACAGAGAACAATGCTAGGAAGAAAATGAGGCCACCGGTGGCATAATTTTAGGGAGCTCCCATGCAAATTTGGTAGCTGGATCATAGTTATTTGAAGAAGTGTGGCTCTTCTCTGTGCAAGTATTTCCTCTAGTCTTTTTTCCCCTACATCTAACATTATCCACTAGCTCCTAAATTGCTCTTATATGATAGAGGATTACTGTGCTAACACTCTGCTTAAGACTGGTGGGTGAATGTCTCAGAATGTTGAATACTGCTATTGCTTGATTACTTAGCTATACATCTATGATGATTAATACCCTGTACACAATTCCTAGTACCATAGTTTTACAGATCCTATGATCTCTTTATCTTACACATTGAGGATATAATGCCCTTTTCCTTAAATAATTGTAATATATGAGTATATAGAGCAATGATAGGCATAATTGTATGCTATACAAAATAGGTTTATTTGCAATACTAAACACTTCCTAGTATTCCTATGAGGATTCCTAAAATATTTCTTTTTCTAGGAGCCAAAAGTGATGGGACAAATGATTCCACCAAAAGGGAATGAATTCCCTCCATCATTCACATTTATACTTAGAGTCAGGCGAAGCCACCTAACTGAAGATGCTCTGCGTCAGTTAAGCCAAGCTGAAGTCACTGACCTCCAGAAACCATTAGTGGTATGCTAAAAAGTCTCACTGGACATTTTTAGTAATGTGGGAGGGAAACATTTACATAATATAGCAAAGGAAGAGCCTACATTTACAACTATAGTTATCAGCCTTATGATTTCCAGAATTCCTTGCTTACCATTCAGGGAAAAGCTACAGGATGTTTAATTGCACATGGGGATTATGAGTTAACTAGCAGTTACCAATGGCTATAAAATATTGCATAATGAATCATCCCAAAGCTTAATGACTTAAAAGTAACAATACTTTATTTTATAGATCTTCAGCTCAGATGAGGGTCTGCTGATCTAGACTGAAAGCTACTCATCTGGGTAGCTTAGCAGATTTTGTATGCACGTGTTTACATGTTTGGGAATTGGCTAGTGAATGGTTGATCTAGGCTAGGCCTGATGGGATAGTTTGGCTCTGCTTCCTATGTTTTTCATCTTCTTCCTGGGATCAGCAAGATTCTTCTTCTCACAGTAGTGCCAGAGGTACATGACAGCAAGCCCAGTCACACAACAAACGTTGCTTTAGTCAAAGCAAGTCATATGGCTGAACCTACAGCAAGGGCTGGTGTAATATACTCAGTCTCTATAATGAGAGGAACTGAAAAATCACATGGCTATTTGGAACCAATATAGCAGTGGAAGGTCTATAACTAAAACTAGAGCCAAAATGTAGGAAAAGTATCTGTTCCACCTGCTGCTTATTGATTGTATTAATATCCCCAATTCTCATACGGGTGCCTGTAGGAATTTTATTGTGTGTTACCTCAGATTATTTTCCCTATTGAGGCCATAAAATAATGACTAACTCTGTAGGTTAGAGCTAGAGTCTGTCTAGAAAGGAGTGAATTTTCCTGATATCATCCATGACGGGGAGAGTTAGGTTCTCAGAGAAGAAACCAGAACCTGGAGGGTGAGACTCAGACAGAAAGAGGGATATTTCCCAGCATGGGACTCAAATGGGAAACACAGTTAACTATATTATATGGCAGACTTTCCAGCTGTAGGTCTCCCTCGATATCGCCTTTCCTTTAAATTGTGACTATGAGGAAATGAATAGAAAATGATTCTGTCTACAGGAAATGACAGAAGTAAGAAGGTAAAGTTCAAGAGAGATCCTATCAAAATATAGACTCTGAACAAGGCAAGGCTGTAAAGTCTCATGAGTTCGTCCTGACTACAGCGAAGGCAGACTTGCTAGAAATAGGAAAATCGGAAGAAAGATTAATGTGTTATTGGAATATCCAGATGGAATGTGACACAGGCCCTTGAAGATTATGGTCTCTGGCCAAAAATAGGTTGATCAAAGTGGCAGCAGTTAAGATCTTCCAGGCAAAGAGTAGAGAAAGAGAACTCTTAGTCAAGCTTAGTGATGCTTATATTAAAAAGATAAAAAGAAGTTAGCCAGGAAAGGAAGTAGAAAAGGAGAGGCAAACCAGGAGTGTACTTGGCCACAAAGCCCAAAAGTGGACTTTAAAATAGAGGGACTAGAATATGGTTCCATAGTGTAGTAGTTAGTACATCTGCTTTACATGCAGAAGATCCTGGGTTCGCACCCCAGGGGAGCTACGGTCCATAGTCTACGGCCATGCCTTCCTGAACAAGCCTGATGTCTGATCTCGGAAGCTAAGCAGGGTCGGGGCTGGTTAGTGCTTGGATGGGAGACCACCTAGGAAGACCAGGTGCAATAGGCATAAATAATAATAATAATTAATAATAAAAAAGTAAAAATAAATAAAATAGAGGGACTAGTTCATATTGATTTCCCACAAAAAATTATGGGCGGTCAGGTCTGATGGTTCCTGCAAAGGTGCCATGCCCAGGCTGACCAGGAGGACTGTTTATCATAAGTCCCAATGAGGGGAGAGGCAGGAGAAACCAAATGGTTGCTGACTGGAGCTAAAGTTGTGAAGTCTAAATGATGAGATGCAGACAGACAACATGATAGAAAAATCAGGGGATTTAGTGGCCTAAGGCTTTGAAGAACATCAAAATTTGTTTCAAGATGCTGGTCAACATGCTAGAATCAATTCCCTTTACTTGGTTCATGTGGCAGTGTAAAGGACCCATGCACTAACTATACAATAATCTGACAATAAATGGTTCATGGCATCTCAGTAGCAAGTTGAGGGAGAACAGATTGCAGTGAGGTAAGGGGAATGGGATTCTGAGAATTCTGGTGACTGCAGGAGGTTTGAAACTTTTCCATAAAGATCAAGGCATTATATTTTAATCCTGGGAGTGTGTTCTCTTTCCTCAGATTGAATTTATTAAAGAAATTCGTTCTGTGGGTGTAGGGGTAAAGTCCGAGTTCTTCCACTGTATATTTGAAGAGATGACAAAGACAGAATATGAAATGTTCATATATCCTGAACAAGGTTCGTACATGTGGATTCCTGTCCGTGTAAGTATTTTACCATTTTCGTACAGTTTTTTCAGAACAAAAAATGTATACCATACACTGCAACATGAGAACTATACATAATAATGTAAAATCAGGTCATATACAGCCTTGCTCCTCAAAATATGGTCCACAGAGCAGCACCTCTAGCATCACCTGGGAACTGTGAATAAAGCAGAATCTCAGGTCCAACCCTAGATCAGACCATGTATTTTAAAAGATCCTCAGGTGAATCATATGCATATTATACTTTCAAACAGCTTTAATGAAGTATATTTGAGATACAATTTGATATACATATATACCCATGAAACTTTCACCACAATCCATGAACATATACATCATCCCCCAACGTTTCCTTGTATCCTATCCTCTCCTGCTTCTCTTCCTCTCCTGCCTTCCACTCCATGTCCAGGCAACTACTGTCACTATAGAGTAGTTTGATTTCCCTAAAATTCTACCTAAATGGAGTCATATGTAGTCTTTATGTCTGTGCTCTTTCATTCAGCATTATTTTGAGACTCATGTACGTTCGTTGTATGTAGCTATAGTTCATTCCCTTTTATTGCTGAGTAGTATTCCATTGTATCGCTGTACTGCACTTTATCTAGTCACCTATTGATGGATGTTTGGGTGGTTTCCTAAATTTTGAGAGGCAGTAATCTAGAGTGTCTCAAGTTAGGAGAGAAATTATTATTAGAATCCTATAAATAATTGCTAATTCTAATAAGATGATTCCTTTCTGCAGTGATTATATTTTTATATTCTTGAAATGTAAATATTTCCTTAAAGTAACAAAAACTTGTCTTCATTTTTCTTTTAATAACACAGAGCAAATAATTCTAAAAAGAATCACATGTTGAGCTTCAATTTATTGACCCCCCCTCCTTTCCGATATACTTCTAAATGTTCTTCCCAATGACATGGTAGAAATTTGGAGCCCAGAGCACTGAGAAGAGGAGAAAGATGAATGGGTGTGACAAAGTACTGAAAAGTGTTTTGTATCTTTCTGAGAAAGAATGATCCTCTAAATGGTCAAGGTGTACAAGTGGTAGGATTTTTATCAGTCAGTCAACAAGCACTTATTGACTCTTTCTAGAAGTTCTACATCGTATTAAATATTGTGAGAGATTCAAATTAGTATATGACACAATCCCTTTTCTCTTGAAACTTTTTGCATATGTGGATGGAGTGATAAGACTAAGACACCAAGAACTCGAGTGATTGTTTCTGAATTATGGTTTGCTGTCTATGTGTAATAGTTCAGCATGGTAGGATGGGGAAGGAAGCACTGGTGTAGAATTAGAAGCCCAGAGTTATAGTCCTGAGTGATGGGTGTGTCATTTAGCTTCTCCGAGTTTTCAGTTTCCTTACTTATAAAATAGCTGTCATAATTTCTGCTCTGCCTACACAGGACCATTGTGAAAATGAAACAAGATATGGTATTATCCAAGTATGAAAGCACCATGAAAACTTTAGGGCAATATCCAAATTTAAAGGATTCTTTATTAGGACAGAAAAAAATCAAGGGGGATTGAAGTGATTGGAGAAAATGTCATGGAAAAGTAGAACACCCGAGGTTTATATTGAAGGCTAGGGACAAAATAGATCTAAGAGATGTAAATGGGGGATGAAGAGAAAAGAAACTTCACATCAACTATGTGAGGTGGGTAGTTTGTCCCCATTTTACAGATAAATAAACTGAGGCTCAGGGAGATTAAATAAACTAGACATTCAACTAGCAAGTGACAAAGCTAGGATATGAATTCAGGACTGTCCAACCCCAAAACCCTTACTCTTAAGCATTGTGCTATACTGCTAGATGGAAAACAGACAAAAGTCTGACTTGTGTATGGCTCAGTGAAGAGAGAAAATCATTAGAAACAGAGGATGTGTTACAACTACAGGAAATAAGACTGAATAAGTTAGAGGAGGTCACCTTCGAAGAATACTTGTATTTTTAACTCATTTTCAAAATTCAAAAGTATTTTTAATATTTATCCTCTCAATTACTCTAAGAAGAAAATAGGGCAAGTAGACTGAGGCACAGACTATTTATTATGTGAGTGCTCCAGAGACATGTACCTGCTAACAGCAAGGCTGGCACTAGGATCGGAATCTTAAGAATTTTCAGGCTAGTGATCTCTCAGGTGGGCTGTAGTGATGGCCTGGCCAGATGTGGCCAGTGTTTTCCTTCATCTGGGACTACAAAGTACAGAAAAGAGAGTGAAGCCAATTTCATCAGGACTCTTTTCTTCTTCTTTCCACCCACCTTTGTAGTCAACACCATCAGTCACCTTCCCTGACCCCTATGCTTGTCCCTGTAAGCACACCTAGGTTGAGGGCTGTATTGCCAAAGGGGACACCACTCATCAGACACATATCTGACATACCTGATGTGCCCACTGAAAGTATAAAGTATACCCTTTCATCCACAGTGTCACTTTTCTACATGAATTTGAAGGCAAAGACTGTAGTATTAAATATTGAAAACCTTAGTTTATAAGGCTATCTGAGTGTATTTTTTTATATTTCAGATATGCTATTAGTTACAAAAATTCTATTATGCTATTAGTTATAAAAATTCATTTATTTAATATTCTGAACTCATTTGCATTTTAACTTATGGAAGATTTTTAAATTGTATTATAGGCTGTGCAAGAACCTCAAATTTTTACTTTTCTGAAGCTCATTTTGTTTCTAATTTGTTACTTTTATAAAAGGGAACAAAAACAATTTGTACTAATCTAATTATCCTTTTGGATTATTATTATCGATTATTTATAATACATTCGGGATTTTTTCATCTTCTTTTCCAGCCTAAATTTGAGAAGAAGAGATATTTCCTCTTTGGAATGTTGTGTGGACTCTCCCTATACAATTCAAATGTTGCCAATCTTCCTTTCCCACTGGCTTTGTTTAAGAAACTTCTGGGTCAACAGCCATCATTGGAAGATTTAAAAGAACTCAGTCCTCTTTTGGGGAGGTAAGTAAATGGTTTTCCAGGACTGTATCTAGGAAGTCTCAGTTGTTTAGTCATAAATGATGTTACACCCACACACGTGCACACACATGCATGCACACCCACAAACAGACAAGGTCTTCGATTTGTATGCTCTTTAGATGAATTTGAATGTTTAGCATGACTTCTAATCAAGTAAACCTTCAAAAATGTAGAAAAGCCAAACGTTTCTCTAATTATCAAGTGGTACAATAAACAGAGACTGGTCTCTTGAATTTATCAAGATGGAAACAGTTGCTTTTGACAGTACACAATATTCTTAATGAGAATCATTCAGGCTATATTTATTTTGAGTAAATCTTATTTAATCATATTTAATTTATTTAAATAAATCAGCATGTCATCGACTTTATTTTTTAAGGATTGGAAAATGCTTGTTCTAATTTAAAAGGTAAACTATATCCTGTGAGGTAAATACTGGCAACCTATATGATAGACAAAGGATTAGTACCTCTGATATATAAATATGTATGTGACTCATCACACATATGTATATATATGGCTAATCAAAAAATGAAAATATGCTCAATCTTACTAGTAACTGAGGAAATACAAATGAAAATGAGATGTTATTTTTCTGTTTATAGATTGACAACTGTTAAAAAGTTTTTCATAAAATATAGAGTTGACAACAGATTGGGAAAAAGGATTCTCTTCTCATGTACTGTTAATAGAAGAATAAACTGGCTAGATTTACACTGCTTGGCCTGCAGTCTAGGGCAAGGGCTGAGATTTTGCGCTCGATAACCCTTTCTTGAGGAAGGCTGTTCTGGGCATTGCAGGGATGTTGAGCCACATATGGCGTTGCTACCCTCCCTTCACTGTGACAACCAAAGATGTCTCCAGATTTTGCAAATGTCCCCTGGGGGGGCAAAATCACCCCTGGTTGAATCACTGGTTTAAAAAAAGGGGCTCCTTTTTGTAATTCCATGAAGACTCAGCAGTGTCTATGTTTTAGCAGTGGTCCAACCAATCAAAATTGTAAATAAAAATTAACTCAAGGAAAAGGGAGTGTGAAGGTGGAGGAGGCGATTTACATGGCATTTTATAATGTAGTGTCCAAAATTTTTCAATTGAAAATTTATTATTTTTGAAATTTCATAAGATCAATAAATATAATTTTTGAACTGAAATTTTCATTAGGAATTTGCAAGAAGTTCTAAATTATGAAGCTGATGACATTGGAGAACTTCACATACCTTTTTCTGTGAGTACTAATGAATGCCAGGTTATAGTTTAGGTTTAATCTTTTTTAAAAATAATTATTATAGTATCTCATATATGGGATTCCTTTTTTGGAGAGTATTTTACCTCAGTATTATACGACTTTCCCCAACCTGTTCCTCATTTAATACCTTGTCTGTGTACTCTTAAATAAAGTGAAAATACGAACAATTATTTAATCAGTGTAAATAACTAAATGAATCAATATATGCTTAACAGCAATGTACAACATATGGTAGGATAGTTTTTTAATTCTTATATGTATTCAAAAGGCTGAACTACATAAATTATTTAGCTCCCAGTTATTTGAAATTTCACAGGGAAGAATGTACTGGTAATAATGGTATTATGGTTGATTATTCAGACTTTCTTTCATGTTTGCTACCCGAATATATTTATTACAGCTACATTGGGACCACAATGATGTTGAGTTAATTCCAAATGGGACCTCTGTACTTGTGGACCAAACCAACAAGTAAGTTTTGAGACCTAGAATATCTGCTTTGAATACACATAAAATGTTTGTATCACTATACTTTATAAATGTATTTTAGCTTCTCAGATGATCATTTTTGCTCCTCATCATTTAAAAAAAATAAGGTTCCAGGGTAAGAGAAGGAGAGAAGGAGTCAGAATTAAATATTTCCTTTGTGGCACTTTTCATTAGTTATTTATTCAACAATTCTTTTTGAGTCCCTACTCTGTACCACACGCAGGTCTAGGTACCAGAGATACAGCAGTGAAAAAGGACAAACTCTGGAGCTTAAATCCAGTAGGACAGAAAGACAATACACAAATTATTATGTAATAGAATGTCAGACAAAGATGAACATGCTGAAGAAAATTAAATCATTTAAGAAACTGTAGAGTTGCAGGTGGAGGAGGGACGCTGCAGTCAGCTGGTGCCAGCCTGTTAGACCTGACTGTTCAATTTTAAAAAATGTTGAGAGTTTATTATTAAAGTGTTAGTAGCTTGAAATCAGCCATGGTGGTAATATTTATACCACAGAAATCGGTAAATGCTGCAAATGAGGGTTCCTTTTTTCTCTTTTTGGGAGAACTGGTGGTTAAACATTTATCAACACACTGGATACATGGGAGGGCGAGAGGGGTTAATCTAGATAAGCTCAAGGAGAAAGCTTAAAGGGTGGGAGACTATCATGTTTCTGGTGGGTATCTGATGGAAATACCTCAAGTAGCAACTGTGCCATCAGGAAATTCATCATGTAGTGGACAAGACAGTCTTTGCATAAATCATTTTCACACAAGTGACATGTATTGTAAACAGAGAGGGAAAGAGGAACAGAGAACCAAACTTGAGAAAGTCATGTTCATATTGAACTCTGATGAATGACAGACATCCAGGTAAAGAGGAAGCACTGCATGTCATGGCCTAACTCCAAGAGAGGCAGTGAAGCCAGAGATGCAGATGGAAGTGGGAAGAGGCTGCAGGGTAGGGCAAGAGTCAGATCATACAGGGCTTTTTGATCCTGCTAAGGAGGTCTAGAATTTACCGTAAGGGTTAGAAACATTGGAAGATTCTCCTGAATGTTATATTTAGATTAGTGTTTTTAAAATATCCTGACTGTGGCTAGGAAAATGGAAGCAAAACAGTCTTAATTCTTCTGCTGTTCCCTCCAAGGTTCCTTCTAGTTAATCAGATGTTTTTATATCCCTGGGGTAGTTACTGGGTTGTGTGCAATACAGAAGTAATTTACTTTTTTTCTCAATAGAAATGGTAAAAAGGGCAGAGTAGATAATATTTTATTCACTAGTATTTTATTGGCCTTTTTGTTTGTTTCCCTCAAGGAAAGACTATGTTTCTAAGTGTGTTGATTACATTTTCAACACTTCCATAAAGGCAATTTACAAGGAATTTCAGAGAGGATTTTATAAAATCTGTGACAAGGAAGTACTTAGACTTTTCAAGCCCGAAGAACTAATGGCAGTAATAGTTGGAAATACTGATTATGACTGGGAACAATTTGAAAAGGTAGGTGATGACTAAAATGCCCCCAATTCTTCTGAACACCTTCTACATATTCCCCCTAAAAACCATTTTTATCCCTCTTTTTCTCAAGAATTCAAATTATGATCAAGGATACCATAAATCACATCCTACTATACTGATGTTTTGGAAAGCTTTCCACAAATTAACTTTGGATGAAAAGAGAAAATTCCTCCGTAAGTATTACAGTAATAGATGGATCTATAAAAAGATAAATATCTTATTTGTGATGAAGTCATTACTAATGGTGGGTCATATGTGTCAACAGCCAAGCAAGGGTTAGAATCCAGGTTCTCTACCTTTTAAATCAATGTTCTTTCTCTTACATGACCCTGTTCCCTATTTTAAAAAATGATAATACAGATACCGTTATTTTACCAACTTCTCCACAGACAATTTTAGTTTGCATCCTCTTTTTTCACTTTACTTGGCTCATAATCAAGCTTTTTTACCTTACAGTCCTATCTTCATTTAATTATCTAAGTCCTATGGAATTAGGACGATGTAAACTGTCTCCAGTACTCTTTTAGAACGAATAATAGCAATGGCCACTGATGATAATAACAGCATTTATTGTCTACTTACTCTATGCAAGGCATTGTACTGATCACTTTGTATCTATTACCTCCCTTTATCCTAATAGCAAATTTATGAGGGTAGGTACTTATTTTTCCCCCATTTCAAATCTGAGGAAAAAGAGGCTTGGAGCATTTAGTAGCATGTCTGTGTTCAGATAGCTGGTGAGTGTCAGAACCTGAATTTGAACTCAACAGAGTGATCCAAAGCCCAGGCTCTTAATCAATAAGCTCTGTGGCCTTGGGGTATAAAAACTTCTCTTGTTGAGAACCCTGTTTCCTTAGGACAATCAATGACTTATTCTCTCACCTCCTCACCCCATTTTTCAGCTCTTCCTGTGATATACATCTTTCTTCTTGCTGTTTTTGTTGCTGCTAAGAGTGTTGGAGGACAATTCCAACTTCTCCACAAACCCAAGCTACTTCTCCACAAGCCCAAACTACCTTTCCAATCTTCTCTCTTAATGGGAAACGTTTGCTTCAGCCCAGTGGCTCCAATGTCTGTACATTCAAAGAATTCACTTACATCTTCCTACCTCAGCCTTCTTAGGATTTTATCCCTTGAAAGCTCACTCAGCTCCTCTCCTTGAGAATAAACTAGCCAGATGTGCTCTCTGTGAAGTCTCCCTAGCTACTCCGGCCTGGCACATCTCTCCCTGCCCTGAGTCTTGGGGCCCTCATTAGACTCTTCACCTCATACTTCTTGGTTAAGCTAAAATAAACTTCCTTGTGTCTTACTATTATATTTTTATGCACTGTTGACCCTTGAACAACATGGGGGTTGGGACAATGACCCCTTCCCTGCACAATGGAAAGTCTGTGCATAACTTCTGACTCCCCAAAAACTTAACTACTAATGATTGGAAGCCTTACTGATAACATAAAATTGAACCACATATATTTTATATATGTATTATATACTGTATTCTTACAATAAAGTAAGCTAGAGAAAAGAAAATGTTATCAAAAAAATCATAAAGAAAATACCTTTGCGGTATTTATTGAAAAATATCTGCTCATAAATGGACCTGCACAGTTCAAACATGTGCCTTTCAAGGGTCAACTGTATGTAATTTCCCCCCCAGCAGATTATGAACTCACTGAGGACAAAGACCGAATATTATGATTTTTCTATGTTCCACACGATCCTTTGTAGTTCTCTCTGCACAAGGGTACTCAGTAAATATTTATGGAATGAAGTGATTAATTTCTTCCTTTTCAGTTTAAATTTTGCTCTGCCTGTGAAATATCTTAACCAAAGATTATTCTTTTCTAGTTTTTCTTACAGGAAATGATAGGCAGACTGTAAAAGGATTACAGGAAATAAAAATCACATTTCGATGTCCTGAAACTTTCAGTGAAAGAGATTGCCCAAGATCACTCGTATGTCATAATATTCTGGACCTCCCTAAATATTCTACAATGGAAAGAGTGGAGGAAGCGCTTCAGATAGTCATCAACAGCAACAGAGGATTTATCTCACCCATGGTCACACAGTAATAGTGACCTCTGAGAGTCTCAATGAGGCCTCAGATTCTCAGGTCCTCTCACCCTTCGATTCTAATGTACTTCTTTAGGTCTAATTAATATAAAGGGTTGATAGGTTTTAATTAGGTTTAGTTGATAAATGTTGAGATAAACAATAAAGTGATGAATCAAGATACTATTTTTAATGAATCAACATTTCTTGATCCCTAAACATGCTATTAGAATATTTACTTTTTATTGAACTAGTTCCCAAACAATTACCATTTGAAAATAAGCTAACAGCTATTTAAAAAAATATTGTGCATCTAATAAACACTGCTTGCAAATATTAAAGTTTGAAAAAATAAAATATAAACAATTTAACATGATTTTGAGGCATGTAGATGTATATTTTATATTGTGGAATGTTTCTAGAGTTTTGATTTTAGCAAGGTGCTGAATAATTTATTTGAAAAATCTAAATGTTAAGGGATTCATTAATTCATTGAATAATTACTTATACTCAATACTGTGTTCCAAGAATCATTCTAAATATAGATATCATTATTTTGGTTAAATGCTGAGCCCAACTAGGAACTCTCGTCTAATCATAATTGGGGAAATGTGAAGAACCTGAAATATGTCTCAGCCATCATGGCTATAGAATTAATTAAAGAAAAGATAATATTTTGTTGAATATGTTTGATATTTTATATATGTATGGTTGGAAATGGCCAATGACTTTTGGGAACCAGTTCTATCTGATATTAAAATTTAAACTGTAAGCTGTTCTTTAAATGCCTGTTGTTATCTCAAACCATATACAGAGCCTTGTATTGGTGGTACTTTGGGAATGGAAAGCAGTCCACATTGCAGTACAGTCCACATTGGGGTGCTAATGTAAAAAGAGGGCAAGATCACCTGAGGATAGAAAGAACAGAAAGAGAGAATTCACCAAGGGCAATAGAATGTGAGATGGTCAGTAGAAACATAAACCCCCAGCGAATCCTCAGTTATTTTAGACCTGTCAGGTTTCTACAACAAATGGAATGAAGGCCGTATGTATTCATTTTGAATTTTAAAGGAAAAGGTAATCTCCAAATCTTAAGGATCCTCTGGCTTCTGACTTTTGGGTTGTGTTCTTTAGGCCTTTCATCTCCAACATTACATTACTTTTTCTAATGTAAATGGGTGAACCCTACTAAATATTCTTTACAAATTCTTTCAGAAAACAAAGAAAGAGGGAACACTTCCCAATTAATTTTATGATGCCAGCATTATCCTAATACCAGACAAAGACATTACAGGAAAACTACAAATATCTCTCATGAACATAGATACAAAAATCTTTTATAAAATTTTAACATATCAAAAAAATATAAAAAGGATAATACCTTGTCACCAAGTAGGGTTTAGTTCAGAGATGCATTTGAAAATCCATTATATTTTACCATTACAGACAAAAAAAAAATCATATAAATACCTTCATAGAGGCAGAAAGAAAATTTGACAAGATTCAATAGCTATTGATGGATGATATATACTTCTAGCAAACTAGTACCAGAAGAGAACTTACTCAACCTATTAGAGCCTACACACAGCTAATTTCAGACTTACTAAAGACAATGCTTTCCTACTTAAACTGGGAACTAGGCAAGATGCCTCTCATTGCTTCTATTCAGCATTGTGCTAGAGGCACTAGTCCATCCAACAGGGCAAAGAAAAAAGAAAAAGTCATACTAATGAGAAAATAAGGAGCAAAACTATCTTATCTATAGACTACATGGTCATTTATGTGTAAGATTCTAAGGGATTTACAAAACTATTAAAAATAGAAGGGTATCAAGATTCAAAGTCAATAAATAAAAATATTTTGCATTTTTATATACTCATAGCAATCATAAATTGAAATTTTAAAAAGTATCATTTGTAGTATCAACAAAAATAATAGGGTAAATTTTTTAAAGGATAAATTTAACAAAATGTGTTTGCCTATACACTAAAAACTAGAAAATATAGCTGAAAGAGCTTAAAAGAAGTTTTACATTAATGGAGAGAGATGGGCTCATAGAAGAATCAATATCATTACCATGTCAGTTCTTCCCAAATTGATCTAATTTAGTGTAATCTCAAAATCTCTACAGTCTGTTTTGTAGAAATTGATTAACCGATCCTAAGATATGAAAAAGCAAAGGACATAGAAAACCCAAAACTGCATTAAAGAAGGACAAAGGTGTAGCACTTGAATGATTTGAGACTTATTCAGAATCTACTGTAATCAGGGCAGTGTAGTACTGGAGTAAAAATAGACATGTAGATCAACAGAATACAATCAAAGTTTCAGAAATAAATTCAATCATATATGGATTAACGCATTTCACTGGGGAAAGGCAAGCTGAAACAATTGGAAATCCATAAGGAAAAATAAACATTTACCCTTACCTCACACCATAAGGAATAATTCATTTGAAATGTAACAAAGACCTAAAACTATAAAACTTCTAGAAGAAAATATTTAAGAAAATCTTTGTAATCTTGGGTTAAGCAAAGATTTCTTAAGTAGGACCAAAACAAAGGTATGAACTATGTAAAAGGAAAAAAAAGACCTTCGAAATTAAAAACTTCAGTTTTCAAAAGACACTTTTAATAAAATTAAAAGGCTAGTCAGACTGGTCGAAAACATTTCAAAACATGTATCTAATAAAAGGATAAATAACATAAAGGCCTCTGTGTAAAGAGCTTTTAGATAATGGCAATTGAATTAATAAATAGGCAAAAGATGTGAATAAACATGTCACTAATAAACATGGTTAGCACTAATAAGCACATAAAAAGATGCTCGTCATTAATCATTAGGGAAATGGAAATTAAAACTACAATAAGAAACCACTATAGACAATTGCTAAAATTAAAGAAGACTGACAACACCAAACATTGGCAAAGATATAGAGTGATTGAAACTCCTAAATTGCTGAAGGGAATGCAAAATGGCATTGCACTTTGGAAAAGTTTGGCAGTTTCTTATGATATTCAGGTACTTACATATTACACAGAAATTCCATTTTTTTTTTTTGTATTTACTCCTCCCGCAAATGGAAACATTTGTCCATTAAAAGACTTGTTCACAAATATTCAGGTCACCTCTATTCATTGTAGTGAAAAACTGTTAAAGGACTGAAATGCCCTTCAACTGGTGAATACATAAACTGGTATATCCATAGAATGGAATACCATTCAATAACAAAGATAGAACTTCTGAGAAACACAACAGGTTGAATCTCAAAAGCGTTATGCTAAATGAAAAAAAGACAGACACAAAAGCCTGCCTAAATTTACCCCATTTGTAAATTCTAGAAAAAGCAAAAACTGTATTGGCGGAAAGCAGATCCCTGGTTGCCAGGCACCGCGGGTGGGCGGAGGATCTGAGGGCATATAGTTCTTTTCGTTTCATCGCAAACTTTAGCTTTCCTTACTACAATAGGGACCGGAAATTCTGCAAGTCCGACTGTGTTAGGGCTCCTCCTAATGGAACTGCAGTGTTTCTTCGAAGGCCATTTGGTCCAGGAGTTCAGATGGCCACCGCCCGCCCAGGGACACCCTCGCAGCCCTACCTGCCCACCTAGTCAGCTACCACAGCCCTGTTTACTTTAGCCGTCTCCCAAGCCAGTACTGAAAATTTTCGATTTCCCTTACAGTTTCCGTTTCGGTACCGCCCCCTTAAAAAAAAAACATCTCTTTCGTTTCCCACTAGACCGGCCGGCTCCGCCCCCAAGCCGCACGTTGGGAGGCTGGCGTCCGAGCAGGGGCGGGGTGGGGGCGTCCGAGCAGGGGCGGGGTGGGGGCGGCCGCTGTTCCTCGACGCCGCGGAGCAGTGCGCTCGGCGGCTCAGCACTGCAGCGTCCGGGCACAGTGGGCGCTTCGGCCGTTTGCCTCTCAACTCTTTCCTCCCGGCCGGCTGGAGCTCCATCTCCTCCGAAGGTCCGGAGAGCGGAGGTGCGGCCCGGGAGCCCAGGAAAGCAGCTATGGAGCAGAGGCCACGGAGAATGTCGCGGGGCGGCGCGCGCTCGGCGTCCGGGCCGATCTCCGCGTCGCGGCCGCCCCCCGCATCCCGGCCCGCCGCGTCCCGGCCCACCTCGGAGCCTCGGGGCACGCAGCTCTGGCTCTTCCCCAGCACCCTGGAGCTCCGCAGCGCGCTGCTCCGAAGAACTGAGGCGACGCGCCAGATGTGCTGCACGCGCGGGCGCCTGGCAGTGCTGGAGCGCGGCGGGGCCGGCGTCGAGGTGCACCAGCTGCCGGCGGGCAGCGACGGCACCAAGAAGCCGAGTGAGTGGGGCCGGGCCGCGCCCGCCGGGCCCCTCCCGCCTTGGGCTTGGGGTGTGAGGAAGCGTGTGAGGGAGGGGGGCGGCCCGAGCCCGCGCGGACACAGACCCTTCTTTCTCCCCAGAGTGGCCGGAGTTGTGGGTGTGCTGTCCTTCTCTAAACGAGAGGGAAGCACCTAAGGAAGGGGACTTGGCTCCGTAGCTGTCCGCGGTGGCCGCAAATCGCGCGGGGCCCGGGTGGGTTTTCGCTTTTCGCGGGTGAGACACCCCTGAGCTCTCCTGTATCTTGTTTCTAATTGGCGCCAAGCTTGCGGGATGGTGGCGAGAACTAGATCGTCTTTTCCGCAAGCTAACCGCGCAGAGGGAGAGAGTGTACTGGCAGCAACTTCATGTTTGCCAGTCATCCTTATGATTGGTTTCTGTTCAAAGTTTGTTTCACTTGCCTCTTTTTAGAACATACCTGACCGATTTTGTGAGCCTTCGGAGAATACAGTTATCTTGTTCTCAATGACAATAGCTTACATCTGCAAGCAGTTTAAAGAGTGCTTTTAGTTGCGCTTCTCTTTGGGAGTAATCTCCGTAGAGATTAGGTCAGGTACTGTGACTCCGATTTTACAGGTGGGAGAAAGCAAATGGCCACACTCTTTGAAAAAATCCGGCCCATCCAATAAGTTAAAAAAAATGGTGTTTTGCTGTTCGTTTTGGTTTTAATTCGAGCATCTTTTGCTATTGGTCATTTGTATTCCTTTTTGGTGAACTGCCAGTTCATATCTTTGCCTGGCTTTTTAAAAATTGAGTTAATTTTTTTCTTAACTGATTGGAAAGAGTTATTCGAATATAGAGTAAAACTAGCCCTTTGTCGCTTATCACAGACCATGTAATATTTTTCACAACTTGCCTTTAGTCGATGTAAATAATAGTCTAATTAATTTTTTAAGGAGGCTTATGGATGTGTGTTATGTTAGAAAGCTGTCCACACTTTTTTTTTTTAATTTTAAGCTTTTTAAAGTTTTGGATACGCTCGGATATTTTTATTTAAGGAGTGTGGTAGGCGATCTAGATTGATTTGCCCCAATACCTGTTTTGTTTCTGTTCTTTTTTTTTTAATTAACTCTTCTTTTTTTCGACTGATTTGAAAAGCTGAGTCTCTAAAAATTGTTAATTTGTTGGGCCATTTCTTCTTTATTACCATACTGTTTTGGTGAAGTGTAGTTTGTGCTTTGAGATTTTTCATGAGTATAATTTCATTAGAACTTAAAGGTAAAACAAGGCCCCAAATCTACTGTATTCTACTTTAATTTTTGTGATAAAACTAAATAAGAGTAATGGTAACTAGTGGATAATTTTAAATCTCTTAACTTTTAGAAAGGGCTAAGTATGCACTAATGCCAATAAAAATCCTAACAGCATCCTCTTTAGAAATAGTCCCTCAAACACAATTTTGATAATGTAGGCCTTGGCTTTTACATGAAGCAGTGAGGAGGGGCATATTTTTATTTGTTTTGTTTTTGAAAAGTATATTTCAGAATACACAATATATATTCTTCTGCAATGAGTTATGTTGTCCAAAAATTAAGTTATGTTTTCTTATTGACTTTTTCATTTCTGTTTCTTCAGATTTAGTTTCTTTGTCTCAACTTATTAAACAAAAATCTAACATCAAATTTTATTTGTTTTAAAAAACAGTGAATCGCTTTCTCAAAAAAAATCCATTGTCAAGACAATAGTTAATGCTAATTTGTCTGCTTTCGGTACTTGAATTTTCTTTAAAGAGAAGTTTATGTTAAGTCAAAGGGTGTCTAGGAGATTTTTCCAGGTGTTTTAAGTGTATTATAATAAAATAAATAATAATAGTTGGTAATAATCAGAGCGCTCATGGTTCCTGGTTGGATTTGCTCTGCAGAATGCATTAAGTTAGGAAAAAAAATGAAGATACATTCCATGGACCAAGGAGCAGAGCACATGCTGATCCTATCCTCAGATGGAAAACCATTTGAGTACAACTATAGCATAGAACATGCAAGGTAGGGAACTTTTCTCTTTTATTAAAAATTGTTTAAACTTTACTCAATAGATAGTCCGTCATTTTTGTAGGAAAATGTTTATATGATCTTTGTCCCTGCTTTACATAGTGGCATTTTAAGTAAGCAAAGAATTTTGACCTGACCAGTTATTTTCATGAGTAAACTACAAATCAATTTATGTCTCCTAGGGCACTTCACATGTGTTGCTTTGACATTGAAAGGAAATGATTGATTAGTCCACCTAGCCCCAAATTGGACTTTCACATTCATTATCTCATTTAACCCTCGTGATAATCTTATGTTAGATTTCCAGAAATAAAAGTTTTCAACCTAGTAGAAAAATGCATTATCATGGAAAGATTTGTGAGACTTTCTCCTAGTAGATCATGTGAATTAGAACTTATTTTTATTATGTATTCTTCCTGCATTATAAAATTATTCTTTGCAAAAAAGTCAGAATCATCTTATTACAATTATATAATGCATATTATTTTCATTTGAAACCACTAAATAAAAGATATGTCATATTTTTTAAAATAATTTTAGATGTACTGAATGTGAAGCAATCAATTTAAATTTTTTTCTTGCGTTTCAGTCCCAATTAAATAAGTTAATCTAACTAACATTAATGCGACTTTCATTATGGTGTTTGACATAAATATATTTTCTTTCATTAGGTTTCAGTGTATTTTACAAGAAAAAAATATAATTCAGATCACATGTGGAGATTATCATTCTCTTGCACTCTCTAAAGGTACTTTTCTGGAATATTAATTGTTTTCTAGAGGGAGTAAATGTGTGTATATGTAAAACTAATAGAATGTATATGCTTTACCTAGTAACAGGACAGAAATATGGTTTTGAATTTGATATGATTCTAAGCATGATTGTTAGAGGAGCTACAAAATGAGAGAATTCTTGGACCTATAAAATTTTATCAAATGACAAAACTAAATCAATTTAGTAACAAGTTTGATGTCCTTTATTCAAAAGAAAATGATCCATGAATTGGGGAGTGCAGTGCCTCACTAGCAGTGGGACACTCTTCCACAGGGATTTTGGGGAGGGTGAGCGTTATAGAGTGTTGGAAGACCTAACTTGGAAACAGGGTGTGATTGTCTGGGGTTGCATGTCTGACCTTATTTAGAAAGATCAAGGAACAGGGAAATACGGGTACAGCCCCGGCGTTGACTTGACGTTTTGGGATTGGCTGACTAGATATACTGTGTTTCTGATCAAGTGGACACAGGAACACGAAAATACGGTTGACGTGGTACCCTAGGCAAAGAAGCAGCTCCATCTTGGGCCTAGAGATTTATTTCAACAGTTCATGTTTTTATTTTTCAAATACGAAACAATGAAAATATTTTGAATAATGAAAAGCATTTTCTCTGGAATCAGGACCAGACATGGGCCACCCTTTTTCAGAATCTTTTTTTCCTTTTCCTTGTTTTCTTACAACTCCCATGGCAAGGTCTCAGAATCCCTTGGCTCTGTTTCTGTGGCCATTTTTCAGGCCTGTGATATGTTTTAACATTAACTTTTGAATTCAGGGATCTCCCTAGCCCTTAATTATTTCCTGTTTATTATCACACACCATAATGGATTATTTCCTGAAGAAACTTGATAATGGAGGAATAATTAAAATGGAAGAGTGATAGAGAGAAATTCAAGGTTGAGACCTTTTTTTTTGCTGGGGGAGGGGGTATTTATTTATTTTTATTATGGTGACATGGGTTAACAAAATCCAGTAAGTTTCAGGTGTACAAGTTAACAGTAAAGTGTGTGTGTGTGTATGTGTATGTATGTATATACACACACACACATATATATATATTTGCATTGTGTGTTCACCACCCATAGTTAGATTTCTTTCTGTCACCACATATTTGGTCCCTTTTACTCCACCTTCTTTCCCTCCCCTCCCCCCATACCCTCTGGTAATCACTAGTCTGTTGTCCATAGCTATGAGTCTCTGTTCCTGAGGACCTTTTTTTTTTTAACATTTAGGACAGACATAAACATAAACTGAATAGAAGCTGGGACTTAAGGGAAGTAAATAATCAAGTATTTCACCTGTACTGAAGGCTCTGTGAAAGTTTGAGACTATGAACTTGTATTGAAAAACATTGGCCAGATTGTTTGACTTCATCTATTCATAAACAGATAATTTCATTTTGAGTATCTACAATTTTCAAGTTATGAAGATGGGGCAGACACACTATACCTTCAAGAACCCTAGGGTCTAGTGATATAGACAGGGGGATGTTCAGGGTTTATTATTGGTAAATCACAATCTAGGAAAAATGAAAGTTGGGGAAGCAAGAAAGTGAACTGCATACTCATCATTTATATTTGTGGTGGCAAAAAGGCTCATGATAATATGTTTGAAGTAAAAGCTTTGCCTCCCACCAGATCTTGCACAGTATTTTGCAAAGAGGTGTTTGGTAAATGTTAGTTCTCTCATATATTTTTCAGAATCCAATAAGATACTGTCAGCTTCATCAGATAACATCTAAGAACTTTTTTTCGAAACATGTGCTTTATATATTCAATTAATGGAAAAAGATGCTGGCTCTTTCAAGATATACTGTGCTGTAATTTGAAATGTATTGTTTATTTAGTATCTTTAGACATATTAAGGAAGTGGGAGGGGCAAAGAGGAAAAGGGTGATTTTAGGTTTTATTTTCTAGATGTATAATGGTTCTGTTTTTCATGGGCCCATCCTGTGGGTTTTTAAAAGTAAGTATTTCTTGAATTTGATTATAATATGTTCAGATAGCTTCATTTTACTTGTCTTTGTCCATTCGGGTTTCTGTAACAAAAAAATACCATAAACTGGGTGGCTTAAACAGCAAAAACTTCTCACAGATCTGGAGGCTGGAAGTCTGATTCATGGTGGCAACAGATTTGGTGTCTGGTGAGGATCCTATCTTATGTGATGGAGAAGGCAAGAGAGCTCTCTCGGGTCTCTTATAAGGGCACTAATCCCATTCATGAACCCTTCACTCTCATGCTCTCATTTAATCCTAATCACCTCCCAAGGGCCCTACCTCTGATATCATCAGATTGAGAATTAGAATTTCAACATGTAAATTTTTGGGAGACACAAACATTCAGTCCATAACGCTACTCTTTGAGGTAGGAGGTAAGGAAATATGATTGTTACTGCTAAAGAGAAGATTCTTCTAGTTTTTCTGATGCAGGCATATGGGATCTGAGAAGTCCTGTCAGTTTGAATGTAAGAGATTGTGATAGTATAGCATTGATTGCATATACAACACCCTAGAGTAATGTCTACTGCATTTTAAACTTAATAAGACAGCATTTTCTTGCTTCTCTCAAGGTGGTGAGCTTTTTGCATGGGGACAGAACTTACATGGCCAGCTCGGAGTTGGAAAAATACTTGACTCAACTACGGCACCACAGATTGTGGAGCACCTCTCTGGAGTCCCCTTGGCTCAGATATGTGCAGGAAAATCCCACAGCATGGCTTTATCCATATCTGGAAACATTTACTCATGGGGAAGAAATGATTTCGGACAACTAGGCTTGGGCCACACCGACGGTATAGACACATTTTCAAATTTATATTATCAACAAATACATTTGTTAGATAAAGGATGAATTTAACATAGACTTCCCATTCAAAAATGGTTCAAGTACTCACTCGTATTTGCACTGTTCTCCCTGGTTATCTCACTGTCTTCAGGACAGAATTTGCCTAAGAGACATGCATAGTGTAGAAGTCATTGCTATAATTGAAACACATGTCAGGGCCATGTGGAAAAAGGGGAAAGAGAATCTGACTGGAGATCAGAATACCTGGGTTGTGATTCCCACTTCACAGTTAACTAACTGTACAGCCTTAGTCACTTATATCTCTTCTCTAGATCTTGTTGTCATTTTCAATAAAGTGATGAGTTGAGATGAAATGACCTTCAAAGTATGTGTACACTTAAGTGTCTATTAATATAATTATATTATGACAAAAGGATACTAAAACTTTATTTTAGAAACTCACATATCCTAGTCATATTCTGTAAAATATTACATCTGTAGGCACATATGCACACATATAAGAACATGTAAAAAAAACATGTAAAGTCATTACCACTGTTGAACTACTTCCAAAAGTAAATGGCAAAATTTCTTATGATCACAAACACCTTGTTAGAGTTTTCAGGTATAGTAGGCTCCATTGTTTTATCAACTCTGAAAATGTACACATTATCCCCTGAGTTACTGGTCAAATACTGTGTTTCTCCCTGATATGGTTCCATGCTAATTACTCGGGAGAACCCATAAGTTAATGTTAGAAAAATATTCAAAGGAAGGAAAGGAATAAAGGGCAGTTAAACTATTTTTGCTTAATCTCTAAGTTGTTTGACAAGAAAATAATCAGGAAAGAAAAAGAGGTAGAGTGAGGCAGGACACCGTGGTAGAAAATTTAAAAGAAAAAATACATTCACTGAAAAGGGTAATTGTGGATGGGAATTGGAAATATCACATATCCTGCAACTAAAGTTAATCATGTCAGGTTAAAATGAAAAGAATGGGCAGTGGGAATTTGCTTGATACTTTCACAGGTGAGCATCCCCAAATGTGGATGATTGACCACTGGCCCACCTCCACACTTGGCCTAAATATACCAAAATAGAGCCTTTTCTGATGGAATGTGCTGGGAACTATTGCTGCTAGGCTGAGAGGAAGTAGTCCATGTATCTTACCAGTAGGACAGAAATCTAATGTGAAATTCAGCATTTCCTTTTGGTCACTTTTAACTATTCTTTCCTTTGTATAGATAAAGATTTTCCTTCCCTTATTGAAGCACTGGACAATCAGAAAGTTGAATTTCTTGCTTGTGGTGGCTCTCACACTGCGCTGCTCACAAAGGTGTGTCTATTCTTATCTCCTTGAGAGTAATTCCAGAACGCTTTGTAGTAGGGAAAGCACTAGAAATCTGGGTGTGGGCAGTTAGTGTTTCCCAGGAAGAAAGGTCATTACTTCCCACAAGCAGGATTGTCTTCCTTATACTTGGGGGTTTTGCTCTGACAGTGCTTTCATTGATTATTTACTGATGCCTTTGCATTGGTGAATGCAACTTCTGTGTCATATTTCTCTAGAATCTGATATGAAGTTCCCTTTCCTTAGGATGGGCTGGTGTTTACTTTTGGTGCTGGGAAATATGGGCAACTCGGTCACAATTCAACTCAAAATGAGTTAAGACCCCGTTTGGTGACTAAGCTCGCTGGGAATAGAGTGACTCAGGTAGCATGTGGAAGGTAAGTTGTAAAGTATCTATGAAAGTTGATAAAACAATACAATAAATTTAGATAGGTAATTTAATAAAATTTCCACCAGTTTCACCGATTAAGAGAAAAGTATTAAACATTTTCAAATGAGTGAAGATGCTTAATTTACATTATTAGATAATCACAATAAATCTTTATTTTAGTATATGTATTTGTTTTCATTGATTTTTTTTTTAATGAACAAATAAATTCAGTTTCTTATGCTCCAGTGAAATACCTTTGTAACTATTCAAATGCTCTTTTGCCACTAAGAAAAATTATTTGGGAAAAAAAAAACATGAATAACAGGATTATTCGTTGATGCAATCACTCTCACAGCCTGTCAAGGGCCATCATACTTGTTACCATAATTCCTTCCAACTGATCACAGTAAAATATAATACAAAGTCATTAGTGGTTTTAGTAGAATCAACCTTGAGAAGTTTGATTTTCACAGCTCTTTTTTTTTTTTAAACAAAAGTAGAAAAATAGATACCTTGGTTTACTTAATTTTTTTTTTTCTTAAACATCAGTCAGTCTACTTCTCGCCAGTGTGATGTTGGGTTTTGGTGGTGTTAAAAATTTTTTGCACAGATACCCGTATTCTTCTTTTGGGCAGTTTTGTCCTCACTAAACACAAGCAGATTCAGACTATCTGCGGACTGTCTTCATTTGTTTGTTTACTGACCTTTTACTATAAAAAACTGGTGTACTTTTAGTCTATAGACATAGTCTCTTAATGATTTTGGAGTAAAATTACATAAATGGACATTATTAAGGTAGACCAGATTATTGGAATGGTATAATTCTCTGCATTTGATAGTCTCTGCATTAACCAAAGACATGTTATCACCACTTTGGATTTTTTATGACACACATTCCTCTGAGTAGCATGTGTTATAAGAGGAGTCATCACGTTAGAGATGTCTTAATGTAAACAAGGATGATACCCCTACTAACATGGGAGAATTCCCTGGAAGGATTCAAAGGACTCACTGAAAGATCTTATAGTCATGGTCACATTTATTTCAAGAAGAGGATATAAATTAGAGCTAAAGGAAGAGATGCATTGGACAGAGTCTAGGAGTGGTCCAAATGAGCTTCAGGCATCCACTCCCCTTAGAGCCATGGACCGTGTTACCTCCTCCCAGCCTATACATGCCTGCATGTAGAGATTGCCAACCAGAGAAGCTCACCCAGGTTTAAAGTTGTTACTGCGGTTTCATTGCTTAGTTGTGATTGATTGACCCATTTCCCAGGTGGTAGAGTTCAGCCTCCAACCTCTCTCTCTCTATAAGTTGGGCTCACATGCACCCACAGAGGCCCTCCAGGAGCCACCTGAGTAAGCTATTAGGTATGGTCTCAGGAGCCTGCCATGAATAAAGACACACCTATCACTTGGGAAATTCTAAGGGTTTAGAGGTTACTTCCCAGGCACTGAGGACAAAGACTAGACTTCTATTTGAGCAAGGCCAAATTCTACATAGTGAGAGAGACAATCGGACAAAGCCGTAAGAAAATCAGTGTGCTGAAGATCTTTGGGATATAGAGTAGGAACTCAGAGAGGATCACCTAATTCCATTTCTGGGGTGGGGAGAGAAAGTGCTTAGATGGCTTCCAAGAAGGGTGATTCTCAAGCCAAGGCTTGAAAAAGGAGTATAAAACAAAGAGATGCTTATTCCTGATGAAAGGAACACCATTTGCCAAGGGACAGCATTATGGCCTTGAGTGGACTTTGGGGTTCCAAAATCATCTCAACCACATTTTAATGATTTCTTAGTTTTCAGTTGGCTAATTTCATGAATTGGGAGTTGGTTTACTAGTTTCACTCACTGGGTAACCTACTTTTGGCAGTTTCCAATATTGCCGCGTACTCTCATTGTGGATAATTGAGAACTGATCGTATGTGCTTTTATTTAATAGGCAGCACACACTCGCTTATGTTTCTGATTTGGGGAAGATCTTTTCTTTTGGTTCTGGTAAAGAAGGACAACTGGGAAACGGTGGAACACATAATCAGCTGATACCACTTCCCATGAAATTGCCATCAAAGGAAGAACTCAAATTTGGTAAATTCTGTAGGAGCTCAGGATTTGTTATAAATTCTTTTGTTGAGAAACTGATTTTTCTGTGTGTGTGATGTGGCAAGAAAAGAAATGTATGACTATGAAAGGAGTTTCTCTAAACACTTTTCATTTTTTTGTCAACAATTTAAAATATCCAGTCTAATTTATTAAAATAAGTATTAGTTTTCTCTTACCCCTTTGGATTAAGAGTAATATGGACTTAAAATGATACAACATTAAATAGACTATATTTATTCAGAAGCATCTGAGTCTCTGATTTCAGTTTGAAAGGGGCCTATTAATTTCATGATGACTGGTTCTCTTACCTGGTTAAATTGACTCATAATCATGTTAAACCCTCAGATTGAGAGCAGCTGACATATACCAGGTACCTGTGCTGAACACTTAACATGTGTTACCTCTCCTTAAACAGTACAGGGAGATGTGTTCTCTTGGTCCCATTTCCCTGGAGGGTGCAGAGATTTGGAGAGTGAAGGGTTAGCCAGGTCTCACGGCCAGTAAGTGGTCTGTAAGTGATTTGGTTGGATTTAAACTGTACCCTGTGTAACCTCAGAGCCTAAGCTCTGAAACCCTCTACTCTAGAAGTGCCTTGGAGCACTTCGGTTGCTTGTTTTCTGAAAGTTTAGTGGTGGCCTACAGTACCAAAAATTCTCAGTTCTTCTAGGAAAATGAACAGTAGGGTTTTTTCCTTAAGCAGTTTGTATATTTGATTTCTTATAATCACTTCCATAGACGTTTGAAGTACTTATTTACATTCTTTGCAGCCAATAGCTATTGGTCAAATCTTGAGTTGTAGAATATAGTTTTTAGTAATAGCCAAATTAAACCAGGGAACAGTTAACTAATCAAATATTTTTGACTGTTTTATATATGAATATTTATATTAATTATGCATATTAAACTGATGCCACATGTTAACCTTGAGAGTCACCTGTTTGCCAACTAGACACTACCCTGAATTAGATATTATTTCTATTTTATAGGCAGGAAATGTGCTGAGTCTTTGCCTATTAAAAACACAAAAGGACTAAGTTTGAAAAGAAGCTGAAATTATTTGAGTTTGAGTGTGCATGTTTGTGCCAAATGACTTCTAAACTCTTACTTTCTGTATCTCTCTCTCAGAAAACCGTACCTCAGAAAAGGAGTTAATAATAATTGCTGGAGGGAATCAAAGCATTTTGCTCTGGATTAAAAAAGAGGTAAAAATAGATCCATAGATGTTCTATAACTTAGTATTTTAAGCAAAACAAAGGATTTCAGAATCCAAGGTTGGTGAATTCCGAAATCAGGTTACTAGGCTGATTTTTGGGGAATAGGTAGACATTACTGGTCCTTTATTGTCTAACCTGCGTAAATATTTATTTACAAAAATATGTGTGTGTGTGTGCACGTGGGCATGTGTGTGTGAATGTCTAATCAGTGATTTCCTTAGATTCTTCTTACCTTTTGGGAGGTTTCTCTGCCAGTGGCATTTGGTCAGTGTCCTAGGGAGCCATCAGGTTGACAGTCTAATATGACATTGCCAGCCAGTACTAAAAAGACTTGAGTTCATAGGCTTGTGAATAACATCCTTGTCCTACTTCAAGACAAATCAAGTTCCTTCCACTTCTACACGCAGCTCTTTTAAGATCTTAATCCCCTCAAAGCTATGCAATGTTCATTTTAATCCAGGTGTACAAAGTGCTGAATGTTGGGGCACTCAAAGAAATTTACTTTGGACTTAAAATTGGAACCAAATTGGCAGGGAATTGTCAATGAGGCAAATGATCGATTACTTCTTGATAGAATTTCACTTTATGATTTCCCAGAGCTATGTTATCTATATTTAAAAATCAGTATTACCCTCTATCATTAGAATGTGCCTAAAGGTTAGATACCTATTTCTTTTGTGTCTAAATTATTATATTTTACTTTTTAAAATTTGTTTACAGAATCCCTATGTTAATCTGAGGAGGAAAATTCCTACATTGAATGAAGGGACTGTAAAAAGGTGGATTGCTGATGTGGGGACTAAACAGTGGCAAAATACAAAAAGGTACACCCCATGCTTCTGTCTGCTTATGTAGCTCTCTAAGACAGTGTTTTCCCCAACTAGTTCATCACAATACAGAGATACAAGATTTTGTGGTTCAATAAGTGGTCCCCTAGCTAGAGATCTCCACAGAAGCAGAACCAATAAGGGGTGTGTAAGATAAATTGAGAGAAAAGTTTATTTTCAAGGAATGAGCTCATGTGTTCATGAGGGCTGGTAAATACAAAATCTGTAAGGCAAGCCAGCAGGGAAACCCAGGGAAGAGTATATATTGCAGCTTCAGTTCCATAGCAGTCTGGAGGCAGAATTCCCACTACTCAGGAGACCTTACCCTTTTTTCTTTAAGTCCTTCAAATTATTGGATGAGGCCCAGTCACATTGTGGAAAGTAATCTGCTTTACTCAGTCTCCTGATTTAAATGTAATCTAATCTAATAACTTTGCAGCAACATCTGGATTGGTGTCTGACCAAATATTTGGGTACTGTAGTCTAGACAAGTTGAAACATAAAATGAACACAGCTAGCATGTAAGCTCTACAAGGGCAGCTTTCTTTACTGCAGGACTCTTCTGGGCCTTTGATATGTGTGTATTTTGACTCTCTGAACAGGAAGTATAGTCTACAGTTTCTCAACCCTGTGTGACCTTAAAACCACTTGTTCGTGGACTTCCTATTTACAACTGAACAGCTTGGGCAACCTTGCTCTAAACAATAGTACTCATACCATCTGTAAAGATTATACTAATTTTTACAGATATCTTCTTTTAGAGTTATTTTGGATATGGCTTTATTTCTGGAAAGTAGTTGTACAAAAAGTTACATCATAATTTGCAGAGCATAAGTAATTAAGAACTATTTATTCAGTTACTTCTAAGATGGAACTGAGCATATTCCCCCACTCCCCTTAATTTCTGGTAATATTTTGGTTTCTACTTTAGTGGAACAAAAATGAATAGGACTTGAAAAGCTGGGTGGGATCACAGTGTTTTATTTGTCCAAGAAAATACTGACACTAAGTCAAACCTTTTCCTCTTCCCCTGTGGCTTCTCTGAGTATATATCTTCTTATTTACCAGGTTTGCCACTGAAATTTTGAGATTCAGTAAATGGAGTCAACTTTTAGATACCCAAAGCAATATGCAAACAAATCAGAGACAGAAGTTTGAAGGACATTTTTAAGATGTTTTATTTTGTTTTGTCTCATGCTATAAGAAGGCATACTCATGATTTGTTTTAACCGCCATTTTATTCCTATTGTAGGGAAATCAGAGAGATATTTTCATCTCCTGCTTGTCTGACTGGAAGTTTTGTAAGTGAAAGGTAATAAAGAATATATATAATTTTAATTTGTTAAAATTACAGTGTACAGCTTGGTGACTATAGTTAATAATCTTGTATATTTGAAAGTTGCTAAGAGGGCAGATCTTAAAGTTTCATCACAAGAAAAAAATATATATAACTGTGGTGATGGATGTTGACTTGTAATTATTTTGTAATATATACATATATTGAATCATTATGTCATACACCTGAAACTTATATGTTATGTTAATATGTTTTTAAAAAATACTGTCAAAGATTGTAAAGAAAATGGTTTGAAGGTAAAAGAATTAGCTATGTGTTTCTCTCTATAAAAATTACTTTTTTTTACAAAAGCAGATATATGATCACTATAGAAAATGTCAAAAACAGAGATGCACCAGAAAGAAAACAAAAATCAGCCATTATCCACCACTTAAGAATAGCTAGTAGCATTTGTGTGTATGTTTTTGTGTAAATGTATTGTTTTACAAAAAAAAGGATTATATATTGCTTTATTCTTTGCTTTGCAGTTAACATATTTGTTCATTTTTCAACTTGATCAATTTCCATATTCCATATTTTTTATAACATAATTTTAATGGCTCCATGGTATTCCAGGGGAAAGACATACCTTAATTTATTTAAACATTCCCTTGTTGCAAAATATTTAAGATTTCTTTGAATTTTTAAGTAATACAAAGGAAGAACTTTGTACTTTTTTCTTATATATTTTCATTATATCTTTTTTTTAAAAGAATGTTTGCTACTTTCAGACACTAAATATATGTGTCGTTTTGCAAAGAATGTTTCTGTTTAAACAATGACAATATTCAATTTAGTATAAATATAATTCATGGGTTAAGATACACATTTCATTAGTAATTTTTTATTGAAATAATAACAGCTTACTACTCTGAACCCTTTTCTTTTGGCCTCTGCTTTCACTTGATGTAACTGGGAGAAATACCCATTTTTTTCAGAAACAAGAAAAACCATTTTCTTTTTTCCATGGCTACTTTTTTTACTAGAAAAATAAATATTTATTAATTACCCATTTAAGATGATATCTGAGTTAAAGTCACATAGCATATATTGTTAATAAGCCTTGGTATTTTTGTCATTTTAGAAATAATCATGTTGTCAACTACATTTTCAGTTGTATTCATAGTCAGCTAAATTTTTATAGTTATTGTAAAGTTAAGAAAAAAATAATTTTATTGAAATGAAGCAAGCTTTAGATAATCTAATAAAATACTTAATTTTGAACTGTGCTTTTTCATTTACTTATTCATCTATTTTTTAAACATGTCTTCCTTCCACAGAATAGCTGCAGAAACTACGTCTATTTATTTGGACTTAAGTAAAGCAAGAAACACCTTTAAGGAGTTAACCCGAAAGGACTGGATTACTAACACGGTGGTATTCTTCAAATTGTCTGGGGGAAAAAAATACACTAAAAATTTTTTTATAAGAACTCAAAATTTCAGAAGCAATATTTTGTTTTGATAGATTTTCTGAGACCCTGTAGTTCCTGGAATAAGTTAAATTCAGAAAACATTCAGGTGTTTGCCCACTTAGGGTGAAATAGTTGGTATAGTAGTCATGTAAGTTAAAAATAGTCTAAATAGTTCTTCTGTACTTACACACATGGATATATATACGCATATAGATATGCACACTCCTAGAGAGAATATTTACAATTCAAGGCTTCAGGAAGGTGATTAAAGGATTTTTGAGATTGGCATACTAGAATAAGAAAGAGTATTTGCTATTATTTTAAACATAAATGTAGAAATGAGCATACTTTTTCTGATATGAACATCCCCTTCTTCAAGGACTACCTGGATTCTTCCTGTGTTTTGTTCCATTACACTGCATTTTCTCTAGGTTCTAGAATGTTCTTGTTCTTTTTGAGATTGTTGCTGCTTTTTTTCAGCAGTTATTACTATCTTTAGGTTTCTCACTTTCAGATGTTCCAGACATGCTTCTTTTATTAATTTAGCCTTTATTAATTTATTTCCTCGTTCTGTTGTACTGGTTGATCTAGGGGTGGTGCTTGCCTCCCTTCTTCTCCCTTTCCACCCACCTCATTTGGTCTTTCTCTTTGTTTCTATATCTTTCATTCTCTTTCCCTCTCAATCTTATCCTTATCTCTGTCCCTCCCTCTATTGCTCTGTGATAATCAGCATTCTGTATCTTAGCCAAAAGTTCTCTTGTACACTTTTATCTCAAGGGAAGAAGGAAAGTTTAATTTTGTTAACCTTGGCAGAACCGTGGTCCAATTAGGGGGTCTGAGGTAAAATGGATCCCTAATTATGCACCATTATCAGGTCTATGCAGCACTTAATGCAAAAGATCACCAAAAATGTGAAGGGAAGAGGCAGGATCAGTTCATCACTAAGGCTAATAATAAGCCTTGGTTGTACCAGAACAATGTCATATAATAAGCAAGCTACATAATCATAAAGCAGTCTTTCATTGTTTCAAATGAGATAGTTGGATGAGAAGACCTGTATATTTCTGTTTTGAGATTTCTGTGATATGGATTCACAGACTGTTGGCATTCGTTCTTTTACTTAGCAAATATTTGAATACTTGCTACGTGTGGAGCACTATAATGGGTACTCCTGATGAAAGATGAAAGATAGAGGCTTCCTGTCCTTAGAAGGTCATGGTTTAGTTAGGGAAACAGACATATGCTCGTCACATAACTACATGTTAAGTATTTGGAAGGTAGGTGAGTTGGGATATAAATGTGGGTTTTAGACTAAATGGTTATTCCAGTTTCATGGTGCAATGAATCTCTAGGTTTTATACTTTATTTACAATAAGTTGCATCCAGTTCCTGCTGTGTTTTGAGTGTCTTTTCCCTGATTCTTTTTGACCACAGATAACCACATGTCTCAGGGATAATCTGTTCAAAAATCTTCCGTTTTATTCTCCACACCAAGAAGCTTTAGAAATTTTCTTCCTTCTCCCAGAATGTCCCGTGATGCATGATTTTAACAACTGGGAGAGCCTGGTGGTTCCATTTGCAGAGGCTGTTTGTAAAATGAGTGATAAATCTTCAGGGGTTCTGGGTAAGATTAAAGATTTACATTTGAAAATACTTCACCATCCTCTCAGTGGAAAAGACATGCCTAGTAAAGTTATGGTAAAACTTAGCTACATAATTGTAAACTTACGTTTTTAAAAAGCTCATATTCTTCGTGTATTCTAAAAATGCTATAATTATTCTGGTCACCCAAAATAGATTGATCTAATAGTTTTTTATAGTTCTTGTAATGATCTGTGTGTGGCTTAATCATGAAGTCCTTTGTCCCCAACTTTTCATTATGAAAATTTCATACACATAAGTTGAAAGAATAGTATAGCGAATACCCATATACCCTCTACCTGAGAGTCAGTGTTGCCATATGTGTTTCTTCTCTCTTTCTGAACAGATTACATTTTATTTTTGCTGAACTATTTGCAAGTAAGTTGGAGACATCATGACATTTCATTTATAATATTTCAGCATGCATCTCAATATGGAGTTCTACATTACCATGATATCATTATCACACCTAATAAAATTAACCAGGATTCCATAATGTTATTTAATATTCAGGCCATATTCAAATTTATGCACTTGTCCCAAAAAAGTATTTTATAGCCTTTAAAAAAAAAATCTAGATCCCCTGTAGAATGTCCCACCTCTAGCTTTGTCTGATTGTCTCTTCCTTTCCCTCTGTTTTCACTACTTTGGAAGTTAAGTCTAGGGGCTAGATTAGATTTTAATGAGGGTTTTTTCCTTAAATACATAAAGCATATTCAGCCCAAGGAAGTTCCTTCTTATGTTTTATTAAATCTAGATAATATTGTAAGTGATGAGAAGGTAGCTGAAAACATTTTGTTATTTTACAATGCTGAAAGGTGTTTTTTAAGAGTTAAAAACTCATGCTGGGATCACAGAACAAGTGCATTCACAAATAGTTCTTAATCTACTTTTTAATTCAGTATGCTGTTTCATCTGGATGAAATGTGACAAATTTAATTTTGTCTGTTTTTTCACAGGTCTTCAAGTTTGTGGTCCTATTACCATCAAGGAAATTTTTTGAGGGCATTAAATTCTAAACTTTTAATTGCATTGTATTTGCTGAAAATTTATCACAGATGTGTTTTTGTAGCTAAGATATATATGAAAATTTTCTATCAGTTTTGGAAATATGGACCACTTTTTACCTTTAGGAATCCAAGAGAAATTGTATGCTAACATTGTTTACCCTTGTATCCCTCAGAAAAATATTGGGCATCTCTGCAAGAATCCACTTTCACCAAATTGGTCCAGATGTTTAAAAGAGCTGTCACTGCCCAGCTGCATTATTGGGCTGAAAGTGCTGAGAATAACTGTCACATTAAAGCTCTCCTAGAAGTATTGAAAAGGCTGCACAGGGTAAGGGTTCTTTTAGAAACCCATATATTCTTATTTTGTAATAAAAATTCTCGTTTTCAACTGACCTGAATCTTAAGCAAACTCTTAATGAAACATGAAGTTTATATTACTATTTTAAAATTTTTGTTTTTTGTGAATTAAGTCTTACATGTAAAAGAGTATATATAGTATATGAACGGTTTGAAGAAAAGTAGTAAAACAGACATCAGTGTAACTACAGCCCATGTTGAAAAAGAAAGCATTTTCAGTACTTTAGAAATGCTTGTGTATTTCTCTCAGATTTCACCCCTTCTCTTCCTGGAGGTAGCCATAGTCCTGGATTTTGGGTTAATTGTTCCCTTACTCTTTTTTATTTTATGACTGTGTATCTCTAGATACTATGGTGTTTAATTTTGCTGTTTTTGAAATTTATGTGAACAATACATGTTTCTTATACAAATTTGTTTTATAGATTCATTCAGATTAATACTTATGGCTCTATTTAATTGCATGTCCCTGGTCGTAATGCATTAGAGTATATTTTTATGTTTATAATTGCAATATTTGTTCTGTAAAGGGTCTGTCCTTGACTTTTGTTCAATTTAAATGATTTGTTTGACTTTTTCTTATTGCTTGTAGGAGTTCTCTTTATTTTGGAAACTAGTTCTTTGTCAATATGTAAATTATATCCTAGTTTGTAGCTTGTCTTTTTACTTTATGGTAAAAAGTCTTAATTTTAATGTAGATAAATTTATCCATTTTTTTAATCATTTTTACTCCTTGTGTTTTGTGTTAAACTTTTTTTCTCTTTCAAGTTTTAAATTATTACCTACGTCAGGGATCAACATGGTTTCTTTTCGGAAAGGACCAGATAGTAAATATTTTAGGCTTTGTGAGGCAATTGTTTTCTGTGGCAACTGCAACTATTGCACTGTAGCATGAAAGCAGCGCTTGGCAATATGAAAATGAATGGGTGTGGCAGTGTTCCAGTAAAATGTTAGAAAAACATGCAAAGGGCCTGATTTGGCCCCAAATGCTGCCCTAGATAGTTTTCTAATAGAGATGACCAAAGGAAGAGTACAAAGGCCAATATACCAAATATCCAATATTTAAAACATTGGAAATCTAGCTAACAAACTGCTGAATAAATATACTCTATCTTCCCATCTTGACAAATAAACCTTTCTAATCACAGAGGAGGCCAGGCTTGAATTTAGAAATCTCAAACTCCTTGTAGAGTTCTGCATTAAAAGCTGGAGGCTCAGACAGAGGCCTTCCAGGTCCTCTGCCTTCTTTTCATATTTTGGTTTTGTACCACACTAGGACCCAGGGGTGTCACAGGTCCGTAGGTGGATACTTCAGCCCGTATCTGTGTTCTGTCTGCACGTTCTACAATAGCCACTTCTTAGCCAGCCCTGGAGTCTAGGGGAGGCTCACCTGTGTCACAGTTCACTCTCCGGAGACCAAGAGGAGAAAGAGACCTGAGCAGGTCCTGGAAGCTGGCTTGGACCCATTCGATCAGGGACTTCTAGGTCCTGGATACCTGGAGCTCAGTTTAGAAAGGGAGGTGTGGGTTGCACATAGACAGGTCCCTTTGGCCATGCAGACCCTTTATTTCCCCTGTGGGAAGTTAGTTGGCAGGAGAAAGGCCAGAGCAAGGATCTTTTAAGTCATGGACCTAGAATGGAGAGACCACTCTTCCCCTGGTCCAAAGGGAGTATTGATCTTAGCTTTCACAATTTGGTGTTTAATCCAATTGGAAATTTATTTTAAATTTATTTTTATTATTTTCCATATGAAAATAATTACTGAGCACCACTTACTGAAATTCTGCCCTTTCCCTACTGATAGGCAATGCAGTCTGTCATAAAACAAGTTTCTATGTGTAAGATTAATTTCTGGGCTCTCTTCTCTACTGTTGGTCACTTTACGTAGCTCTATATTGTTTATGTCTGCTAAGAGAAGTACTCCTACCTTGTACTTAAAGTTTATCTTGGCTCTTTTTGGCACTTGGCTCTTCCATACACATTTTAGAATTGGCTTCTCAGGTTACACACACCAAAAAAATCTTACTGGGAATTTATTGGAGTTTCATTGAATCTGTATTTCACTTTGAGAAGAATTGACATCTTGACTACTGTGAATCTTCATGATGTCTATTTCTTCCACTTATTAGATCTTCTTCAAATTCCTTCAATAAAGTTTTGTTATTTTATTATGAAAGTCTTGGATATGTTTAGTCAAATCGGTTTCAGGATATTTGATATATTTAGGTTTTTGTAAATGGTGTATTGTTAAGATCTGAAGAACATGATGTGAAGTATTGAGCCCCATAGTACTTGGATTTATATTACACTGTATTTTTCTTTGGACTTAAAGTTCTTTAAAACTTTTCTATGAATTAAAACTAACTAGGAGTTTATCATCATAATCAGTTTCTATTATTAAATCTTAGGTATTCTTTATGTTTCTGAAAATTTGGGCTTTGGCAGTGGAGGAATTGGGTAGAACTTTATTCTGGTCATTATAATTTACTATTTATTCTGATAATCTAGTAGCCATTAAGCAAAATTGTCTTTATCTATAAAACTTTATCATAGGTTATATTTTATTTAAGGTAAACCAGACTAAATGTCAAGCGCCTGAAAACATTTTCAAAATAAACGAACTCACGCACTGGCTTGATTTTTATGGAGATGCATATAGAAGGTCCTCTTGGAAAATGAACTCAGTAAGTGTGGTGTGTTTGAGGGGGGAATTTGACCATCAGTGAGTTAATATAGCATTTATGCTGTAATTTTCTACATGTTTCCAAAAATCCTGTGCTCTGCAAAGTTGCTCAATAGAAACAGGGATTAAGGGAAAAAAGCAAGACAGACCCCTCAAAACCTATGCAATTTTATAGCCAAAGCACCAACAGAAAAGTGGTTGCTACCTGGGCACATAGCTTCGATCTACCAGACAAGCAGCTTTGGAGGAGAGTGCCGTCCAAGTATGAAAAATGCATAAAACAGAATGGTAGATATCTATCCACAATCTAATTAGAGGACTGGTGGTTTTGAGATAACATAGATGGAAGTTGAGCTCTGCTTAAGGTGGGCATAGAAGGCAGGGTGACTCACCACGGGCCAGCAGTATAGGGGGGCTGCAATTCAAGTAGGGTAACCTGTACGTAAGTACTTCTTTTTTCATGTTCTTAAAATACAGGTAAGGGGCTCTTGCTGCCAGTTCAGCAGCTGTCCTGAGGTTTTTTTCCTTTTCTCTGAAGATTATAATTCTACTACTAGCATATCAACACTTGCCTGGCAAAAATTATATATGAGCTAACTGTCTACCCACATTATTTCATTCTCCTGTTTACCAAATGCATCTGAACTAATTTACAGTTCAGAAATGCAGGTTGCAGCAGAACAGACTCTTTGGAAAAATATCCAGAATTTATAATTAATTGCTAAATTAAATGAGCACCAACTAGGTATACCTTTAATTGGAATAGTTAAACATTTTCTTAGAATTTTATGCATTCAGGTATTACTGAGCAGCAATTTGAATTGGTTTTGTCATTAAGTAGTGAGAACTTAAATCATCAGAGATTCAAGGCTATGAGGTAAGTTGTATGATATCTCTGTCCTTTCATTTATCAGAATTGTTCTCATTTCTATTTTTAGGACACTTCAGTAGACATCCAGTATCCTGTCATATTCAGTCATTTTCCATTTATCTTTAATATTCTATCAAAAATTAAACTACTACATGCAGACTCGTTTTTAAAAATACAGGTATGTATGCCTATTTCTTTGTCTTCATTAATAAATCAAATGACAAATGCCTTCTTAAGTGTACGATATTTTCGAGGTAGTAAGGGAGCCCCACCCACTGGTGAAACCAGTGGTTGTAGCATTCAGGGAGCTTATACTCTAATGAAGAAGACATGCATGAAAGACTGTCTTAATTTGGGTTGCGTAGGCCTTGAGGCATATTAGAGCCTCGGTAAGAAAGGCTAGAATTTGGGCAGCTGGCCTAGTTGTAGGGCTTTTACATTGAGGTTGGTACCTGTAGCCTTCTGAGTGGCACTCAAAGAAGCATAGCAGACTTGAGCTTGATTGGAATTATACTAATATTTACGGAGGTCAAATCTTATGAAAAAAGCATAGCAGTGGGAATAGAGGTGACAGAATTCTTGAAATTCAGACCCAAATAAATGGTTGGTACCCTGTAATGGTGCCATAATAACGGTATGTAAAAAGTATTCCCTTTTCAATGAACAGTCATCAGTTGGTTTTGTTTGACAGCATATTCAGCAAAGTGCTTTTAAACTTAAAATTGGACAGTTGAAAATGCCTTGGGAAATGCACTTCATTACCCTTTTGTAAGGATTAAATTTGTTAATATAAGTAAAGCACTTAGAACAGTGCTCTGCACAATCTAAGTGGTTCAAAGTGTTAGCTCTTATTATCACTTTTACTCTCATATATGCATCTGTATATGTATATGTATGAATAATACTCAAATGTCATAAAAGCATACTTTCACATTATGTAATTACCATAATAAAACAAAATACAAAATTGATTTATGAGTTCTCAGTATGACCATTGACAAAATATTTAATAAAGGACAATGAAAGGAAGAAATTATGTAACTTATTTTGCTTCATTTCTTGTAACTATTTTCTCCTGACTTTAAACCAAGTGTTCAGTAATTTTATAGAACTGGTATTTGATTGTTCTTTGTTTTGCTAAGAACCACAGACTTTAATTATCCCAAATTGCCATTTGGTTTCCATAGTCTCTGTTTATGTTTGTCTGTCTCTTTCTCTCTCATATTCTTAGATTATCTGTCACCTAAAATCTCATCTGGGTTTTCCTTCTAGAATAGGGTATCTTTAGAGAGGTCTCATACCTGAATTTTTCCTTCTGTCTTCTTCCTTTCTAAACTTCTGAACTTTACTTCCTAATGAGATTATGTTTCAGCGTACTGCTTTTGTGTTTACTAATATGTCTCTTTAGCCTCTTGACGATCATTAACTTTGGTAACTGAAGTATTAATAATAGTGTTTACAGTATAAAGTAGTCCAATGGAGCCTGCTGTGGGTCACTTTCCTGCTCACCCAGGTGGGCTCCCAAAGCTTTTCATTTCTTAGGTCTCATGTTTCTTCTGCTCACTGAGGGTGAATATTGAATATATACCTTATCTCCAGTGGCATACATAAGGCTCTTTTTATAAATGTTTGTGATATGTACTCACAATAAACTGAACCAGTTTATTGCACATTATAAATTTCTATTTGGAGTAAATGATGAAATGAATTGAAACATTTCTGTTCTCCTAGGAGAAAAAATTTAGAGCTTATATGCAGTTGCCCGGAATTGTGGAACATGGAGGGTCCAGTTTAACTTGGCTGCCCACCTTTAACCTAACAGTCAGAAGGAGTCACTTGATTGAGGATGTTTTGAGTCAGCTAAATCAGTTTGAGAATGAAGATCTGAGGAAGGAGTTAATGGTAAAGTATAATTCTCAATAATTTTGCTGCCAAGAGAAGGAAGACATAAAGTAAAAACAGGTCTTACAGGTGGGAAATTATCTCCTTTTGCCACTGAGGTGGTCTGTTTTAGAATTCCCCTAATTCCCCAGTTACCTGTGCATTTCAGGTCATAGCTGCAGGCACTTTGTCAGTATAGCCCAGGCTCAGGAGCAGCTGGCAAATGGTTGTCCTCCCCAAGCTAGTCAAGTGGAAAGTCCAGTACTAATCATAAGAGGTCTAGTCACCACCTTTCAAGGGTTTCAGTGAAATGGGGTTGACACAGAGAGGAATCGAGGGTTTGTTTCTGCTCTCTTGCAGGAACCTGTATCACTCTGTGGAAGAGAAAATGTTCTCTTTATTGACTATATAGTTTTTTGAGGGTGTAATTGTAGATACCATGTTCTGAACATTCATAAATGACCTTTCGCTTAGTAACTATGTAGCTTATCTTAATAGAATATATTTGATACAGAAAAATAGTAATGACTGGTAGATCTAGCGATTGTTTCCTTGTGCCAGGAACTGTTGCTTGTGTAACCCTTTCACCAACAGTGTGTGAAAGGTTATATTTTTTCCTCATTTTACAGATGGGGAAACTGAGATACAGAATCTTTAGGTGACTTATCCAAGGGTAAGACAACTGATAAATATCAGAGCCAGGATTTGGGTCTAACCATCAGTTGTAGACTTTCCAAATTAAGATTTGCCTGATAATATTTATTAGAGTGTTTTTTTGATGGGAGACCCTAGTTTATCACTTATTCTACTCTGATTAAAGAAAGATTGACCTGACTAAAGCTCAAAATCCTGTTTTAAAAGTATGTTGCAATGGGGTTTGCAGTTTGTGTGTCTAACACACAAATAATTTTAAAAATCTAATGAACTCACGTGATTCTGACCTATGTCAGCCAGTCAGTCTACTCAGCTGTTTTAATTCCACTTTTATATTTCATTCATCCATTTTTAAAATTTCGGTAACATTCAATGAGCAGTTACTATTTTCTAAACTACTGAGGCATTTCACATGTTATCGCATTCTTTTTGATAATCTTGTGGGAAAAATGAAGCTTTGTGAGACTAGGGAACTTGCTCATAGGGTGGGGCAGTTTTAACACCTGGTCTTATGAAGCTTATAAATAATTCACTAAAGTTTGAAATTTGCATCTCTGTAAATGGAAGAGGTATTCATCCAAATAAGCCAGTAAAAAGGAGCCTTTTGGGAGTACTGGTGAAACATTCAGCTGGAAATGTTGAACAGGCCTTTTGGAAATGAGTGTATATTAATCAGGAGAGAAGATAGATGGATATGAAGGTTAAATGCCTGCAAGTGATAAATGAAATTTAAAGAGAGAAATGAGCATCCAGAGAAAGAGCAGAAAGGAATTTCTGTTATTAAAGCAGCAGGGAAAAGAAGAGAAATAAAAACCTAAACAGTGCTCCATAAGAGAAAGCAAGGGAGAAGAGAGTGTTAAGAAAGAGAAGGTGGTCAGAAGTGTAAAATGAGTAAGTAAAATCAAGGAGATGAGACATGATTAAAAGTCCTTGGATTTGGAGATTCCAGGTTCTTGGTCCTCTTGGAGAGAAGCATTTAAGTAGAGACTGGGTTTGGAAGTTGGTAACAGTATTCTCTGAAATTTGGCATCCTTAGGGTAAGAGGAGCCAGTACTGTCTGTTTTGGAGACAATGGTATCAAGGGTTTTGTCTTGTTTTCCTATTAAGCATTAGGGAAATCTTAACACATTTGTAAACTGAAGTGAAGAATTCCAGGAGAAAAGGCAGGAATGGAGCAAGTAATTGCAGGAGCAAGGATGAATTGTGATAGAATCATCCTGGAGAGGGATTGGTGCTGCCTCCTCAAGGAGTAAACAGCCAAGCCAATAAATATTTTATGCGTGCTCTGGTTTTTTGGTTTTTTAAAAATTCTAATATTTCTTATTTCTTAATGTTTATTTTCATTATACTTTATATACCTTTTAACTAATAATGATGCCAGTTGAGGTCAATTTAGTGGTACAGACTTGAGGCTCTGAGGTTTCACAGACATAGGATTAAATCTAGGCTGCACCATTTTAGCAGTTGTATAACCTTGGGAAGGTTATTTAAATTCTTATAGCCTCCTCACCCTCACAGAATTAATGGGAGATTAAATACGATAATATGAGTAAATTGCTTACCACAGCACCTACCAAGTACTTGGGCCCATGATAATATGTTAGCTCTTACTATTAAATGAGACTTAATGCATAGCAATACATAGCCCTGGAAGTGATGCATTATTTGCTCAGGTTTCATTTATTGGAGAAATTGGACATGACTTTGGAGGAGTCAAGGCAGAGTTTTTCCACTGCCTGTTTGAAGAGATGATCCGACCAGAATATGGGATGTTCATGTATCCTGAAGAGGCTTCCTACATGTGGTTTCCTGCCAGGGTAAGTCTTCTTGTCTTTGCTTCTGATATTTCCTGACAAAAAAGATATGTCACGTACCATAGAAAATTAGGTTGTCTAGACTGTTTTATATTAGGAGTAGAATTATTGTTATAATGTGGAGATAAATTTTAATTCTAAAAAGGTGATTATTTTCTCTAAAATGGGATCCACTTTCCCTGGGTTGTCACGTCCACACTAGAGAACTTATAAGCAGTATATGTTTTTGACCACTTATAGACTGTATGGATAAAAATGAACCCCGTATTTCTCAGGCACTCATTTTTTGTTACAGTTCTATTTTTCCTGATGAACTTGAAGACAAAGGCTCTGAAAGGAAATCATGAAAACTTTATAAGGATTACTGAACCTAATGTGTTTCTATTCCTGTTAACACTTTATTTTTTTATTGAAATTAATGACATGCAACAGTGTATAAATTTAAGGTGTACAATATATTGATTTAATGCATTTATATATTTTAATATGATTGCCACTGTAGCAGTAATTAGCACCTCTATCATGTCACATAATTATTTCTTTTTAGTGGTTAGAATAATTAAGATCTAGTCTCATTATATTTGGTGATTACAATCCAATATTGTTCTCTATATTTACTACTGTGTATTAGATCTCTAGTACTTATTTACTACTTGAAGTTTTTTTCCCCCCTAAACATGTCTCCTATTCCCTCAGTCCCCTTCTGGTAATGCTTTAGTAACCAGGACTGGCAGGGATTTACGGTGACTTAGTGATTGAAAATAAACCCTAAATATTTTTTCTTATTTTAATAACCTTTTATTTTTCTATTACAGTAGACATACAGTATTTTATTAGTTTTAAGTATACAACATAGTGATTAGACATTTCTATAACTTCTGAAGTGACCACCCTAATAAATCTAGTACCCATTTGACACCATACATAGTACAGTATTACTGACTACATTCCTTATGCTGTACTTTACATCCCATGACTATTTTGTAACTACCAGTTTGTACTTTTTAATCCCTTCCCCTTTTTCACCCTAAACATTCTTACCTCAAGTGTTTTGGTTTTAATTTGAGATTTGATTTTGTGAAAGGGAAAAAAAAAGGTTTACCTAATATAAATATGTCATTGTACTGGAAAAATTCATGTTAGGATTTTTTTTCTTTTTTAGCCTAAATTTGAGAAGAAGAGCTATTTCTTCTTTGGGGTTCTATGTGGACTTTCCCTGTTTAACTGCAATGTTGCCAACATCCCTTTCCCACTGGCTCTGTTTAAGAAACTTTTAGACCAAACACCATCATTAGAAGATTTGAAAGAACTCAGTCCTGTTTTGGGAAAGTAAGTAAACCTAGTCACTTTTTTTAGAACACTACCTAACATAGATTTAGATAAATATTTAAGCGTACCCCCTCCCCCAGTAATATTTCTATGTTCAACAATAGCATTCTGGGTATTTAAACCAATTTTAACTTTGGCAGGAATTGTTGGACTAATAATTTAACTTTCTAAAATTAGGAAAAGTAGTTTTTATGTAATTAGTCCTAAGTGCTTGCATTCATCTTTGAATTTTATTCGAATAGAAACAAACCGGGGCACAGCATAGGTTACCCTTGGTGTCAAATCTCAAGTGACCTTTATTTCAAATGTTATTTCATATTATCACCTTTAAAGTGAAAACTTAAGTTTAAGTTAAAAAACAAGCCACTACCTCACAAAAAATATTGGTAACATACAATAGAAAGGGCTACATTCCCTGCTGTACAAAGTGTTCCTATACAATTATAAGAAAAATTTACAAAGTGTACAAATAAGGAAACCCACATAAATAAAAAGAAAATCAATCTTACTAGTGATCATGGAATGCAGATTAAAATGAGAGGCTCATTTGTACTTTAAATTGACAGTGGTTAGAAATACTGATGCTATATAAAGTTAGCAAGAGTATGGGAAAATTTCAATCTAATTTCAGGTATTATTATTAGTGGATGTGCAAATTGGTAACTCCTTTTTCAGAGAACAGTGTGGCCCATCAGATATCAAGAATTATTAGAAAGCTGCATTAATTAGGACAGTATGAATGGTATTGGTGCAAGTTTTCCAATGGGGACAAAAGGGAGCTCAGAAAGTGACCCATGCACATGTGGAACTTGGTTAGAGGTAGCATGTTAGACCAGTGGGAACAGAAGTACTGTTCAGTTAATGTGTATGGGGAAAAATAAGAGCAGGTATCTTGTCATGTACAAAAATCAGCTTGATGTAGCTAAAGTACTTAAATGTAAAAATGATGGAAATGTAGACAAATATCTTTCTCATCGTTGGGATTTCTTAAGACATAAAAAGTACCAACATTAGAAAGATTGGTAAATTTGACTACAGTAAGATTAAAAAAGTTTTCTGTTCATCAAGAGATACCTTAATGAAAGAGCAAAGACACCATTTTGGGGTTGGTAGAAAAATGGGATGGGGGGAGGTATTCTCATAGGTAGGTATAAGATATTAGCAGTGTTTTAGTTCTTGTTTTGGGAGACAGGTTCACGGGTGTTCTTCATAAAAACCCATAAATAAGTCATACATGGACATGTAATGAGAGTGTTATGAACCAAATATTATGAATCCAGTTTTGTCAGTTGATTTTCCATTACTCTCCCTTCCCCCCTCCCCCCAAAAAAACCACAATAAATAAAATGTGGTCTGCTTTATCACAATATCATATAAAAAAACCCGTAGGGAAAAGAAACAACTTGGTTTTCACCTTCTCCCAGAGGGAAGCCTTCCCCAATGACTTGTATCCCTTTGGAAAGAGTTAACCAAGCTCTTCCAAGTTATACCTGTACTATTTACACTTTCTAGCTACACACATCCCACAATACTGTAGGTGAGACTTTCATCAGCGTATCTTAACCTATTATTCTCAGGGTTTATTGATAGGAAAGGAATGTCTTAGTCTCAACTTTATATTCCTTATGCCTGCCATATTAGGTTCTCAATAAATATTGGTTAGATGAGTGTAGCAAATAATATAATATGAAACATATTACTTTAAATGTGTTTACAAAGTACCATAAGACAACAGAGGCTGGAAATATAAAAAGACTGGCTGCTATTCATTTTGATATAACCTGTGTTCTCATAGACACTTTGAAATAATTAAGGTAGTCAAAGTTCAGGTCTGTCTTAAGCTTGATGATATTGGGACCATAGATACAGAGGCCCTTTCACCTAACCACTCCTCAGATTTCCTAAGTGATACCTGATATTTAAAAGATCTATTATTTCTATTATTCTGTAAGTAAAGTTCCAAAGCTCACATAAAAGTAAAGCCAATTTGAATGAGTTTTAGTGTCTGTAAATATGTTATCAGTTGCTTTCTAAATAGAAACCTGCAAGCACTGGGTAAAGGAAGGGTGGTAGGAAGAGAGCTGGGAATTAGGTGGGGAACCTGCAAAACTGTAAATAAACTTCTAAACCTCGCACTTACAGTCGAGGTCTGGCTCTACAGAGGAATGGGTACTGTGAATTGTACTTTGACCTTTCACCTTCAGAATAGTTATGCACTTGACATTTATTTTAGATGATGTATCTAGTGAGCATGATTATTGACTTTTAAAAAATCAAATTATTTGTTTTTAGGAGTTTACAAACACTTCTGGATGATGAAAGTGATGACTTTGAAGAAGAATTTTGCATCCATTTTAATGTGAGTAACAATTAAAATCAGGTTACAGATCAGATTTAAACTGATTAACCCTTTAAATACTTCATCTAAACATGTCACTCTTTATTAAATATGAACTTCTGATTAAAAAATGAACTTCTGAATTAAGCTAATGCAAAAGGTTTTTTTCCCCCATTTTTCATGGGCTGGGTTTATCAATTAGATTTTACTGTGTAATAAACAACACCTTAACTTAACATCTTAAAACAACAAACAATTCTGTGGGTTTCTGGACTGGGTTAACTTGGCTGGATGGTCTACAATGGCCTCGCCCACTTACTTGGCAGGCTGGTTGGTTTATGGGGCATCAGCCAGAACAGCTTATCTTTGTTCTCTTATCTTCCAGTAAGATAGCTGAGGCTTCTTCATAGGATGGTCTCAGGGTACAGAGAGATGGCAAGCCCCAACATATAAGCTTCTTTTCATGTTTCACTTATCTGAGATCCATTGGTCAAAGTACTTCACAAGGTCACATCTAGATTCAAGGGCTAAAGAAACAGACTCTCCCTCTTGATGGGAGTTGTTGCAGAGTCACATTGCTAAGGGACATGAATTCCAACATGGGAGGAATTTATGACCAGTTTTGCAAATCTACCATACTAAGTCTATACTGCATAAAGTGAATACTGAGATATGGCAATTATCTAATTAATTTTTTCAATGTATGATCAATTAAAATAGATAATTCAAGTTTAAAATAATTTCAATCTGCATAAGGTGGTAATTTTTATTTGTATATTCCTTGCTAGTTTTTAGAAAAAAATGTACATTTCTATATGCTTAAGGAAAACTGGTATACTTCAAAGTGTATTTGTTGATGATGGAGTGTTCAGAATTATTTTGGAGATACTACCTGAGTTCATTTGTGGTTGCAGGTACATTGGGACAAAAATGATATAGACTTAATTCCTAATGGAAGTTGCATAATTGTTGACCAGACTAACAAGTAGGTACAAAAAAATGAAATATTTGTTTTGTTTATACACTGTTTATTTCACTCTAAAATTTCTTGGAGTTATAATTTTCCATTCTCAATCATTTTTTAATAAGGTAGAGAGTTGATGTGTGTTGTGTGTATGTGTATGTCTTCTGGAGTTTATATTCTGGTAGGGAAAGAAGTGGTTTTCTCAGAGAGACTTTCCCTTTTCCTCCTGTCTAGAATTATACCGTCAACCTCTCTCTCAATCCCCTTACCCTGCTTCATTTTTTCTTTTTATATAATACATTATCTGCCTTTAGGACTTATTTGCTTAATTGCTTATCAGTGTTCCCCCACTGTGATGAGCTGCATGATGGCAGGGACTTGATCTGTCTTACTCACCATTGTATACCCAGTACCATGAATACACTGGTGCCTGGTCCATAGCAGACACTTAGTATTTGTTAATGTTATTAAATATTGCTGTGACATCTTGACTTCCTAACACCTTATGGGATGCCATTTAAAGGCACAGAATTTGGGATTATAGAACGTTCCCTGGATAGTTGGTCAGTCACAAAGGGATATCTACCTACTGGGTATTCTGGCCTAAGCCAAATATTTTTATTTTTTAAATCTTTATTTTAAAAAATTTGTATCAAAGAGTGTACAGATGATAAGAGTACAAGTCAAGAAACAACAATTCTAGCTCTACAGTATATTTATAAATATACCCCAGTTTATCCATATATTCATGGATATAAGGTTCTCTGCTTCTTAACTACTTTTTGCCTGGCCCCTTTCCCTGAAAGAATTGGTAAATGCACACAAAGGAAAAAAACTGCAAGCAAAATGCAGGGTTCACCTCAGTGAGCTTCCTTCCTCTCTTAGTCCAGAGGCCTCTTGAGTCTTGTCTCAGATTAGGAAGCCCAGAGCTAGATGTGTTTTTGTATATTATCTTCCCTTTTCTGGTTCTTACTGGGAGCATCTGCTTCAAGCCACTCCATCATAGCTAGAAGTATAAATACCTTCTTTATTTGTGTTAACTACAAATAATACTGATTACTCACTATTACAAATCCAGACAATATAGAAAAGTATAAAATAAAACTTCTTTCATCAATCAAGCCTATTTCCCAGACATGACTGTTAGCAGGTCAGGTTTTGTTTTTCCAAACGTTTTCTGTTTTAACTTGTCAATTCTCTTAATTTTGTGACCTTGAACAATCACGTAATTTCACTGTCTCAGTTTCCTCTTCACTGAAATGTCATAAGAATCTGCCTCAGAGTTTTATGAAAATAATTATGAAAAATAGCTATAATAGTCTATGATACATGGTAAGCACTAGATTGTTAGGTATTCTAGTTATTTTTATCCTCTTCCCTCTCCTTCCCCATTTGGTTCAGGGTATTGCAGTAAGCTGAAATCATTTTTTGTTTCATTAAAGGACAGACTATGTTTCTAAGTATGTCGATTACATCTTCAACATCTCTATAAAGGCAGTTTATGAAGAATTTCAAAGAGGATTTTACAAAGTATGTGACAAGGAGATTATTGAATTTTTCTATCCTGAAGAACTAAAGGATGTGATTATTGGAAATACAGATTATGACTGGGAAACATTTGAAAAGGTACATCATAAAGGCCCAGTAGTTAGAATTTAAAATTTTCTATTTCCTTAATCCTTTTTTTTCTTTTTTTCTTTTTTTTTTTTTAGAATGCTCATTACGAACAAGGATATGACAATTCACATCCCACCATAGTGATGTTTTGGAAGGCTTTACACAAATTGACTTTGGAGGAAAAGAAGAAATTCCTTGGTAAGATATCAGGAGTAGATCTATAATCATGTGTCTTTTTTGTGGGATAAGAAAATCTTGTTTGTCATAGGCACCATTTGCAACGAATCATACTTAGTTTAAGAGCCACTCCCAGTCCAAATGAATGCTCCCTAAGCCAGGTTGTCTCAACATCAAAAAATAAATGTCAATATAGGTCTTTTTTCTTGTGATTTGAGCCTTACTACTTTAAAATTTTTCTTCCTTCGTCCTTTTTTTCTGTAGCTGTGTCATCATTCAGTTATCTAGGTTCTAAGTTATTTTGCACGTTCCCACCTCCAGGCTTTCTCTGAAGCTCCTTGCCTGCCTTGAACTTTCTCCTATCTCGTTGATGCCTCTCTAAATCTTTTCCTCCTTAAAGATCCAGCTTAATTCCAAATTCTTGGAAGTCTCCCTGTTCATCTCAGCCTGATTCTTTCTCCCTGCTCTGAACCACAGCATTTATACTCAGAAGACACTTAATTCTATCACATATTGTTTGGCTGTCTCATACTCTTTTTTCTCTTGTGTTTGTCTCTTTCTGCGCAAGAATCTCTCTCACATTTCCAGCCAGGCTGTAAGCTGCTCGAGGGCAGTGACTGTGTGTCAGACTTAGTCCCAGTATGGGCCAATGCAGTCTAATGTAGAATGCTACACATGGGCCCTCAATAAGTGTTTTTGAATAAAAATATTTTCTCTACCTAAATTTTGGTCATCTCTGAAGCAGATCAATTTTATTCTTCTTTTTAGTGTTTCTTACAGGAACTGACAGAATTCAAGTAAAAGGTTTAAAGAACATGAAAATAACATTTTGCTGTCCTGAAAATTTGAATGAGAAAGATCCCATAAGAGCACAGACATGTTTTAGTGTCCTCTACCTCCCTAAATATTCTACAATGGAGAGAGTGGAAGAAGCGCTTCAGATAGCCATCAACAACAACAGAGGATTTGGATGACCCTACCTGACATTCTACCCCTTTTTGGAAATAATTTTCAAAAATAAAATTAACTCAAAAATTTAGTAACATTAAAGTCTTGCTGATTATTCATTATGTTTAGAATCACTGTTTTTCCATGTAAGATCTATTAGTTAGAGATTAGGCTGTTAAACAAGGCATCCCCAAAACAGTGCATTAAATAAGTTTATTTTTTTCTCATAAACTTCTGGGGTTTTATCAAGGGCTTACGTGGTGCTTCTCCCACTCAAGCTGCTAATAAAAGTCACAGATGCACATTTCAGTGGAAACTTGCCCATTTCTATCTTAAATCATACCTATTGCATTTGAAATTGTTGACTACTTTCTCCTCAGAACTGTCATGAACTGCTAGACTGTGGCTTTTTCTTGGCTTCTTTCCCATCTCCTTTGCATGTTTCTCTTACTTCCGTGACCTAAAATGCTGCTAGTGCAGTACTGTTTTTTCACTTTCCATGTACTCCGTATCAACTCCATGGTTTCAGTTATTTCCATGTTGATGGTAGTCAGATCTCTCTCTTTGATCTACAGGAACTGATACATTCTAACACCACAGCCATTTTCTTATGTAGTCTGTGTCTTAACTTGCATACCCCATGGCTCCTTAATTTCAACATGTTCAAGAAGGAAAGTGAGCATTTTTCCTGTATCCCAATTTGGGGTGGTACCACCAATAAATATCCCAGGCAGAAGCCTGCAATCATCTTCCCTTCCTCCCTCTTTTTCACCCACCACATTCAGTAATCAGTCACACTCTGACAATTCTAGTTCTAAATATCTCTGACTCCACTGTTAGTGCTGTAGTTCACGCTCTAATCATCTGTCCCAGCAATTGCCTCTCAACTGGTTTTGTATCTAGACCAACACTGTCCAATAGAATGTTCTGTGATGCTGGAATCCTCCCATATAAGCACTGTGTAATAAGGTGGAACCTCTGCTATGGATAAGGTTCGCTGGCAGTAGTGAGAAAAAATGTAAAGCTGTACTGTTCAGTATGTGGATATTAAATTTAAATTTTGAAACTCAGTTCCTCAGTCACACTAGCCACGTTTCATGTGCTCAATCACTACGTGTGACTGGCAGCTACTGTACTGGACAGCATATAGCCACTGCAAGAGTCCATCACATACAAACCTCCTGTGATTTTTTTTTTTTTCTGGGAAGAAGAGCCATCCATAGTGTTTAACAGCTCCACAAATTAAACTATTTGAAATCGGGAAATTCCAATTTTGTTAGCGCTCTTATTATAGCTCCCAAATCCTTCCTGACATGCCCTAAGCTCCAGCCCCATCTTCCACCATTGCCCTGCATACATAGCATACATCTTTCTCGTCATTTGTAACTTTCCTGAATGGGCCACAGTCTCCTGTGTTTTTGCACAGGCTTTTTTTTTTTCCCACCAGCAATGATCTTATTTCATGTATATCGCTTCTCCTCTGTTCAATTCCATCTCCCTCTTATTTCCACTTGTTTCTTAGGATTCACTTCAGCTGTTATGGCTATCTAGTAGATGCCATGATAATTTTATAATTAATGATTGCGGAATATGGCTACTTAGCTCAGTGTTTCATTAGTGCAGTCCTCTGCTTAGTTGCCAGTGGTGCCATGAGTTAGCCAAAAGTGCCACCTAGTGGCTTATATATGAGATAGCTATCACTTTCAAATGGAGTACTTTAAGAGAGACAACTCGGAAAGGGGACAGGCCTTTCTCCCCATAACTACACACTAGTGAGTATCTGGTTCTTGGCTACGCTAAGTAATTTCGTATTTTCTACCTCACTTAAAAGCCCTACCAGATCTGGAAGTAGGTGTCATCCTTTTCATCTATAGATGCAGAGTCTGGTTCAGAAGGGCTTCCTTAAAAGCCCACTCTGCAGGATCGGAAAAAAAAGGGAGAGTAGGTTATGACAAGTCTTTTTTGCTCCCTCAGAGTGGGAAATCCTCAGAAAGCTGGTAGAAAGGATCTTATTCAAGAAATGATTGAAGATGATTCCTGTCATTGATGGCAGAAAAGGAAACAAGGAAGATTAGAGGCTCTAAAGAATCAAGAGGTCCCCTTGTCCTAGCTAATCTCTAAGGAGGAGGAGTTGGGAAGTCTCAATTACTGAAAGAATAAGACAGTATTTCTCACAGTAGGATTTTAGTGCAGTGAACAGAGGTGGTTAGGTCAGTGTGTGTGTGGCATGAGCTATGAAATGGGAAGCTAGTGATGAGTCTGCATTAACTGTTGGAAGCCAGGACAATTGGCCAGTGAGGAACCTGAGAGAGAATCACTAGAAAACTTGGGAGCATTTTCAAGAAAGGGTGTTCTGAGAAGCTTACCAGAAGTAGCACATCACAGTAGACAAAATTTAGAAGGCTTAAGATCTACTTTCCATTTCTAGCTACACCTCTAACCAGCATTTGACCTCCAGCAGGTGATTTGGGACCATTGAGCCTTTCACTGAACACTCAGATACTGTTTGTTTTGTTTTGTTTTTGCGGGGGTAACAGCTTTATTGACATAATTCACAGCAGGTAATTCAGCCACGTAAAGTGTGCAACTCAACAGATTTAGAATATTCACAGAGCTACCATTGCCACTATTTCAGAATATTTTCATCTCCCCAAAGAGAAATCCTATACCCTTTAGCCAACTCCACATCTCCCCTTCACCCCCAGCCCAGTGCAACCACCAATCTACTTTGTTTCTGTAGATTTGCTTATTATGCACATTTCATGTAAATGAAATCAATGATTTCTTAAATAACTGGCTTCTTTCATGTAGCATAATGTTTTTAAGGTTCATCTATGTTGTAGCATGTATCAGTACTTCACTCCTATTTTACGCCAAATAATATTTCTTTTTTTGTGCCACTATTTATCCATTTATCACTTGATGGATATTTGTCTTGTTTCCCACTTTTTGGCTATTATAATGCAGCAGTGAACATTTGTGCACAAGTTTTCGTGTGGACATGTTTCCAGTTTCCCTTGAGTACATATCTAAGTGTGGAAATGATGGGTCATATTGTACCTCTGTTTAACTTTTTGAGGAACTACTAACTGTTGCCTAAAGACGTTGCATTTTATATTCTCACCAATAGTGTATGAGGGCCTGAGAAATTTTTAAAACTGCAGATCTGCTGAGAGTGCCAGTGAAATAGCAGACACCTTACTTCTAGGTAGTTCTATGCCTTCCCCTTTTATGCAGTTGCCACCCATATTTCATCTACATATTACGAACCCCACAATACTTTGTTATAATTACTACTTTCTATGTCTCTTAAACTGAGAGAACAAGTATATGTTTGTAGCATGGTTATATTAACCTTATGTACATTTTCTGATTTTCTCCTTTTCCTGTGAATTCAGGTCAACCATCTAGTGTCATTTCTTTACTCTAATTCAGCTTTGCTCCCATCTACTTCCTTTGTGCTGTTAATGGCATTATAATATAGACCCCAAAATACAATTGTATACATACTGTTTTATACAGTTCTGCAGATCAGCTAAGATAAAATATGCATTTACAGTTTTATAATTACATTATTTCCCTGACTCTGCTGGTGGCCTGCATCTCCTGGGAAGACAACATAACCCTCAAGTAGGAGAAGCTTTGAGAAAGGGAGCCCCATGTTCTTGGCTGCACTCTCCTAGAGTGGGGCTGTCACTGAGCTGAGGCAGAAAAGACGTGGGTTTAAATGTCACAAACTGCTGTACTTACCAAGTTTTAGATCTTGTTTCACATTTGGCTTTATGCCCATAGAACAAATTTCCAGAGACTACGTGGTTGTTTTGTAATTTTCACATTAGGTTGTTTCACTGGGAAATTGGTCTGCACAGCTCCTTATGCTGCTAGTATCACTTAGTTCTTTACAAAGTGCTTTCACATGTAAAGTTTAATTTGTTCCTCACAATTTTATGAAAGCAGGGAAGGATTTCGAACTCTAAAAATAAAGCTCAGAGATGTTATGTAACTTACCTAAAATTATAAAGCTTGTGAGGGCCATGTGCTCAGTCTTTTGGAAAGTGCTTATTACCTGCTCTGCACTAAGCATTAGATAAAAAATGCTGAAAGATTTATTCTCTAGACAGTAGACAGAAACCAAGTAATTACAACACAAGGTTAAGTCTTAGAGATAAAATGTATGGTGCTTTGTAGAATTTGAATCCCAAGAATTTTGATTCCTAGGATGAGTTTGCTCAAAATAAAGAAGCACTGTATAGTGAGTTAAGAAGCTAGACTGAAGCCACATTGCCAGATGGTTTCGATTTCAGTCCAATTATTGCTGTTACCCTGGATACATCATTTATCTGTGCTTCAGTTTTCTCATCTGTAAAATGGTGTTAATATTACCTACTCTATCCCTTAGGTTATAAGGTTAAAGATGTATATAACATGCTTAAAACTGTACCTAGTGTAGTTTGTACCATATAAGGGATTGCTAAATGAATTCTACTAGTGTGAGGATGGAGTTAATACTGAACTCACTCAGGAGTAAGCTTGTTAGTTTCCTTTAAAATGATAAAATGCTTAACTTGCAAAAGTTGAAATTGACTTTTCAGAAGAGCCCTTGTTTTATCAGCAAAATTGTTTCATTTATACTGACTACAGGGAGATTTTGGGTAAATTAAAAATAATGCCCCTCCCCCCCATTTCAGGAAATAATGGGAAACTATAATCTTCCGGGTTACTTGTATATTGCCATTTTAAAAATGTGATTTGTACTACGGTACATACATTGAATTAATGCAATAGAAAATGCATCAATATCCTGTTTTAATTTTCTTTTGATGGATAAGAATCACTGTCTAAAGCTTCTGATAAACTACTTTAAGATTCTAGTAAGAATCAATTGTTATATTCAACTCTTAGGTTTCTTTAGGGTAACTACTGAAACATTTATGTTATATCTCTGAAATCGTTATTGTACTATTATTCTGTCTTGAAAATTCTGGAAAATCAGGAACTATTAATGTGTCAAGTGCTCATGCCTTTAGAAATGCTAAATAGGTCTCCTAAGGCAAAAAAAAACCAAACTGAAATGTGGCTCAAAACATAGCTATAAGCTCAACAGGACAAGGTTGGCTATTTACAAGGCTTCCAACGTCACCTCTACCCCCAAGGTACACTCCTGGGAAATGATTCATTTGGGGGTACTAAGAGTCTCTAAAAATAGCCTACATTTTAAAATTTAGAATATTTGTACCTTTTTCCTTCCTCAGAACCACACTTTTTTGACCAAAAACTAAAGACAAAACCCTGAAAACTTTTATGGAAAAGTGTCAGCATCTTATTTTATTACTACTAATGTAAGAATTTGATGCCAAATAAATGAAGGTAATTTTATAAACTCAGAATTTCTGCAAGTCCATGAAATTTCCATTTTATTAAACAGTTTTAAATCACATTAGTTCAAATGCATTTCTCTATAACTACTCCAACATAGCTCCTTTGGAATTATTTCAGTCATCTGTAACATGTGACTTTACCAAAGACTTTGATTCTAAAACAAGATTTCAAATTAACTTTTAGATGAGTGAGATAAGAAATAAAGTCATCAGATGATTGTTGGTGCTGTTAATTTCCAAAAAACATACTTTGTTAAAATGTTTCTTCCAATACAAGTTATAAATTAGAACCTTCCTCAAACAATAGCAGAACCAAAGTACAATAAAAATGCTTCTGCAGTCTAAGCCTTCCATAGTTCTAAGCCTCTGACAGAAGCAAGGTAAAGCATCTTTCCTGCAAATTAAGGGGGTGTCCAGTACTTCCCTGTAGTTTAGTTGAGCTTTCAGAGTTAGATACTCACGACATATCATTAATGTATATACTATTTTGGCTCGGTTGCATTAATTATGCCTGAAGAGTTTAATACCCATCCAAGTCCAAAGGTGGAAGAATACATAAACTGGTATGGTAATCGGTAAGAGCAGACTGTAAAAACACAGGCTGGTTGTGCTAGTGCAGCCCTGCGGGAAGTTTTCTTCCACGGAAGCTGAGTAGAACAGTCCTGCTAACGAGATCAGTGGAATAAGGACAGTCAACGTAGGAAGAGACAAAAACATTCTTCTCCCCCACTTATTACCTATCACTCTGAATTTTTAAAAGGTATAAGGTATTAAGAAAAGTTAGTTGTGTTTGTTGTTTTTAATCATGATCTAGTGCTGCTCCATTATCTTCTTGCTTCTTATTTTGATGTGTCATCCTAGCTGCCTGTGGTATCATATTAGGAGTCCCATCAATAATTGGATAGGCTATTCCCAACTCTTCATTAATCAATTCATTTGTTGATGCTTCATATCTGAGGGGGAGAAAGAAAAAATGCTTGGAAGCCTGATGTTCAATGAACAACACCATTTATCCAATTCTTGACACAGTTAATTCTAGCAAAGCAGAACTAAACTTTTAATTCTAAAAGCAGTTAATAGCCAATTGAACCATTTCTCTTAGAAAACGAATCTCTAATTGTTCCAATTTTAGTCAATTTCTCTCATATTTTCTTTTTCACTTTATTCTTGTTATGCTTTTATTTTTAAAAAATACCAGTAGGAAAAGATCTCCTCTTTTCATCCAAATATTCCTTCATTACTCTGGTCACCCCCAAAACCATCCCAGTTAATTTATTACTGGAACAGACACTAGAGAAAAATTCAACTTCCCCATTTTAGAATACATGCTTAAGGAGCAACCTAATTGATTTATTAGAAGGAAACTACTGAAAAATCGAAGTACACAAAAGTTTGAGAAAGATAAAAGGCAGAAATGAGAAAACGAACACAGCAATCTGCAGTGGGTTACACAATTAGCTAAAAGGCAGATCAAATGATAATTTCAAGGTTTAAGAAAATTGAATAATGTTCACTACAGGGAAATTCTAGAAAGAGAAATGCAAATGAAAATGGAAATTACCAGCAAGCTACCACCCAAAGATAACCACTCATAACATTTTTGTTTAGTACATTCGATCTGCAATACTCGGCTGTCAATATTGTTTTAGTAGCCTGGAACTGTAGAGCTGTTTACCCTAAGAACTCTAAGTTAAAAGTTAAAGAGACGTTTACAAAAACCGGCTAGTCCAGAACGAAAAGCCAAAGGGCACCACGCCTAGCTGACACGCGTTAGATCGTCAGGCCATCAGTTGTGCACGTCATTTTCACAAGAATCTGGAGGCTAGCAGAGTATTTTTCATCACCCTGGCTTAAAAACACGAATGCATTGGACTAGTCCTGAATCTCAATATTTCATAAACCTGGCTGTAAATGTAAATCAGAACTACTTAGGGTCCTCCTAAGAAAATACGTAATTGCTCAGGCCCTGTCCCCAGACTTCTGATTCCGGCGCCTAGGGGTGGTGCCCGGGAATCGGCATTAAAAATAAAGTCCCCCAGTGATTCTAATGCATAGCCAGTGGCCACCGATCCCCGTGGGTCGGCGGTTTGATCTGGCAGGCCTGGGGCTCGGCTCCCCTCCTGCCTCCTCCCGCTCTTTTCGCCACAGGAAGAGGTGCGTGGGAGGTGATGCGCTCCCACAAAATGGCAGCGGAGAATAACCTGATTGACCTGAAAGGCTCCAGGATGGCTGTAAGCAGCCGCGCGGTCACCTGCCCCCACCCCGCAATGGGAGGCCGCGAAAAGAAACTCGCAGCTGGCTAATCTCACCTGAGCGGCTTCTTGGAGAGCGGGCAAACCAAGAACTCCAGCAGCGACGGGTCAAAGGTGCGGTGCGGTTCCCCAGTCCTCTCGCTCTTGTCCGCCGACAGCCGCGACCCCGACACGCGCAGACACCTACGGGCGACCGCGGACGTGGGCGCGCGTGTCCCGCGCAGCGCTGAGGCGAGTCTGCCGCACGCTCCACTCAGCATGGTCTGGCAGCCCGCAACCGCCCCTCTCCGCGTGCTGCGCCCGCCGGGCCGCTCTAGCTAATCCTCGTACGTCCCGCCCCTTGGTGCTCTGGAAATGCAGCCCCCTACAGGCGGGGCTGGCGCTTTGGTTCCGAGGGCGCTCCTGACCCGACTGCTTCTTCCGCAGCACAGTTCCGTAATTATGAGCGCGGCCTGCAGCGGGAGACCTCTGGTGGCTGTTCCGCCGCGTTTACAAATTACAAACGAAACTAGTGCTTCGATGGGAGTTCCTTGAGTTTTCATGAGGGCCAGAAAGCCAGTGGCCGGACCTCAGTGTCACACAGTATCAGACTTGGGCCTTCGTGCTTATCTCCAAAATGAGGTTTCAATCCCTCAGTCATATTGGGTATGTTAAAAGCATTAATGCGTTTTATGTAAATCTTTATATACCACAGTTCCTGTAACTATGTTTGGCTTTTTTTCTTTTTCTTCTCTCATTTAAAAAAAAAATTATTAACCCGAAAAGAATGGCTTAGTCTTCTTTAACGTTTCAGGACATCCAGATTCTTATCCTGTGGGACTCCTGAATTCAATTGCATAATAAGTTAAAATTAAATTACTTCTATAAAAGAGCTTGAAGACAGCAAGGAGTCTAAATAATTGTGTAATCAGGCAAATGTCCATTAAATAAAGGGGTGATTCATTCAATGGATTTTTCCTCCCATGTTTGCCTCTGACTCTCCAAGAAGATGATACAGGTTTACTCTTTCATATAGTGTAGTAGATAAGAGTTTGGGCTCTGGGGCCTGACAGCTTGGTTCCAAGTCCATAGTTTACTAGCTGTATGACTCCAGCAAATGACTTAAACACTCAAGTTTCTTACCTATATAATAAGATTAATAATTGTACCTACCTCATGAAATCACCTTGTGAGGATTAGAATGTGATAATGCCTTCAAAGAGCATTTAGAAAAGTGTCTGGGACAAATTAATACTTAGTGTTATCTGTTGTTATTTTCATTTCCTCTATTCTTCCCAGTTCAATATACTAGAAGATTCCTTGTTAGTCATCAATTTTTTTCCTTCAATTTGGTGAATATTGACTTGGACCTTTTTTGCATCATTGGGCTTTACTGTTTCACACTTTGAGCTCCTGGGAGGTAGGAAAGGGAGTGAGGGATATACAGGTACAAATACAAGATTATATTTTCAAGTTTCTCTTTCACTCAGCAATGTAAAAATAAATTCAGAAATTTTTACATTGTTTGTTCACTCTATTTAAAAAAAAATCCATTACATTATTTGATGTTCTTTGTTCACTAATGCTCAGAAGATTTCAGCATAGGGCAGTTATCAGAAAGATAAGTCCCTATGTTACCTTCACATTCTTTCTTGCTAGGGTAGTAGCAGGGATTAATTTTTCAGTTTGTAGTTAGTTGATAATTTAGGCCTTAGGGAGGGAGTGAACTATATAGGAAAGATACATTTCAGTGAAGTATGGGGAAGCAGAGTTTGACTTCTACTAGCACTGAGTGGGCTCAGGCCAGGCTGGGCAGGCCTAGATGTGGGTAGGGGCAGGCACCCATGCTTAAGGCCGGCTTAATTAGTAGTACCTCAGCTGCCTGGCATGGCTGACAGATCCCTATCAACTGGGTTTTCTAACCAGTTATAAATAAATTAGTTTCAGTTTGTCTCCACATAGAAGATTTGAAACAGATCTGTTTAATTTATATTTGTACTGGGTGAAAATGGAGAGTAACAGCAAAGTATTGAAAACATCTTCAGGTTTTTAGCACCAAAAGTCTACTTCCAATATTTAAGAACATCTGAGTGTGTGATGTATTAATCCAAACCTTGTAAATATCGAGTTGTAAAATCCCAAAGCAAAATGTTCTTAATCAGCCCTCAGTAATTAAGGAATATAATTAATCTCTGCATGTAGTGTACTAGGCTGAATTTAGGTGACAGTATAGAATTGTAAAATCATTAGTCCTTTTTTACTGTTTGCATGACTATGATATTTCCCATCACAAATATTTCCCATACAGAGCCCTGTGCCCACATGTAATAGCATGATGTGCTCTGGATTTGGGTACCATATTAGCTGCGTGACCTTGGGGGAATTACTTAAGCTCTCTGCCTTGATCTACTCATCTGTAAAATACAGGCATACCTCGTTTTATTGCACTTCGCTTTATTGCACTTTACAGGTGTTGCGTTTTTTACAAACTGAAGGCAAGACCCTCTGCCAGCAAAAAGATTACAACCTGCCATATTGTGATATTTGCTTTATTATTATGGTATTGAACCAAATCCACAATATCTCTGAGGTATGCCGGTAACATAATAGGACATACCTTATTAGAGTTGTTGAGAAGATTAAATAAAATAATACAAGTAAAGCAGTTAGCACAGGGGCTGGTACAGACTACATGCTTTAGAGAATGTTATCCACAGCAAAATTACTTATTGTGGTGAAGTTGGTGAAAATTCTGATGAGAAAGGAAAGCACAATACACTATTGGGCATCTTAATTTTAACTGACATGAAATTTTTATAGTTTCCAATGTGGATAATATTGAAACACAACTCTTGAGCTATCATATACTTTAAATGAGTTAAAAATCTCCAGGCAGAGGAGAGGCTATATAGAATATATATTCTATTAAAGCCCCATAAATATCACATTTAGAGGGGGCATTGAAATTTGGGACTCTGATCCAGGGAGAGAAGTTTAAATCGATTTCCCACTAGATGGCATCATTTCGTATTTGAACTAACGTTTCTGCTTGTACTTTTATTTGTTGCTTTTATTTTGCCAGTTTCTTTAATTTGGTGATATTTATTTTAGGAACAAAAATCACAAAAAAATTATTAATAAATTTCAATTGTAATGAGTTCATTAGAATCAAGGGTCCAATAGATAAATGAACAAAAATTGTGAAAAAAATTCATGAAAAAGTGCAGTTGCTCAAAAAAACATAAAAAATATAGTAAACTAATACAAATTTCAAACATCAAAGAAGTTTTCATTTCTCATCTATAACATAATATTTTAAAAATGTAATTCCTAGCATTGGTCATTTATTAATTTATGCCTACTATGTATCAGGTATTGTCTGGATTAGGTAGGATTCTCCAGAGAGACAATTAATTGGATATATACAAGAAGGGATTTATTATGATGAATTGGGTCATTTGATTATTGAGGCTGAAAAGTCCCACACTACTGTTTGAAAGCTGGAGGCCCAGAAAGCTGGTGGTGTCAATCTAATCTGATGTAAAGGCTTGAGGACTAGTGGAGTAGTTGATGTAATCTCTGTCCAATAGCAGGAGAAGACAGATGTCCCAGCTAATTAGCCTGGTAGAAAGGAAAAAGTTTGAATTTCTGCTTTCTCCCCTTTGTGTTCTATTCAGGCCCTTAACAGATTGGATTATGCCCATCCTCATTGGAGAGGGCAATTCACTTTACTAAGTCCATTGATTCAAAAGTTAATTTTATCCAGAAATGCCCTCACGCACACCCAGAAATAATATTTAATCCGGGCACTCCTTGGCCCAGTCAAATTGATGCAAAAAAAATTAGCCATCATATTGTCCTAGAAAGTGGAGCTGTCCTCTGGGTATACCATTATACAGTGTTAAGAACTCATGATAACGATACAAAATGATTATTAAATATAATAAGTGAAAAAAAGACAAAATTTTATGCATAGAGTACAATTATTTTTTAATTTAATTAATTTTTTTTATGATGACATTGGTTAACGAAATCTAATAAGTTTCAATTTAACAGTAAGGCATATATATATTTTCACTGTGTGTTCAGCTCCTATAGTTAGATTTTTTTCTGTCACCACATATTTGACCCTCTTTACCCTGGCTACCTCCTCCTTCCCCCTACCCTCTCCCTCCTACCCTCTGGTAACCACTAGTCTATAGTCCATGTCCATGAGTCTCTGTTTGTTTACAATTATTTTTTAAATAAGAATTTAGGAATAGGAAAATAAATAAAAGCCAAAATGTTAGTTGTCTTTAGGTGGTTGAGATATTGCTGAATTGTTCTTTAACTGTTTCTCTCTTAAAAAATTTTTTTTAATTAAGTAGTTTTAAAAAATACATATTACCAATTACTATTTGAGATTAATAATTAACAAAGGTGTATTTATTTCAAAACTATTAATTCAATGAATATTTATATTTAGCACTTCCTTATATTCTTAGTATTCTTAAGAGATAAAAAGGTGGGGTATAAAGGAGATGATCCTGACTTTCAAGAAGTTTATAATCTTAAATGGACTAAACATCATAGGGTGAAGTTAAGTAAAAATCCTCGTGTATAGATGGTGCATTCTTTTGTGTATTCATTCAACATTTGTTGAATTTGTACTGAATATTGGATATGTAGAGGAGGAGGTGATACCTGTGCCTGATGGAAGGATTGAGGGAAAGTCAGTAAAGTATGGTTCATGTAGCACTATCAAATTATTTCCTTAGGTCTCAGGGGATGCCTATTTTATCCCCTTTTATAATCTTTTTTAATCTATGAGAACAATTTTAATTTGCAGATAGGAAATGAAGCTTGCTGACAGAGATGAGTATGATGGTCCATCAATACTGTATTGCAGCTCAGAGAAGAATGAACAATATGGAATTAAGTGGATATTGAAACTGCATTTTAATATGCACATTTTAAATGGCTTCCATATATAATGTTCAATATTCTATACACATGTATTTTACAGTATTTCAGAAGTAAGAAAAGAGGTCACTAAAACTATAAGCATGCCAGAGGGGGAGTACCCAGATAAGCCAATCCCCATAATATTAATTTGTCTATTTAAAATAAAGGAAATCAAGGGAAAATGGCAGGAAGTTCTTTCCAACTCAGCTTTAAATAGAGATAGTATTAGTACCCATCTGTGCCAGCTACTTTGGCTATCTCAACCTTCATTTTACTCTCCTCCTATGTGGAGAAGTTGGAAAGCTGAAAAGTACATTTTCCAGACTCTCTTGCAGCTAGGGTTATGGATGAACAATAAGCAATAAACATGTGCATGAGACTCGGAAGGGAGACAGAGGTGAGCTTTCTGCAATAGGGGAAGCTGGCAAGCAGATTCTGACAGACAAATGGTTTGCATGGATTGGATCCATGTTGCCTCTAGCCACATCTTGAGTATAAGGCAGCTGTGACAGTGATAACAGTGGTAGCAGTAGCAGCTTCCTGCCCTCTGGATCACAGCTATGAGGGTATAACCTTAAATCCCAAAACTCCAGAGCAAGCTATCAGTTTGTGCTCTTCTAGCTATTCCAATGAATTTATAAGCAAATACTTCCCTAGAATTAATTCCTTTATACCAGAAATACATAGACTAATTTAACTTTCCTATACTCAACCATGTATGATAAACTACCCCAGAGTGTTGATATGAGAATTAAATATAATATATATGCAAATCACAATTGTGCCCGACCCTTTGTACTCAATACATATTAGTTATTTAAATTTTTATTAGGGAGATGAATTCAAGCTGAAAACAATATAGACCAGGGGTTAAAAACTGTGGGTTGCAGGCCAAATTGAGCTCACCACCTGTTTTCATTAAGTTTTATTGGAACACAGCCACTATCATTTGTTTACATGTTGTCTATGGCAGGTTTTACTTTACAGAGTTATAGTTGCCAGAGACAGAATAGACCACAAAGCCTAAAATATTTACTATCTGGTTCTTGAAGAAAAAATTTGCCAACCCCTGATCTGAACTATCAAAAAAAATAAGGAGTATGAGGACCAGTAAATACTAAAATGATAATTAAAATGCTGTAACCAACTTATCTTATACAAATCAGCCCCTAGCCACTATTTTGTTGACTATGAGAAAGTTTAAGTTTATGTTAATTTTTAGGATCTGATAAACTATTTCATGTATGTTACATGCTATGTCTCAACTTTATTTTTAAAAATGTAAGGCCCAAATATAAACTTTCCTGGAATTAAAAAAAAAAAAAAACAATTGTCCTCTTGACACAGAGTTGTTATATTTAGGAAAAATAGTTTGGGAAATATTTTATCTGCAAGGATTCAAAGCAGAGCATTGAGGAGGGGAAAGATAACTTACTATACAATACCGTGTAAAATTCTGATTTTATAAGTAAAATTGGGATAAAAAGAGGCAAAACTGATGTCACCTGAGGCCTCAGGAAGTAATCTGGTGGTACTATAAATACCACCATTTCCCAAGGTTTTCCTCTGGATAATGCAGCCTTCCTTGGAAAGTGACCATGTGAGAAGCAGCATACCAAAAGTCTATGTTACCCCTCTTTCATATCCAGCTGATCACCAGTTCTTACCATTTGTTTCTTGGTAAGTCCTCTGGCATTCACTTACTTTGATCTTAATAATCACTGTTCTAATCTAGGCCTCAGTAATTTAAAACCATGCCTAATATAGTCCTAACTTCCTTGTCTTTAAATTTTTCTTCTTTCAAATCCCAATTTAAAAAGTTTCTTTGTTATTTTTCTCACTGGCAACTTTGTCAAAAATTTTACAAAAAGAAAATTATTTATGCTTGATTTATTATTTTCTAAAAGATTTTTTTTTTTTAGAGCAGTTCTAGATTCACAGGAAAAAATGAGAGGAAGTTACAAAGATATCCCACATACCGTATGCTCCCCTTCTCACATGGATAGCCTCCTCCTTTATCAACATCCCCCACCAGAGTGGTACATTTTTATAATTGATGAACATATGTTAACACAGCATAATCACTCAAAGTCCACAGTTTACTTTAGAGTTCACTCTTGGCATTGTATGTTCTATGGGTTTGGACGAATGATAGTAACATGTATCTAATATTAAAGTATCATACAGAGTAGTTTCATTGCCCTAAAAACCTCTATGCCCCACTTATTTTTATGTTTGATTTTAAAGTTCTATATGTTTTCAATTTTAACCAAGTTTCTTAGCTTTTATCTTTTTTTTTTTCTCCATTCTCCCTCCATCTACCCCCAACACTTCTTTCTTTCCCACTTCCTTCCTGATGGTTATGATCCATATAATCTGACAGTGCTTTTCAAACTTGAATATGCATGAATCACCTGGGAATCTTGTTAAAATGCAAATTATGATTCAGTATGACTGAGGTCATACTGAATAGATGGCTCTAAATCTTTATTTCTTAAAAGCTTCCAGGTGATGCTGCTGAGTTTCAGACCATACATTCAGTATCAAGACGAGAACAGTGGTTATCAAACTGGCATGGTTTGGGCCTCCGAGGGACATTTGGCAACATGTGGACATATTTTCAACTGTTACAAATAAGGTGGTGCTACTGGGTAGAAGGCAGGAATGTTGTTAAATAAACATCTTACCACGCACAGACAGTTCCTCTTACCAGGGAATTATCTAGCCCCAAATGTGTCAAGGCTGAGAACCCTGCTCCAGAATGAGCTTGAACATTATAGTACCTAGTGGGTATCTCCTATGAATCTGTTTTTTTCCCCTAAGAAAAACTGCTAGGTAGCTCCCAGTTATTCTCCTTCTTCTTAGCCAGTTCCAGTGACTGAAAAGGTTCTTATATCAGAAAGAATTTTTTTTCTTTCAAAAGTCTACCAGCCCTCAGGTCATAGCTTCTTCCAATTTATTAAATGAAAATTATAAATAGAATTTTTCATTATGTTGACATGATTTTACCATAATCTTGGAAAAGGACAGAAAATTAAGGCAGCAAGTTCATATGCTTGAAATATGTGATCTTATATGACTTTTGTATTATCTGTATTTAGGCTAGTTTATTACGGGGTCTTAGAAAATAACTGAGATGATTCTCAAAATGACAATCAGTCGGTGTTTTACTCTGTGTATGTTTACAATGAATCTTCAGATTGTGTCAATCAAATAGTCTATGGTGTAAAAGGACATGACCCTTAAAAGGCACCTTTCCCTGTATTTAGATTCGGAAGGTGGGACTATGTGGAGAGTTCTTTACTCTGAGCATAGGAAGCTATGTTTTCCATGGTTGGAGAGACTCAGGTATTTGATAACTCTAATTTGATTCACTCTCCAGTGACGTAGCTTTCACAACAAAATTATTGCATATGAAAAATATGACTTAACCAGAAGCATGATTAAATGAAAGTAAAGGAAACTGAGGCCTGAATATTTTTATTTAAACTCTGGTCACAATTCCAAATTTTTGAAAGTCTGCTTTTCCTAATTTTCTCAGTTTGTGAAGCATCTTAGGCTGGCTCATACCCCAACACTGAACTTCCTACCAGGCACTTACTACCTGGGCTGCTAGCACCTGGGCACAGCCCTGTGATTTACTCTGCCCTGGTTTCTTCTTAATTTTCTTACAAAGGAAAATAATACTACCAAATTTTTAAATAACATTGGTTTAATTTCTGAAGATATTTTCTTAGAATGTAATGATCTAATTGAAACGTATATTCACTAACTTGTAGAATTCAGAAACTGAAAAGTGTTATATAAGGTGATCAAATCAGGCAGAATGAACATCTTTTAGTATATGTGCTGCTGAAATGAGCACAGAATGATCATTTTAAATGTATTATATCCATCCTCCTCAACTCCCCCTCCTCTTTACTAAACTTAGAAAATGATACCACCATCCACTGAATCACCTGGGACCCAGAACTGAAGTCATCCTATATTTCTCCCTTCCTCTCACCTCCCACATCCAATCAGTCACCTAGGCCTATCATATGCACCTCTTAGTCTAGTTGTTCATGACTTCTGTCCTGTTCTTCAACAATAGTCTTTTAACTGGTCCTGCCTATAATTCTTGTCCTTTTCCAATTCATCCCCCATGCTGTTGCCAAATATTTTTTTAAGGTGAAAATTAATCATAAAACTTATTAAAAGCCTTTGCTTAAAATATAATTTCCAAATTGTTGAATGTGGCAGCTTTAGGGAAATTTTTGGTCTTAATCCGACTGGTAATATCCAAGTTGTGCGTGTGTATATATACATATTTAATTAATAGACTTATTTTTTAGGTTCATAGCAAAATTGAGTGGTAAGTTCAGAGTTCTTATATTCCTCTCCACCACAAATACACAGCCTCTCCCACTATCAACAACCCCTGTCAGAGCAGTACATTTGTTAGAATTAATGAATCTACGTTGACACATGATTGTCAACCAAAATCTGTAGTTTACATTAGGGTTCACTCTCAGTGTTACACGTTCTATAGGTTTGGACAAATGTATAATGACATGTATCCACCAATATAGTATCATATAGAATCGTTACACTGCTCTGAAAATCCCCTGTACTTCACTTGCTCATCACTCCCTCTCCCCATCCCCTGGCAACCATTGATTTTTTTTCAGTGTCTTCATAGTTTTGCCTTCTCCAGAATATCATATGGTTGGGATCATACAGAACATACCCTATTTAAATTGGCTTCTTTGATTTAGTAATAAGCATTTAAGGCTTCCATGTCATCTCATGGCTTCATAGCTCATTTCTTTTTAGTGCTGAATAATATTCCATTGTCTGGATGTACCCCAGTTTGTTTATTCATTCACTTATTGAAGGACATCTTGTTGCTTCCAAGTTTGAGCAATTATGAATGAAGCTGCTATAAACATTCATTGCAGGTTTTCATGTCGATATAAGTTTTTAACTCATTTGGTTGTAAATAGCAAGAATTGTAATTGCTGGATCATATGGTAAGAACATATTTAGTTTTGTAAAAAACTTCCAAACTGTCCTCCAAAGTGGTCACACTATTTTGCATTCCTATCAGCAATGAATGAGAGTTCCTGTTGTTCTACATTCTTTCCAGCATTAGATGTTGTCAGTGTTTTGGATTTTCACCATTCTAATGGATGTGTAGTAGTGTCTCACTGTTTTAACTTACAATTCCCTAATGATATGTGAAGTTGAGCATCTTTTCACATGTAGTGTTGAGCATCTTTTTTGCCATCTGTATATAATCCTTAGTGAGGTGTTTATTTAGATCTTTTGCCCAACCCAGTTTTTTAAATTGGGTTGTTTATTTTTTGATTGTTGTGGTTTAAGAGTTCTTTGAACATTTTGGCTAATGGTTCTTTATCAGATGTCTTTTGTAAATATTTTCTCTTGGTCTTTGGCTTGCCTTTCATTTTCCTTATGTGTATTTTTTTATATGGGAGTAAATAAAGGGTCAGAATCCTGAGATAGATGTAAATCAGAAATATTTTTTTATTAAAGACCTTTTGTTTTTACTCAAAATAATTTTAAATAGCTAACATCTACTTCCTGCACTCATTCCTCAACTTTCTAATTACAAGGTTTCTCTCCTTCACTGATAAAGTGTTTCAAAGATGTGAGCAGAGATTTTTTTTCCTTCTTTAATAACCGCCCCCCTCCTGACTTCCAGTCCTGCCCTATGGATGTTGCTATTTTCCCCTTAAGAACTAGATCTCTGAAGGCGGGCGTTTCCTCCCACACGCTCAAGGTGTGCACCCAGGGCCTGGTGCCTGGTGCACCCGGGGCCTGGCGAATCTGGGTTATGGTCTGTGACTCCACCTGGGGCGCGAACCCAGGACCTTCTGTGTGTAAAGCAGATGTGCTAACCACTACACTATGAAGCCACCTGTGAGCAGAGATTTTGACCTCTTGTCATCCTGATCCATGAGGGGCAAACAGAAAAGAAGTACCCAAGATCAAATACTATTGTCTTGACTGAGCCAATATTTCTCTGCCTGAGTGACTGCAAGGTATTTGACAGTGATGACATTCAATTACAACTCGAACTTTATCATTTGGCACATTGAGAGTCAGGTTGCCTCCAATCTCTTACAAAATAGAAAGAATGAAAATATTCCTCATGTCATAACATGAGATAAAAAGATGACACATGACAGAATGTCCCATTCTCTCTTCCTTTCCCTTGTCTCATGGGTATGGAATGATTTATTTCAATGCACCTTGCTTTGTATGTAATAGTTTAATAAATTAGGTATTCACAGATGCAGACAAATGGCCAAGAACTCCCAATCATTCTTCCATAAGATTGTCACAGTGTCTTATGAGACCCTCAGAGAACTGGCCTCTGCCTCTCTCCAGCATTTTTTCTCACTCTGGCTACTTTCCATCTTGGATTTAGCCATTCTGAACAATTTGCTGACATATTAATACTCTAGGATATTTTATTGTCCATATCCTTTGCCATGCCATTCAAATTGCTCCCATACCCTTCTTGCCATTTGTCCATCTAAACCACTGTTCATCTTTTAAGACCCAGTGTTAACACAATGTCTCATGAAGATTTTTCTAACTACCTCTTTTCCCCTACTTTATGAGAATTGACCCATCTATCCTTTGTATACAATGGTGGACTACAACACACACACAAACTCTCTTAAAACACTATACTACTTCATTGCAATTGTTCATTTATTTGTCTATCTCCCTTACTAATCTGTAAGATCCTTTACGTCACATACTATGTATGTTTTATTTCTTTATCTCTGTATCTAGCACAGTAACTACTGCATGGTAAATTTTTTATAAATGCTTATAAAATGAATATAATTGTTCACTACCAAATGTTGTTTCTTTTAACATTCCAGCAAAAAGAAAAAAATAATTTTGCAGTTATAGAACATGCCAGGAATATACCTACCAGTGAAAAGGACAGCATGAAGAACTTTTTTTTTTTCAATTAGAGAAATTCAAAACACAAACTCTCTTCAGTCTGGTTATAATTTTGAGCATTATAAATTAGAGTGGAGGTACTAGAAAGAGAATTGTATTACATCTGTCTTCAAAATTCTTTTTTGTTTGAGATTATTTATATTTTAAATGTACATAAAAGTTACAAAAATAGAACAGAGAATTCTTACATATTTTCATCTAGATCTACTAAGTTAACAGCTTCTTATAGCTAGATTTTAAAAAAAAACTGACAGTAATTTATAGACATGAGGCTTAAATACTTCAAAACAAAATAACAAAAAACAAAAGAGATCTTGTAGCACCAAGGCACAATTATCAGGAAATTAATATTGATACAATGTTATTGTATGATCTATAAATTTAAATTTTACCAGTTATCTCATTAAAGTGCTTTTTCTTCTTTTTAAATTAAATGTATTGGGTAACATTGCTTAATACATATACATTATAATACAACATCTGTATACTCACTCCATTGTGTGCTCACCATCCAAAGTCTAGTCTCCTTCTATCCCATTAATTACTTTTACAGTGAAAGAAAAAGCATTTCTGGTCCAGGATCCAATCCAGGATCAAACATTGCTTATAGTTGTCTAGTGTCATGTGTCATTTATCTCCTTTAGTTTGAAATCGTTCCTTTTTGTGTGTGTGTGGTCTCTTGACATTTTGCAGCATACAGGCCAGTTACTTCACAGCAAGTCCATTGCTTCATTTGATATGAATATTTCCTCATGATTAGATTCAGGTTATGTATTTTTGCTAGGAATTCCACAGAGTGATGTGGTGTCCGTCTCAGTGCATCCTACCAAGAAGCATTACTGATGATGCTAACTATAAATATTTTATTAAGGTGGTGTGTGCAAGTTGTCTCCATTGTAAATCACTGTTTTCCCCTACACAATTACTAACTATCATACAGAGATGAAATTATATCTAAGGCTAAACAAAAGAAAGCAAGTTTTTCCAGGTGATCTAAAGGTAAATTATTTAGCTCTGTTATTTGAATTTCCTAGAAATTATATATGAAAGCTAGAAGACCATTTAAAATGGCAGTCTCCTGACATTTTTAATGTTTTAGCTGTAAAATTATTAATAAAAACAAGATATAGCTCTGAATTCCATAGAGCTGAATATTAAAGTCACTCATAAATGGGAGTTTGCATTTAACAGCTCTTTCTGAGAATGAAGCTTGAATAGCAGCAGAACTCTTGTTTCTCTTTTGCTCTATGTATTTGCCTCACTGTTGGGTCATTCTTCAAAAACTCTCTGACAGGAAGATAATATCCTACATTATTAGTCATACTTTATAGTTGAAAGAACAGATTTATATTTGTGTTGAAGTGATGAGTCCTAACTTCAGCCCTACAGGCCAGTGTCTTCATTCAACTCACATATTTCTTAAAGAGAGAACTATGCTGAAATTGTACACATGATTTCATGCATGTTTACTTGTTTTCTGGAGTTATGAATGTAGCCTAATAAATAGAATGTTTTTAAATTATTCTTTCAAATGGCTCTCTTTCATAGTAAAGGAATCAGATAGAGTTTTTATGCTTAATTATTAATTTTTTTTTTTTGCTTTAGTGAGGCATAGTTGACAAATAAAAATTGCATACATTTTAGGTGTACAACATGATGTTTTGATACAGAGTAGGCCCTCCATATCTGAGGGTTCTGTGTCCAAGGATTCAACCGCAGATTGAAAACATTTTTTAAAAATGTTGTTATTGCTGCTGTGTACTGTGTAGTTAGGCCTATGATGACTGTGTCTATACTGAACATGTACAGTACAGATTTTTTTCTTGTCTTTACTCCCTAAACAATACAGTGTAACAATTATTTACATAGTATTTACATTGTAGATTAATTATAAGTAATCTACATGTGATTTAAAGTATACAGGAGGAAGTACATAGATTATAGCAAATATAATAACATTTTATATAAGGAACTTGAACATCTGTGAATTTATTTATCTGTGTGTGCAGGGGTCCTGGAGCCAATCCCCCAGAGATATCAAAAGATGACTGTACATGTACACTGTGGAATGATTACCACAGTTAAGCTAATTAGCATATCCATCACTCACATAGTTACAATTTTTTGTGTGTAGTGAGAACATTTAATATAGCAAATTTCAAGTATACTATTAGCTGTCTTCACCATCTTATATATTAGATCTCTGGAACTTATTTATCTTGCATAATGGAAACTTTGTACCCTTTGACCAACATCTTCCCATTTCCCTCACCCCCCAGCAACTACCACTCTACTCTCAACTCTCAACGTCTATGAGTTTGACATTTTTAGATTCTACAGATAGGTATGATCATGCAGTACTTGTTTCTCTATGACTGCCTTGTTTCACTTGCATAATGTTCTCGAGGTTCATCCATGTTTTCACAAATGACAGGATTTACTTATTTTAAAGGCTAAATAATATTACATTATATATGTATATACTACATTTTCTTTATCCATTCACCTGTTGACAGATAATAAAGTTGATTCCATGTTTTGGCTATTATGAGTAATGCTGCACCGAACATAGGAGTGCACATCTCTTTTTGCAATACTGATTTTATTTCCTTTATATGCATACCCAGAAGTGAGTTTGCTGGATTATGTAGTATTTTTAATTTTGGGGGGAACTTCCATACTGTTTTCCATAATGGCTGTACCAAGTTACATTTCTACCAAAGGTATACAAGGGTTCCCTTTTCTGCACATCCTTGTCAACACTTATCTTTTGTCTTTTTTATAATAGTCATTCTAACACATATGAGGTGATATCTCCTGGTTTGACTTGTATTTCTCTGATGATTAGTGATGTTGAGCATTTTTTCATATACCTTTTGGCCATTTGTATGTCTTCTTTTGAGTAATGTCTATCGAGGCCCTTTGCCTATTTTAAAATCAGGTTATTTTCTTGCTATTGAGTTACTTGAGTTCCTTGTGTATTTTAGATATTAATTCTGTATCAAATGTATAGTTTGCAAATATTTTCTCTTATTCTGTAGATTGTCTCTTCACTTTGTTTCTTTCCTTTGCTGAGCAAAACCTTCTTAGTTTGATGCAATCTCTTTGTACATTTTTTTGTTTTTGGTGCCTGTGCATTTAGGATAATATCCAAAAAAACCATTGCCCAGATTATGTCAAGAAATTTTTTCCCTATGTTTTCTTCTAGTTGACCTATATGTCTGTTTTTATGCCAATACATACAGGATATGTGATACCTTCAGTTCTGTTCTCACTGCTCAAGATTGCTTAGGCTATTTGGGGTCTTCTGTGGTTGTACATAAATTTTAAGGTTGTTTTTTCTATTTCTGTGAAAAATGCCTTATCTTCCATCCTGCCTCCACAGCTATTTTTCTAAAACACCAGTTAGGTCACATTACCAGCCAGCCTAAATTTATTCAGAGTTAATTTCAAAGTCCTCTGCATGGCATGAGCCCTTCTTATTCTTATCTTGGTTTCTTTAGCCTTATTTCTCACCACATGTTCTCATGTATCTTATGTTCACACATAACAAGCTACTTGCAGTTTTTCAAAATGACCTAACATCTCTCCCTTCCCTCTCTGTATCCTTTCCAGGTTCATTTCATCTGGAAAGCACCCACGTTTCCTCTCCTCTCCTCACCCTTTACTCATTTCTCTTTCTTTCCACAATGTGAGTTAATCACATCTCCTCTGGGCATCCATAGCACCCACTCATACATCTATCATAATGCTTTCCATATTGACTTGTAATTGGGTTAACTGTTTGTATTCATCACTGGACCACAAGAGCTATTTCTTTCCTTTCTATTTTCTTAGTAGTTGGCACAATGCTTGGCTCATATTATGGACTCATTAAGTGGCCATATGTGACTTAATGAGTCAAATCTACCTCCTAAATGTCTCTCCTTTGGGTCTTTTCTTCTCCATCACTTCCACCATTATCTTAACTCAGGTCCTCATTGCTCACCTGGATTCTTAAAATAAACTTTGTCACCATTGTTTTTAGGCCTACCCAGTGACAGTTCATTCATTTTTTTTCTGTTATAGGTTCTCTACTGTGTATTTTTTTAAAATGAAGTTTATTGGGGTAACATGGGTTAATATAATTGTATAATTTTCAGGTATACATTATAATTTGACATCTGTATATTCTATTGTGTGTTTACCACCCCAAATCCAGTTTCCTTCAGCTACCGTATGTTTTATCCCCTCTACCCACTTCACCCTTCCCCTCTCTGCCCCCTATACTTGACCCTCTTTACCCTATCTCCCCCCTCCTCCTCCACCTTTTACCCTCTGGTAACCACTAGTCTATAGTCCATGTCTATGAGTCTCTGTTTGTCCTGTTCATTTGTTGCTTTTAGGTTTATATCCCACATATAAGTCATATCATGTGATTTTCAACTTTTTCTGTCTGGCTTATTTCGCTTAGCATGATTACCTCAAGGTCCATCTGTGTTACAAATGGCAGTATTTCATCTCTTCTTATGGCTGAGAAATATTCAGTTGTATATATGTACCACCTCTTCTTTATCCAATCATCTGCCATAGGACACTTCGGTTGCTTCCATGTCCTGGCCACTTGTGAATGATGCTGCTATGAACATCGGTGTGCAAATATATTTTCAGATATGGGTTTTCAAGTCTTTGAGCTAAATACCCAGTAGAGGGATTGTTGGATTATATGGTAGATCAATTCTTAGTTTTTTGAGGAACCTCCATACTGTTTTCCATAGTGGCTGTACCAATTCGCAGTCCCACCAGCAGTGTATGAGGGTTCCTTTTTCTCCACATCCTCTCCAACATTTGTTATTACTTATCCTGTGATTATAGCTATTCTAACAGGTGTGAGATGGTATCTCATTGTGATTTTGATTTGCATTTCCATAATAGCTAGCAATATTGAGCATCTTTTCATATATTTTTTGGCCATTTGTATGTCATCTAGGGAGAAGTTTCTGTTCAGGTCCTCTGCCCATGTTTTGATTGGATAATTTGCTTTTTTGTTGTTATTGAGTTGTATGAGTTCTTTGTATATTTTAGATATTAGGCCCTTATTGGAGGTGTTGCTTGCAAAATATTTTCCCATTCAGATGTTTGTCTTTTTACCTTGATGACGATTTCTTTTGTTGAGCAAAAGCTTTTTAGTTTGATGTAGTCCCATTCATTTAATTTAGCTTTTACTTCCCTTGCTTTTGAGGTCAAATTCGTAAAATCTTTAAGTCCAAGGTCCTTAAGTTTATTTCCTATGTTTTCTTCAATACATTTTATTGTTTTAGGTCTTATATTCAGGTCTTTAATCAATTTTGAGTTAATTTTGGTGTGTGGTGGTGATAGACAACAGTCTAGTTTCATTCTTTAGTAGGTGGCTTTCCAGTTTTCCCAGCACCATTTATTGAAGAGGCTTTCCTTTCTCCACTGTATGTTTTTGGCATTTTTGTTGAAAATTATTTGCCCATATAAATATGGGTTTACTTCTTGACTCTCAGTTCTGTTCCACTGGTCCATGTGTCTGTTTTGCTGCCATTACCATGCTGTTTCGATTATTGTCACTTTGTAGTGTAACATCAAGTCGGGTAGAGTGATATCTCCAGCTTCGTTCTTTTTTCTCAAAATGGCTTTGGCAATTCGAGGTCTTTTGTGCTTTTATATAAATCTGATGATTTTTTGTTCTATTTCTTTAAGAAATGCTGATGGGATTTTGATGGGGATTGCATAAATCTGTGTAATGGTTTAGGTAATATGGTCATTTTAACCATGTTGATTCTTCCAATCCAAGACCACAGAATATCTTTCCATTTCTTTGTATCTTCTTCGAATTCTTTTAAGAGGGTCTTATAGTTTTCATTATATAGAACCGTCACATGTTTTGCTAAATTATCCCTAGGTATTTTATTCTTTTTGTTGCAATTGCAAAAGGCATTATTTTTTCCACTTCTTTTTCTAACACTTTGTTATTAGAGTATAGGAATGCTATAGATTTTTGAACGTTGATTTTGTATCCAGAAACTTTACTGTATTTGCTTATTGTTTCTAGTAGTGTTCTTGTGGAGTCTTTAGGGTTTTCTATATAAAGAATCATGCCATTTGCAAATGGTGACAGTTTGACTTCTTTGTTTCCTATTTGGATGCTTTTATATCTTTCTCTTATCTGATTGCACTCGCTAGGACCTCTATTATTATATTGAATAATAGTGGTGATAGTGGACAGCCTTGCCTTGTTCCTGATCTTAGAGAGAAGGTTTTTAGTTTTTCACTATTAAGTATAATGTTGGCTGAGGGTTTGTGATATATGGCCTTTATAATATTAAGGTGTTTTACTTCTATACTGATTTTGTTAAGTGTTTTGATTATAAATGGCTGCTGTATCTTGTCAAAGGCTTTTTCTGCATCTATTGAGATTATCATATGATTCTTATTTTTTAATTTGTTTATGTGATGTATCACATGAATCGATTTGCATATATTGAACCATCCCTTTGCCCCTGGGATGAAGCCCACTCAATCATGGTGTATAATCTCTATAATATGTTGCTGTATTCAGTTCACTAGTACCTTTTTCAGAATTTTTGCATCTGTGTTCATGAGACATATTGGTCTGTAGTTTTGTGTGTGTGTGTTATCCATACCAGGTTTTGGTATCAGAGTGATGTTGACCTCTTAAAATGAGTTGGGAAGTAATGCCTCCTCTTCGATTTTTTTGGAAGAGTTTGAAGAGAATAGGTATTAAATCTTCTTTGAATGTTTGGTAGAATTCACTGGTGAAGCCCTCTGGTCCTGGACTTTTACTTTTTGATAATTGTTTCAATTTCCATACTGCTGATCGGTCTATTTAGATTTTCTAGTTCTTCTTGATTCAGTCTAGAAAGGTTGTATTTTTCCAAGTATTGGTACATTTCTTCTAGGTTATTAAATTTGGTATTATATACATTTTCATAGTATTCTTGTATGATCCTTTGTATTTCTCTGATGTCAGTCATAACTTCCCCTCTTTCATCCCTAATTTTGTTTATTTGTGTCCTTTCTCTTTTTTCTTTAGTGAATTTTGCCAGGGGTTTGTCAAATTTATTAACCTTCTTGGAGAATCAGCTCTTTGTTGCTTTTATTTTTTCTATTTTTCTTTTTGTTTTTTTTTTTTTTCCAATTTCATTTATTTCTGCTCTGATTTTGATTATTTCTTTCCTTTTGCTGACTTTAGGCTTCATTTGTTCTTTTCTAATTTTTTAAGATGACGCATTAAGTTGTTATTTGGGCTTGTTCTTGTTTTTGGAGATAAACCTGTAAGGATATAAACTTTCCTCTTATGACTGTTTTTGCCATGTCGCAAAAGTTTTGATATGTTGTTCTATCATTATCATTCATTTCTATGTATCTCTTGATCTCTCTTTTTTTTCTTCTCTGACCCAGTTATTCTTTAGTAGCATGTCATTTAATCTTCATGTATTTGTGGTTCTTCCTGATTTCTTTTTGCAGTTGATCTTTAGTTTTAAAGCATTATGATCAGAGAATATGGTTGGTATAATTTCCACCCTCTTATATTTGTTGAGGCTGTCTCTGTGTCCCAGTATGTTGTCAATTCTTGAGGATGTTCCATGTGCACTAGAGAAGAATGTATAAACAGCTGTTTTGGGATGGAAGGCTCTGTAAATGTCAATTATGTCCAGTTAGTCTAATGTGTCATTGAAGGATGTTATTTCCTTATTGATTTTCTGTTTGGATGACCTGTCCATATCTGACAGTGGGGTATTTAGGTCCCCTACTACGATAGTGTTTTGGTCTGTTTCTCCCTTTAGTTCTGTTAGTAATTGCTTTACATATTTCGGGGCTCCCTGATTGGGAGCATAGATATTAATAAGTGTTATGTCTCATTGATGCATGATTCCTTTTATTATTATGAAGTGTCCCTCAGTATCTTTCTTTACCATTTTTATTTTGAACTCTTCATCTGATAATTGTACCACTCTTCCCACTTTTCTCTGAATGCCATTTGCTTAAAATATCATTTTCCACTCTTTCATTTTGAGTCTATATTTGCCTTTGGAGCTGAGATGTATCTCCTGGAGGCAGCATGTGGTTGGGTTTTTTTGTAGATCCAATCTGCAACTCTGTGCCTTTTTACTGGTGAGTTCAGTCCATTTACATTTAGGGTGATTATTGAAATATGAGGTCTTCTTATAGCCTATTTTATCTTTTGCTTTCTGGTAGCTCGGTGTTTCCATTGCTTCCTTGTCCTTGTGTTTCAGTTTTCTTTTATTCGATTGGCTTTTGTGGGTTTTCCCTCTGGTTTTTCTTGTTTTATGTTATATACTTCAGTTCTAAATCTTCTGTGTGTGGTTAACATTATGAATATGTAAAGAGTAGTTATATATATACAGTTGTCCATTTTCTTCTGAGCGTGCCTTATCTCCATTCCCCTTTGCGAATTTAGATCTTTGAATCCCCCCCTTTTCAGTCATTGTTATCTGTTTGTCCCTTTGTATGTGAATGTGCGTACTATCTTGCTATAGCAATTCTCTTCTTATTATTTAAGCTTTTAATGTCCTGTTCTTAGTAAGGGTTGCACTCCTCTGCTTCTATTTGCCTGATAGTCACTTTACTCCTAATTATGTTTTGTTTTGTTTTTTGTCATTTTGTTTTAGGTGAGCTGACCCCTTTCAGTATTTCATGTAGTGCAGGCCTTGTAGTAGAGAATTTTCTCAATTTTTGTATGTGTGAAAAGGTCTCAATTTCTCCTTCATATCTAAAGGAAGACCCTTGGATACATTATTCTAGGCTGGTGGTTCCTGTCACTTAATAGTTTAAATATTTGTTTCCTTTCCTTTCTGGCTTGTAAGGTTTGCGCTGAAAAGTCCAATGACAATCTAATGGGTTTTCCTTTATAAATTACCGTTTTCTTCTCCTTGGCTGCCCTGAGAATTCTATCCTTGTGGTTGATTTTTGATAATTTTAATATAATGTGTCTTGGTGAAGGCCTTTTTGGGTTGAGATAATTGGGTATTCTGTTGACTTCTTGAATTCCAAGTTCCAGCTCATTTCTTAGATTTGGGAAATTCTCATCTACTGTTTGTCTGAAAATGCTTTCTAATCCCTGCTCATTTTGCTCACCTTTTATTATGCCCATTATTCTTATGTTTCCTCTCCTGATGGTATCAGCTAGTTCTTGTATTTATCTTTCATTATTTTTCATTCTTCGGTTTCTCTCTTCTTCCTTCTCATTTATTTCTAGATTTCTGTCTTTGATATCACTGATCCTTTCCTCTATCTAGTCGACTCTATTTCCCTAGCTTGCTATTTCATTTTTCAACTCTTGCAGTGCATTTTTTATCTCCAGAAATTCCATTTGGTTCTTTTTGAGGGTTTCAATCTCCTTGCTCTCCTCATCTAGGTGTTTTTTCAATTCTTGAAATTGTTGATATGACTCATTTCAGATCTCACTGATTTTTTTCAGAAGTACCATCCTGAATTCTCTGTCATTTAAGTCACATATTTCTATATCTATAAGCTTATTTTCTGGAGATTTTTCTCTTCCTTTCTGGAATGCCTTGTCACCTTGGTTGTTCATGGTGTTTAATGGATTATTTTTCTGCCTGGGCATTAATAGAAATGTATTCTACTTTTTTTCCGGAAAGAAGATTTACTATATAAAGTTCTCTCTTTAGCCTGCTGCAAAGAAGGGGCTTTCTTTTGGTTTCCAGTAGGTGGCGTCTAAGTCTCTTGGATCCCTGCTTTATATAAAGCCTTAATAATGCCTTTATATAATGACTTTATTTTCTTGTAGATGTTTAATCATGCTCGCTACCCTCAGTTTCATTCCCTATCAGTGTTAGCTACAGTTTTGGTAGCATTTGCTCAGATTCCCTTGGGGTTCTGCAGTGTTCGGTCTGGGAGGGTATGGGGGAAGAGGCCCTCCAGGTTGGGGGTTGGGGGTTGCAGCTCAGTCTCGATTTTGCAACCATAGCTGGTAAATTCAACTGTTGTTTTTCTGCCATCCAGCTTTTCTGCTTTCTGCACTGATGACTGGGCCCTACTGCCAGCTGCATGGAACTCACAAACTCTCCCAGGCAGGGCTGTTCAGGGAACTCACTGTACCTTCTCCTCTCCCCCTCCTCCCACAGGTAGCTCCGGTGGCTACAAGAGGCAGCTTCTTTATTTCTCCTAGTCCACTGCCCGACACCCAGGGTTCTGACCTGTGGTAGCTCTTATACGCAGATCCCATGCTCAGATGTGCTGGTGTGCAGTTTGGGTGTTTTTTATTGAGTTTTAGATGTTCAGCTTATTGTTGTTTCAAGGAGAAAAATCTTGGGACATCACTCACTCCACCATGTTTCTCCAAACCAATACGGTGTGGTTTGTTTTAAAATATTTTATCATCTACGCTGTGAAATATGATATAGTTTTGTTCGGTAGCCAATCAGACATGAATGACAAAGGGAACAAAAGAATACAGGCCTAGCCTAGAGACGACCCAAAGAATACCCCTATGATAGTAGGATTCTGGATCTCATTCTTCATACTGTCACTACTAACATGATTTTTCAAAACAGAGTGTAAAATAATGATTATGAGGAACTGGTGGTGGAGGGGACTGGGGAGATGCTGGTCAAAGAGTACAAACTTTCCATTAGAAGTTGAATAGTTCTGGGAAATCTAATGCACAGCATAGCGATTATAAATAACAGTAATGTACTATGTGCTTGAAAGTTGCTAAGAGAGTAAATCTTAAATGTCCTCACTATAGAAAAGGAATGCTAATTCTCTGAGGTAATGGAAGTGTTAGCTAAAACTGTGGTGGTAACATTTTGCGATAGATAAGTATATTGAATTAGCATGTTCCATACCTTAAAGTTACACAACATTATATGTTAATTATATCTCAATAAAGTTAAGGGGAAAAACAATAAAGTCCAACTCCTTAGCAAAGCAGCCAAACACTTTCAAGATAGGGGTCTTGTCGCCTTTTCTAGTCTCATCATCCACCATGACATAGTGAGTGCAGCCCCACGCTGCACTCTAAAATACCTTGTTCTCAAGCCTCTTTCTTTGCACACTTGATTAGCTTTACTAGTGCTTTCATCTCCCTACCCCTCCACTGCTCACTTCTAATCATCCTTTAAGAGACACATCCACTCAGAAGCACTTGCTGTCATACCCAAACCACCCTTGTCCCTATACCCACTGTTGTAATGGTTTCTTTTCTAGTCTTTTTCCCATGTCATTCTTTAATGACAAGGACTTTGTCCTGTTCATTTGTCCAATTATTGACTGATAAATGTTTATTGAACAAATAAATTAAGGACATATTTGATACAAGTAGATATATTAAACTGGAATTCTATTTATTTCTTTTTTTCCAGTGATAATTGCTTTAAAAAACTTTTTGTTGGTCTAAGAACTCCCAGTGAGTTTTAGGCTCTCAGTTCAATGACAAGCTCAAAACAGAAGTGTCATATTCACATTAATTCTAAGAAACATTTTTTGAATACTGGCTATATTCCAGCTAATACACTATATCTCTAGAGCTGATTTTGTTTTCCTCAGCTGTATGGTCTTGAAATTACTCTAGTTGAACCTCCTCTGACCACTTTGAATTTCCTTCATTTAAAACATTAGTAACCCTTTTTCAATCTAGTGTGTAACAACAAACCAAATAAGAAAGCTTGTTAATCTACTCTTTCAGTTCAAACACAAAAATATTAAATGATATTAGCAAATGAATGACCTCTGGTTGCTGCCTTTTGATCCCTCTTGCCAGTGTGATAGTAAATCAGTGACAATTTTTGTGCTTTCGTGTCTAATCTCTTGTGTTTCTACTTAGTAATAACATGAATATGTTGTTTTATTTCTTAATAATGATAACATAATTTCCTTACCAAGTTCAAACAGGAAGTTTTCTTTGCTAAGAGTTGCTAGTCTCTATTAGAAGATGATGCTTATCCAGAAGATCTATGACAATATTTCAAAATAAGTGATAGTTTTCTTTGTTAATGAAACTACTATTTACTTTGGCTGACATTTTGGTAATAAAAGGAAAAGAAGATCTGAATTCTTATTCAACTAAAATAAAATGATATTGATTTCCATCTTATTAAATATCATGGGCAAGTGTTTATGTTTTTATTATATTTCTAGTTATATTTCTTATTCATTATGACAGAGGTCCCCAACCTTTTTGGTACCAGGGACTAGATGTCCTGTGAGAATCTAATGCCTGATGATCTGAAATGGAGCTGAGGTGGTGATGCTAACACTGGGGAGAGGCTGCAAATACAGATGAAACATTTCTTGCTCTTTGCTATTCACCTCCTGCTGTGCCACCCAGTTTTTAACAGCTCTTTGCTATTCACCTCCTGTTGTGCCACCCAGTTTTTAACAGCAAACTGATACTGGTCCACGGCCCGGGGGTTGGGGACCCCTGCATTACAAGACCTACATTTTGGAAATGGATCTACAAGCAATTTATCAAATTGTGTAACTGCTTTATGTCTCTATAAAATATTTATATAGTAATAAATATAGTATGCCTGACTCAGGAATACCATAGAAATAGATGGGTTTTTGACTAGAGTGCTTGTTGTACTTTCCTAGGGTTGCTGTAATAAGGTACAACAGACTGGGTGACTTAAACAACAGAAATGTTTTACATTCTGGAGGTTAGAAGTCTGAGATCAAAGTGTTGATAGGATTTGTTACTTCTGAGGGACGTGAAGGAAAGTCTATTGCATGCCTCTTACCTAATTTTTAGTAGCCTTAAACATTCCTTGGCCTGTAGATGGTATCTTCCCTGCATCTTCATATAGTCTTCCCTTTGTACATATCTCAGTGTCCAAATGTTCCCTTTTTATAAAGACACAGTCATATTGAATTAGGACCCATCCTAATGACTTCATCTTTTTAAAAACTTTTTTAATTTTTTATTTTTTTATTTAATTTTTTTATGGTGACATTAGTTAATGAAATCCAATAATTTTCAGCTGTACACTTTAACAGTAAGGCTTTCATCTTAACTTGATCATCCGCAAAGACCTTATTTTAAGGTCACATTCACAGGTACTGGGAGGGGGGTTAGGACTTCAACATATATTTTAAGAATACATTTTAAAGACTATTATAAAACATAGATATAAGATAGAAGATAGCTCTTCCTTTACATTTTCCAAGGTTAATGAATGGTAACTTCCAAATCTCAACCATCTCAAGCTCATTGATTGTTTCTGTGGTTCTAAACACAAGCCTATCATATATGTGCTCAACAGAGGTTTGTACAATGAGTGAAAGATACTTTCCTGAAAATATAATTTACAACGTACATCCCTAAATTGCAAGTAATATAGTTTGAAAAACTTCAGTAATCCTTTCAGTACACCAACATACTCCTGGTTAGTTTTTAGATTTATTATTAAATCTCTCTTTATTAATTAAATTGACATTCAAGGAGATGCAATTAATATTTAAAGATACAATTCACAATTTTGACAAAATACTGTAAGATTTATGTCATATGTTTTGCTTAGTGAGTTTATTGGTAGACTGTGCAGCTTGAAGAATATGGTAACAAGTTATGCCTCCTGGAGTCCAGCTGGTTTTGCTTTTTTCATATGTACAGACAGCTTATATTAACTATTCATCTTGAAATGTGGGACACAGGAGGGGATAAGGAAGATGGTGAAAAAGAATACAGATGGTTCAGCATCAGCTAGTTATCACCACTGGAAGAAACAAACTGCCAAGTCCTCTCTACTTCTGCCAATGCATTTTTTACCTTTAAAGAATTCGATAATGCTTTCATCATAATATTCTGAAATAATGTAGCTTTGGTGCTCCAAACTTACTCTCTTGGAGTAGATTAAGTATTGAGAGGATAATACTCACACCCTTAAAAATCAAAGAATTATAGAATACCAGAACTTCAAACTAGAAGTAACCTTATGTATCAGTTGGTTCAAAGTTCCAACCTAGTGCACAGAACCTTCTGCAGCATCCTGCAAATGTGATTTGTGCTATTTTTAAATGTGAAGAAATGAACCATAACTGATATTTTATGACATAATGTTAAAGAGTAAATACTCAATGGAAAGACAAAATATGCTGACTCTTCACTCAAGAATTTATGTTCATGCACCGTTCCAGATGCCTGGATATAACACTGAGCAAGACAGACACACCGACTTGGTTCTGTAGAAGTTTTCAGTCCCTCAGAGAATGAAATCCAATTATAATCAAGTGTGGGAAGTACTACAAACGAGGAAGTTAGGAGAGTGACAGAAGCACATATCAGAACTCTTCAATTATTCTGGGATAAGACAAAGAAAGCTTCCATAATGAAGTGACATAATGTCAAGACTGTAAGAATGAGGAATTAAGCATTGGAAGGAGGAGGGGACAGTGTTTCAAGCGAAAGCTGTAGTGTGCATGAAGGCCTGGTGGTCAGAGAAAGCATATTAATGATGCATCCTGCAAAGAATATATAGCAAGTTATTCAATATCATATTTATCTTATTCAATTTTAGTGTAGCTACTAGTCATGAACAGAGCTATATAGATATAGAACATTCTTTTCAATGCATTTAGTTGTGAATCATTATCTATTTCTTTATTTTATACCTTTCTCTTTCTGTCATCTCAATGAAATTTCTTGGTGACAGTCAGTGGTTCAATGTTCCTCAATTCAGGGTTGGTGTTATTAAAACTTTTATTTCCCGAGCATGATGTACTACTATATCTACATTATCTCATAACAACCTTGTCAGCAAGTATCATTATCTCCAACTTGTAAATGGGGAAACTGAGCCTCAAAAAAGTTAAATAATATGTTCAAATTCCTACATGACCAGGATGCTAACTCCTCTCTCTCTCTCTCTGCCTTTCTTGTCCATTCCCTAATACACTACTTTACTGCCTATAAATTACACAGTGGATTGTGAGAGGCCATATTTCACAATATGAGTTAAACTTTTGAAATTGAAAGTTTCAGTCACAAGACTTCTCTTTTATATTCTTTACTCACTCTAGTAAAGACTTCTCTTTGTTCTATTCTCCTATCTATGGGACTGCCTTTAAAAAACTCATCTCTGCTAAAGGAAACTAGAGATTCCTTAAGTTCCAAATTGCTTGGTTTACCTGTTTTAATAATTGAAAATTTACACCATAATATAAAGAAATGTGTTTCTTTATATAATTCATCCCTTTATGCGTCAGTTTAAATCAAATGTATCATTAATCTATTCAATGGCAGGGAAGAACAGAGATAATAGGGAACTAATAATTCAGAGCCCTTATATCAAGAACTATATTAGACCCTTTAAAGACAATAGCTCATTTCATTCTCACCATAAAATATAGGGTAGATGTTATAATTCTCATTTAACAGATAAAGAAACATTGGCACAGCTGCCTTAGCTGCAGAGCTGGGATTTGAATTCTTGTCTTAAAGTATCCAAAGTCCATGATTTTTCTACTATACTGTGCTGATCATTTATTTATTTCTTTAAGAATTTTTTTGAGAGATCGTCAACATGTGATAGAACTGAGGGTATTAAGTTAAGAATTGAATTCACTATTTTAACAAGATTTTTATTTTCTAATTGGCTTTGTATTGCTGATTGGTAATTTGTGCCATTAGTACCTGGCATGTAATAGAAACCTGAATTTTTGATGCATTGCATGCTTATTTAATTTTTACTCTAGAATTTGACCACTTGTCACTACGTACACATGTAGTTGGTATTATTTAACTTTTTTCCCTAAGTTTACCACTTTGAACTTATTAATTTGCTCCCACTGGATGCAATCACGTACCCAGGTATTCAAAAGTCACTGTGCGTGTGCCCTGAAACTTGATCCTCCGCTCTGCAGGCCGTGCATACCTGATCTCCCAGCACTATGAATTTGGCCAGGAGAAGGACCTTGAAGTTTGTGGACCTGGCTGTGCTCCCCAGCATCCCCATTGCTTGCTTTTTGGGGATTGGACAGCTCCTGCTCACATAGGACAAGCATGTGTCCAGTACCGCAAGTGGGAGTGGAGAGAGAGGTAAGAGGAACTATACTTCGGTTCCCCTTCGGTTCTCCTATGGGTTATCATGCTGCTCCCCTAATTTCATTTTGAGTGAGTAGGAGCATGTCTATGTTCAGTACAGTGTCTGCTTCTTCCTAATTTGTTGTTGTTAACAGTTCCATCTCCACACCACATCTATCCAGAGTTGCCGATAGGCGGAGAAAGGAGGCCAAACCAAGGACTGAGCAAGTAGGTGGTTGAGAACCATTATAGCTTCTTTCTTTTTCTTTCTAGTCATCAGCATTCTTAAAGTGTTTCACTGGCAAGCATAGTGTGGGGAATGGATATAGAAATAATCAGCTTCAAGTTTAAAATACTTAAAGTGGGATAGTTTGCTGAGTTATTTTTGTTTTTCTCAAAACAAAACAGACCATAAATTCTGAGAAACAGCATGACAGATGTAGCTTTGGGTGAAGTGTTTCATGCACTTGTGAAAGAAAATTTTCTCAGTAATGAAACAATCTCATAAAGTCATAGGGCTTCTGTCTTATAAAATGCTTTTAAAATGCACTGACAACTTTCTTTCATTAAAAAATTAATTTAAATATAGAACACTCTCCTCTGCCTTCTGCCCCCCCTCCCCGTTTTTGTTTAAATGATCCCCAAATTAGACTGAGGTTAATTCTTTTGTTCATTGAGCACCTATTTATTGAATGCCTCCTATATTCCAGGAACTGTGTATATAGTAGTTACTGATCTAGATATAGCTCCTATCCTCATGGGGTTTAGTTGATGGTGGCTAATATTTATTACATACTTACCTTGTGCCAGACATTTAATAACATCATCTCATTTAATTCTCATATCAACTCTGTGAGATAGGTACTATTTTTATCCCTGGGCCATGAAGTATCACAGCTAGTAAACAAATCATCTGTGGGAATAAATGAATGAATGATCAGAATGACCCTAAAGGTGAGTGGGATGATTCACATTTTAGAACAATGGTAACCTGTGTGGACTTTGAATGTCCATGGGTCTAAAATAAGTAGCAAAGTATTGGTTTGAAAATATTTTCTAACGGTTTCTTTTGAACTCTCATTCACCATTTTGTTTTTTTTCTCAGGTCCTAGAAGGATGGACTTGGTGTGCAAACTGGAAGACTTGGGTACAAAGTCTCTGGTATATCTAACCAAAGACTTTACATATATAAGTATGTAATTTCCATTATACTTGGGACCCCTTTATTCTTGATAGCCCTTTGATATCTTGAGGCTTGTGAGATTTGTTGATTTTCTAATCTGCCATTCTTAATATTAAGCATTTGGGAGTCTCCAAACAGCCTATGTTTGTGCTATAATCTGACTCCAGTTTGAATATAATTTAGATATAGTTTTTTAATATAGAAACCACTCTATTTAACCTAAACCAATTAAAAAACATGGTAAGTCTGTGAATTGGTGCTGTTAAAATTAAATACAAAATGGAGACTGGACTTGAAAATTTCCTGGCAGACAAAAACTTATTGAGGGCAATAAGCACAACTAACTCTAAGTTATTTCTTGAACATAAGTGAAAGTTAATTATGGTTTCTTCTAAATGCCTCTGACAATCATAAAACAAACTTGTTATCGTCCTAAAATTAGTGTAGGATAATCACATAACTAATCTTCGACTGTCTGGAAATGTCCATTGTAATAAGCAATCATTGTAAAAGTTAAATTACTTCCAATTTTTATTTTATAAGGCATCTTGTAATATAATACCCCAGAGCTTCATATTAGTTTTAAATTGGAAAGCTCTCAGTTTGTGCACTTTCTTATGTGCACAATAAAGTCTTACTAAAAATTATTTTTTGATCTGGTGGTTTTAATTTTGCTCTTTCTAGATTTTTGACAGTGTTATGGGCTGAATTGTGTCTCTCCAAAATTCATATGTTGAAGTCCTAACTCCTAGTAAGAGAGGAGGGGAGGCATCTGAAAAATGCAAAGGAAAGGGCTTGCAGAAATGACCGACTCAGCGAGTTATGAATTAACCACATCCTATAAATCTCTAAATGGCCTTCTGGAAACTCTTGCAACACCTGGTGCTGATAACACCAAGGCTGCAGGTTCTACAAGACAAACAGCCTGTAAATAGATAAGACCTGTGGTCTGGAAATTCCTTTCCCCTTGCAGCCCCCCACCCGAAACTTCCCCTCTCCATCCTGAGTCATGAGGTACACGAAGACCTCAGACAAAGGAATCACGCGCCCCTTGCATGGACACTGAAAAGATATATAAACTGTAAGAAATCTAACCAAGAGGAGTTGGTGCTTTGGTGCTGTTAAGCCCCATGTGCTCCACTGGCTAATAAATTCTCCTTCCTCTAACAATGTTGTCTGAGTATCCAGTTGCCTCCTTCGGGTGTCGCTTCCTACAACACTAGTACCTCAGGATGTGACTATATTTAGAGGTAGGACTAAAGAGGCAATTAAGTTAAAATGAGGTCATTAGAGCATGCACTAATCCAATATGACTGGTGTCCTTTTAAGAAGAAGAAATCAGGACAGAGATACATACATTGTGAAGACCACGTGAAGATGTAGGAGGAAGATAGCCCTCCACAAGCCAAGGAGAGAGGCCTCAGAAGAAACAAGTTCTTCCAAAACCTTAATCTCAAACTTCTAACCTCCAGAATTGTAAGTAAATAAAATTTTGTTATTTAAGCCACTCGGTCTGTGGTACTTTCTTATGGCAACCCTAACACAATTGGTTTCTAAATATGTGCTGAAAGGGTTTTACACTTACAATTAGACATAGTCAATTTAGATAATATAGTACTAAAGAAGAAATCTTCCAAAATAATTTTGACAATGTCGTTTTCCTGATAATATCAATTATACTCTATGAAGGAATAAGCACTCAGAAATTCAGGGTTATGGCCCTTGTTCAGTCGGTGGCAGTTAATGAAGTGCATATGGCCTTAAGTGATCTTCTAACCAAAATTTGATTTATCAATATGTAAAATTGATGCGATTGCAGTCTTCCTTCATGAAGCCTATGATTAAAGTTACATTAATGGAGAAATTTTAATCATAAGCTTCATTCAAAATAAATTTGGCAATTTTATTCCATTGTCTAAAAAAATTATACTTTGGTGGTACTTTTTGGGTATCAGATGCAAAGCATATGGGGCAGGACTATACAAGGGGAAAAAGAACAGGAAAAGCATTCACTGATATTATAGTTAAAACATTATTTGTTGAGTGTGGTATTTTAGTAGAGTGAAAGATATGTATATGTTATAAAAACTAATTAAGACTGCCTTTTGCTCATAAAGAGAAACAGCTGGGTTTTAGCATTTGCATGTATTCAAGATCAGTGTTCACTGAGAAAAAGAAAATCCAAAGTTATTTGGAGAAGAAAATGAAAATTTAGCTTACTCATCAGTCATTAAAAACATTCTTTATATGTACATGAAACATAAAAGTCATCAGGTTTATAATCCAGCCACTTCCAGTTCTCATAAAGCTTAATCTCTTGATTAGATGCCATTTTTAGTTGAATATTTTAAACCTGAAATTAGAAATTTGTGCAATATAATATTTATTCACACTCCTACCGGGCAGTATCACCAGGGACCAGTAAACCTTGGACTATGTGCCGACTCTGACTTCTGGAAATCTGGAATTCTGAGATAAAATGATAGGATGGTGACCCAGAGACCAGAGCTTCTCTTCACCCCCACATCTTTACATTGATTTGAAATCTAACAACTTAGAGAATCTGAGAAAAGGAAAATCCTCACAACAGATTCATTCATAACCCCAAAGGAGATTCCCATGCCTTAATATGCCCTTTTCAAAACAAATCAGCAGGAATAAAGAGAAAGTAATGATTTTAAAAGATACCTAGCCTGCAGTGCTGACAGACTTTCCTAGCTGTCAGTGAAAAGACCTGTGGTGTTCTGGAAAATGTGAAAACCTCAAACTCCCCCTCCAACAATAGTAGGATTTTTTAATCTGTTGCCAGGATCTAAAATAAATTTCCACCATCCATGAAGCAACAAAACATAATTGAAAAATGAAAATAGTTGATAGACTACCTACATTATGCTCCCAGAAACGGAATGAAGCTTCCTAACTAAAAGTAGATATGAAGACCTTTTACCTTCCCTCTCTGCCATGCCTTGAACATGCAGGTACTATTTTCTGAGGCAGACAGATTCCAGGCTTCCCTACCCCTGCCCCCACCTCCACCGCTGCTCCCCCATCCTGCCAAATCAATAAATATCTATTTGAGAATTACACCTCCCTGAAAGCAACTAGGAAAAATCTAGGAAGGAGCCAAAGTGTCTCATTGCATTCTGGGTTGTGGAAATCCTACCTCATCCCCAACTCCAGAACACTATAAGACATGCTAACGTCAGGATAAGAAGATTTGTGGCAATGCCCACTGGGAGTTGCAGCTTTATGTACATTCCATCTTTTCGGAGTATTGGGGCTTTGGAAAGTGAGAGAAAGAGAATATACCATCTTATTTCTTCAGAGTTGCTGTAGATAAAATTCTGCCATTTCCTAGAAATGAATCTAGGTCAGGATTTCTCAATCCTGTCACTACTGACATTTGGAATCAGGTGGTTTTTTGTGTTAGGTACTGGCATGTGTATGTTTTGCAGCATCTCTACTCTCCACTTATTAGATGCCAGAGGTCCCTTCCACCTAAGGTGTGACAACCAGCAATGTCTCCAGACAATGCCAAATGTCCATCAGGGCAAAATCACTTCTGTTTTGAGAACCATTGAAATAAAACAATCAAAGACATAATTGGAGAATAGATTGTTGAGCAGAAAAAAATGACCTAGGTATGTATATCAAAACAAATTACTGAGCTTTAGGCAAAATCTATAATTGCTCATAATTATTGAGAGTTTATTATATGTCAGATACTATTCCAAGTGCTTTATCATATTATCTTATTTAACCTCAGACCACCCTATGAGGTGGGTACTATTATTATCTCCATTTTACAATTGAAGAAATAGAGACACAGAAAGGTAAGGCAGGGGCCCATTATTAAGTCAAATGAATCATATCTTATTTAATTCCAGACAATCTGACTCCAGAGGCAGCTTTCTAATTATTAAATTATAATCATGTATACTTGTAGAGCCATTTATAAATTATAGGTCACTTTCTCAGTTTAGTCTTGCCTGTCCCTCTGATTAACCCATATTCCATGATGGTTTCTTCCTACAGGTTTAACCTTGAGTGGGTGAAGAGTTTATTTTGACCAAGGCATTGTGTACAGTTTCAGGACCAGACCCATCAGCTGGGATCTGCCATTCATTCTAATGCTTTAAAGATAGAACCTGAAATACCTAAGTTGAGCCACACATAGCCTTCCTGCCTCTACTTCCCTCCACATTGACCTATACCTCTGGCTTCTGCCTCATTTTTTTTCTGAATGTTTCAGATACCATCCACTTGGTACTGAGACTTTCATCAGTCTAGAACACCTGCCCCAGTGGTTGTTTTCTATCCCCGGTGTCCTCTGTGCAATATATGAGTATACTCTTGAGGCATTGCTTCCTTTGTGAGACTGACCCGCCATAGATAGGACTCTACCACCCTTCGAGCCTGAAGTTGTTATGCCCCTTCGTAAACAGTGTTTGGGGTTAATACTGCCTTACCTTTGGGGGCAAGCCCTATCAATTCTTTTCCTCCCTCCCAGCTCAGGCTTCCACCCCCCTCCCCCAGGGCTCTCAAAGTTCACACAAGACTTAGAGCCAATCAAGGTAGTGATGCAGTTAGCCTTTTTGTTTTGTTTTTGATATTTGTTTTTGTGTGCTTTAAATTTTTTTTGATCTTCCAAATAATTTATGTAGCAAGCAGGGTATATATGTGAGTAAAGCAGCTAAGTGACTTTGCCTAATCCACCGTGCTAATAAATGGCAAAGCCAGGACCTAAATCTAGGCCATGAAACTATAGATCTTCAGGACTTGAAAGGCCTTTAAAAGACATCTAATCCAACCAAGTAAACAAAACTTGTGTATCCTTCATAATATCTCTGCCAAATATTAACTAGCCTGTGTTTGGATCTTTTCTTCACAGGACAGCTCAGTGTCATTTTTTGCTAGTCTTGACAGTCATTTGTTTAATCATCCTCACAATCTTTAATTAATTCATCAAGTATTTCAGGGCCTAATATGTACACAAGCAGGTGCTATGCGGATAATGAGGTAATTTCTGAAAGTAACTTTAAAGATAGAAAGTGGAAAGTTCTACACAAGAGGTACTGATAAAATGCTATGGAAACTGTCAGAAAGTTCTTCATTCTGCTAATCCAAAACCTATTTTAATGTGTAGTTTCCAAAATTTGGTCTTTATTCTTCCCAGCCATAAACAAGTTACTCCTTTTTATTATAGCCAGTGTGTGATCCTTAAGTTATTTCTTATCAACAATTTCTCAGATCCTTTTTTGCTTCTGATTACTCCTCCCTCAACCCATTTCAGTTTGTTTTTCTAAAAGAGTTGCCTTAGAGCTGAACAGAACTTGATGTGGACTGATCAGAAGAGAAGAGAGGTGGACTACCTTTTTATCATTCTAGATAAAATAATTCTATATGGCATTAAGACTACATTTGCCTTTAGGTGACCACATTCATTGACCATCGTCTCAAATTGACCTTACTATTTATTAACTAAAACCTACTGTGCCAGATGTTCGGAAGATAGTTCTGTGACTGGGATCCCACTTTTAAATGTCTTCTGTCAGATTATTATAATATTGCTCATATTGCAGACCACTTACCCCAATAAACTTAATAAAAATAAATTTAAAAAATAAAAAATGTATAGTTCAGTAGCATTAAATATAGTCACATTGTACAACCATCACTACCATCCATCTCCAGAACTTTTTCATCTTCCCAAACTGAAACTCTGTTCCCATTAAACACTAACTCCCCATTTTCCTTCCCTGCAGCCCCTGGCAATGGCCATTCTACTTTCCATCTCCATGAGTTTGACTACTGCCACACTTTATGTAAGTGGAATCACACAATATTTGTATTTTTTTACGACTGGTTTATTTCACTGAGCATAAGATGTTCAAAGTTCATCCATGTTATATCATGTGTTAGAATTTCTCATTTTTAAGACTGAATAATAATATTCCATTATACATGTAAACCACATTTTGTTTATCTATTTATTCATTGATGGACACTTGGGTTTCTTCTACCTTTGGCTATTATAAATAGTGCTTCTATGAACATGGGTGTACTAATATTTTTTTGAGACCCTGTTTTCAATTTTTTTAGGTACATACCCAGAAATGGAGTTGCTGAATCTTATGGAATTAATAATTCTTTTTGATACATTAAAGAATATTTTAAAAAAATTTTTTGTCTATCTTAGAGAGTTTTTTGTTTGTTATTTATTTTTGTTTTAGATCTTGCTTAGACAAGATATAAAACTTCAGCTCTAGGTAAATTTAGCTGTTTGAAGTCTCCCCGATCAAACCTGATTTTCAATGATATCTAGTGCCAATTTTTGAAAAGCCTTTATTGAAATAGTAAGGACACTAAATGCCAATTACCTAAGTAAAGTGTTGAAGTCTAGATACATTTTTGGTGGAACACTGATAAAGATACACTTTTGTGTCTTGTATAGGATTTCTCCTTTTCACACCATGAATAATCCATATTCTAATAGAGTTGAGACATGTAAATAGCATATCAATGTGCTTATGCTAAAAACCATGTTGCCTTCAGAGTTTAAAAACTGAATACTTATTTGGTCTCGGAGTCATTCAAGGGCTCCTCCTTAGCCTGTCAAATTTGACAAGCATCAACAGCTGCCACGAAGATGATGTCACTTGCTCTCTTGTTCGCTCCTCTGTCCACTAAAAGCCAGTGGTGCCAGGCTACAGTGCCTTTGGCCAAATTTTTGAAACAGTAGAATTGAAGAGCTTCAAGCAATAATAAATAACCTTCACCTATAGTAAAGTTCTTACAACTTTTTCCTTCGTGAAGTACCAATTTGCAGCATCAGACATTCTTTATATCAGACATTCTGTAAAAAAGTTCTTTGCTTTATATAAGGATATGTAGAAGATATTAACTTATCACTGTTACCTCATTCATAGATTTGAAATGTGAATCTTTTTACTATATCCCACATATGTTTAATATACCATTTAAATTTACCAAATACCCTTTTATAAGAGGTAAATCATCAGGATGTTAGAGGATTGTCATCAATCCCAGTTCAATTAGTATTCATTCAGCAAACACTGCCTATTGTATCAGTCAGTGTCTAAGTGCTGGGTATATATTGGTAAGCAAAGTTTAAACATAGGGAGCCCTCGGTGATCTGCTTTTAAAGGAAGCTCTTGATTTATATTTTAAAATCTGTTACTCTCTCAATCTTTCCATAGAAAAGAGCATCACCATCTAAACAACTGCTCAAGCCATAAATCTAGGACTTTTCTTTGTTTATCTCAAAGCCCCTTCCCCAGCTCCCTTCTCTTCTGCCTCTAAAATTGATCTTGATTGCATCTACTTCTCTTCATCTCTACTGCCATTATCTGAACTCAGGTCACTATTATTTCCCGCCTGAATTAATGTTACTGCTTCAATAACCTCCTGACTGGCCTTTCTAATTGTACTATGACTCCCCTTTCACCCTGGCCATCTATCCAGGAACCAGTGGCCTATTTAAAACCATCTAGTGGCTTCTCATTGCACTCATAATGAAATCAAAACCACTATGATATATCCCTGCCTTTTTCTCCAAACTTAACTCCTACCTCTCCCCTCTCTGTCCACTCTGCTCTAGCCACACTGGCAATCTGGTGGTTCTTTTCAGTGCCTTGGCAATGACGAGCTTCCCTCAACCTCAGAACTTTCACACATGCTGCTTCCACTGCCAGGGACGTTCCTCTCCTGCCTGACATGTCCTCACATCCTTAAGATTTAAGCTTAAATGTTTTCTCTTCAGAGAGCTAGTCTTTGAAAATATTGGATAGGTAGTCCATTAATGTGTGTGTGTGTGTATGTGTGTGTGTGTGTGTGTGTGTGTGTGTGTGTGTTACCTAATCAAGACCTCTGCTATTTTTTGGAGTATTTTTTCTTATTTATTGAAAAAGACTTTGTCATACATAGTATAAATCCATTCCCAGATGTTTGCCTTTTACATGTTTCCTTTAACTTTTTTTGTTTGTTTAATTTTTTGCTTTAAGTTTCAAGTAGAAAAGCTCATCAATCTTTTCAATTTTTGTTTCATGGTACCATGCTTAGAGAATCCTCTTGCACAAAATTTGTAAGTCATCACTTATTTTTTTCCTAAAATTTTTATTATTTCTTAAACTTATCTGGACTCCATTTTGCTATATGGAGTAAGGGAGGAATTTATCTCCACCCCCCCACCCCCACCCCCAATTTTTGGCCATGTGATTTCTTTTCTACTCAAAGAAGGAGGAGGTGCTATGGATTGGTAATGTTAAAGGACACAGATTGGGCCAAGCTTTCTCAGAGTCTGTGGTAGAGGTATAAACAAGATTGTAGTGGGCATTAGAAGAATAAGATATGACTTGGATTTGAGCTATAGGGCATAAGTCGAGGAAATAAGCCCTATTTTGACTCTAGGTCCTTTAGGTCAGTGTTCCCTCAACCTTTTTGGCACCAGAGACCGGTGCTCCTGTGAGAATCTAATGCCTGATGATCTGAGGTGGAGCTGAGGGGTTGATGCTAGCGCTGGGCAGTGGCTGCAAGTACAGATGAAGCTTTGCTCACCTCCTGCTGTGCAGCCCCATTCCTAATTAGGCCATGGATGGATTGGGGGTTGGGAACCCCTGCGTTAGGCTAATGAAATTTAGACAAAGGTACTTTTTTCTAAGTCCCAGAATAGTTCCCTAAAGTTCTGCATTGAGGTCTGGCATTCATTAAAGCCTTATCTAGTAACAGTTTTTGTTCTTTTTAACAAGTTTTTTCTTCTTCCTCAGTGTGTGTGTTTTCCTTGTGGATCTTAAGGGAAGAGGTTAATTACTAGAATAAGATTCAGATATTTCTGGTCTACTACCATATTAATTACAACGTCCCATTTTCAACCTTAATTAATATATTTATTCTTAAAAGTATATTCATTGTTTATCTTCAATCAAATGAACATTTATATGGATTCTACATGTAATTTTGATTTTAAAAATTTTGTGCTAGAATGAGATATTTTATGCTTATGCATATGTAAAACAGGATTATAATACCAAAGGTAGTTTGGTATTAAATAATAGCTACTCAAGTAATAGCTGCTGACTTAATTATATCTAGCAATTAGTAGAAAAGACTTTTCTGTCTCTATAAACAGACTTATGCTATCATAAACTGGCACCATAAAATGGTGATATTAAAGTGAAAGCAGTGTTTTAGGAAACAATGCAAAAGTAAGAAAGGGTTATTTCTTTGTCAAATTAATTTCTCACCCTTTCACAGAATTATAGAATTAGGGAATTTTAGAGCTTCAAGGACTTTAAAGATTATCAGATATAGCCTCTTCATTTTTTAGATGATGAAGAAGGCAATGAGATAGGCAGATTCTTGAACATTAGAATAATGTGCCAATATTTGATGAAGTCCAGCTATTTGCCAATCATTGTTCTTAGGTGTTTCCACAGTGAATCAAGCATAAATCTTCTCTAAACAGTTTAATAGAAATGTAAACAGTTTGATGGACAGGTAAACAGTTCAGTAGAAGAGGAAGTGTTTACTTATATAACCAGAATGAGAAATAGAAAGTTACAGGGACCAGATTGGTTTTCTAAAAACAAAATATTAGGGAGTATTTGAGACCTTGCTCCCTGGTATATATCATCAGTTTGGCTAAAATAAACTCTTAGAAAAATTCAAAAAATAAAAATAAAGAAAATATTGGAATGATCTTTTATATTATCATAATTTTCATCATCAATAATAGTGATAAAAATGCATTTATTGGGCTTCCAGTGCACATGGCATAATATATGAGATATTCCCCTCCCTGACGGAATTTTTTATATAGCTAATGATATAGGTCATTTACTAAAGAAGATAAATAAAAAGGAGGAGGAGGTAACACTAACTGAGAGCTACATGCTGAGCATCTTAAGTGCATTATTACTTGAACCCTCATAGAAATCCTGTGATTAGAGTTTGAGTTTTATCAGTTTTATAGACAAAGAAATGAGGCATGGGAAGGGAAGATGACTTCTCAAAGTCATATAGTAGGAATGTAGTGGAGACATACTCAAATAGCATGTAATAAATGCTAGGGGCATCATCTCAACAAAAATTGTTACAGGAATTCAAATCGTGCATTGGAACTGTTGAGATGACTTCATGGAGGAGGTGGGGCTTATGTCAGACTTTAGGATAATGGGGGAATTTTGGAGATGAGAAGAAGTGGGATCTGAACAAATACAGGAATATCACTGGTTTCTGTGAATAGGGAGACAGTGTGGAGATTGGTTTGACAGAGTGACCAGTGCTGGGCTGAAGTAAGCTAGGGTCAGGGTCTTAGAATGTGTGTGGGGAACAAGATGAAAAACTAAATTTTGATGAATATTGTCATATCTAGAATGGCCACAAGGATTGGGAGAAAGGCTGGGGTCAGGAAAGCTAGCTAGGGAATGCTGAAGTACAACTGACCCTTGAACGAAATGGATTTGAACTGCATGGGTCCACTTATACATGGATTTTTTTAAATAAATAAATACGATATACTGTAAATATATTTTTGTTATGATTTTTTAAATGACATTTTCTTTTTTCTAGCTTACTTTATTGTAAGAATATAGTATATAATTATATAATATGGATAACATACAAATATGTGTTAATTGACTGTTATTGGTAAGACTTCTGGTTGACAGTAGGCTATTAGTAGTTAACTTTGGGAGGAGTCAAAAGATATATGTAGATTTTTGATGGCATGGGGGTCGATGCCCTTTACCTCCACATTGTTTAAATGTCAACTGTAGTCAAGGGGTACAGATAAACACCAAAACTAGGATTGAGGAAGAGGTGATGCAGGACAGAGGTCCCCAATTCTCGTGGCCTGTTAGGAACTGGGCCGCACAGCAGGAGGTGAGTGGTGGGCAAAGGAGTGAAGCTTCGTTTGTATTTTCATCCGCTCCACAGCGTTAGAATCACCCCCTCAGCTCCACCTCAGATCATCAAGCATTAGATTCTCATAGGGGCACCTGTCCCCGGTGCCAAAATGGTTGGGGACAACTGATGTAGAGTGTAGAAGGCTGAATAATGGTCCCCCAAAGATGTCTGTGGCCTAATCTTCAGAACCTGTGAATATGTTCTCTTACATTGTAAAAAGGACTTTGCAGATGCAAATAAGGTCTTGAGATGGGGACACTGTCCTGGGTTATCCAGGTATGCCCAATGTAATCACAAAGGTCTTTATAAGAGGAAGGCAGGAAGGTCAAAATTAGGAGAAAGTAATGCGACTAAAGAAGTAGAGGTTGAAGTTATGGAGCAATAAGCTAAGGAATGTGGGTAGCTTCTAGAAACTGGAAGAGGTAAGGAACAGATTCTCCCCTGGAGCTTCGAGAAGAAATTAGCCTTTGTTGACACCTTAAGTTTATCCCTGTCAACCTCATTTAGGACTTCTGGCCTCCAAAAGTGTAAGAGATAAGTTTGTGTTGTTTTACAGCACTAAGTTTGTGGTAATTTGTTACAGCAGCAATAGAAAATTAATGCATAGAGAAAGAGATAGATATAAAAGACATTATTAAGGAAAAATGATGGTATTTGATGATTGACTGAATGAGGGAGAATTGAGAATCACAATAATGTCAAGATCCTGAATGCAGAGTATAAAGGCAATGGAAGGGTAATTAATTTCTAGACGAAGGATGAGTTCAATTTTATATATTTTGCTTCAGTTTTGGGGAAGGCATCCAAAATCAAGCTTACTTTGTATGGGGGTTATATTTGGAGGATTCAGGAAGGGACCCATAGCAGGTAAAATGCAGATCCCACATTGCACAATGATGCTTTTATCATTTAGATCAGTTAAATCAGCTAGAGAAGAGGGCACTTCACGGGAAATTCCCTTCAAGGAGAGAATGGCAAAGTATTAAGTCTTATTGCATTTTATGATGAATGAGCTATTATTCGATTCTTAGAGTTGGTAAGCAGTTTAGGAAGGAGTGTGGAGAGGTCCATCCCTAGTTGCTAAGAATGGTATTCAGAATTATGTGGAGACAATGTATAACTTTTGTCACATTCTCAAAAGGATAGAAGACCAAAAAAGAAAGTTAAGAATCATGCCCTAATGGCATGGGGTACCAGAGGGTGGAAGAGAAAGGGCAAAGGGCAAGAGGAAGAAGAAGGGCAACACACTGGAATCTCCACAGTCATTTTTTTTTTTTTTTTTTTTTTTTTTTTTGCTGTAGCTTAGTGCTGCTAATTCCTGCTTCTCTCTTCTCTTACTAGACCTGTTTCAGGGTATCTTGTGTTTCCAGAACCAGGTTGCAGCTCACTCTGGTGAGAACTATTTTATTTGCTGACAACTGTATTCTTTGAAAGACTCTGTTTTGGTGTTTTAGAGAATATTTCCTCTATGTTTTTTAAAGGAGTTTTCTATGTAAATACTAATATCTCCATAAAGTGAATATTCAAAACTCAGTAAATAATTCTCATCAGCAATCTCTTTTCAAAGAATAAACAAGACCTAGAAAGCTAGGGAAGCTTCTAGTTAGTAGCAACTATTTCTTTTCAGTGAAATAAATCATCAAGAATTGCTTGGTTGATCTCTAAGTAAAATGTTTCTGTAGTTAAATTTGATGTTAGTCCTATATATTGAAGAAATACTTCTCAATATAGCTTAGATTCAGCATAGTCAAATCCACTGCATGCTTCAGAAGCTGCCCTGGGGACAGAATATTTTCCCTAAGCCATCTCTGTACAGACCTAAATGAACAGTTTCCATTTTGTTTTGTAATATAATGTTGACTTTTTTAAAAATAAAAATTATAATGTCAGGATTTCCTCTTAATAACATAAAAGAGTGGACTAAGTTTGTACTTGATGGAGTTTCCTATGGGTATGATTGATTTTCCTGGGTCCTCTCCATAGACATGAAGTTTCACTTTAACTTTTGGAGTCTTGCTTTATGGGATAAATATTAATTCAGTAAGAAAGTAAAATAAATTTAAATATTTTTCAGCTTCTACTAGTATGGTCAAATCATAAAGGGTATCTGCTCTGCTATAATATTAAGGAAAATATATGTAATGATTTGTTTTTAAAATGACTAGAATTTCATCAAGGTTAAAGGCTTATATAAATTCAGTGTTATATAATGTATATGCTTTCTGAGTGAAATTGATATGGAACTATTATTTGACTGATGCTATCACAAATTACCAGGTGGAGAGAGGCACTTTATATAACAGATTTGGCTAACCTACATTTGTTTGCAAAGGGATGTCAAAGTTTGTCAAAAAGATCTAGCCAGGGAGTGCAGCTCCCCATATTGGAAATGTCATTCTTTTTGATTGAGTTGACACTTTGAGAAGAACACACATGGAGCTTTCAGAGGAAGGGAACTCTGGACATATCAATCAGTCCTGGCAATCAACCTGTTGACATGTGCCATGGCTGGATTACATTAAAGGCCTACTGTAGACGCTTTTTGTAGCAACATGATTACCTCTGTACCACAAACTATGTGACTTAAAACAGAAATGTATTATCTCATGGTTCTGGGGGCTGAAGTCTGAAATCAAGGTGATGGCAATTTTGTTCCTTCTGGAGGCTCTGAGGGAGAATATATTCTCTATACTTCTTGCCTTGCTTTTGTTGGTTGCTTGGCATTCCTTGGCTTTTAGACATATCACTCCAATTTCTGTCTTCATCTTTACATGGTGTTTCCCTTTTGTATTCACACAGCCTTTTTATAAGGACACCAGTTGTTGGATTTAGAGCACTCCTTACCCAGTATGACCTCATCTTAATGAAACTAATTACATCTGTAAAGACCCTCTTTCAAATAAGTTCACATTCTGAAGTTCCAGGTAGACACAAATTTTAGGGGGAAACTATTTAATTACTATATATTCCAAGCCATTTACTCTCAGAAACATCAGTATAATTCATCACAACATAATGCTAATAAGACCCCAGGTGCATGTTTCATTCCAGGTACTGGGCAAATCATTTTAACTGGTTCTAGGCTGATAGCAATAAACCTTCCTTGAAAATTTTTCCAGTTTATCAAAAAAGGAACTCGGCAAGAACTTGATGGAATAATACAAATCTACCCCTAAAGGCTACAAAAGAACTCATAGTACATGCCTATCTGATGGTTGGTCAGTAAGGTTATATTCTTCTATAAAGCCTGAGACACACTGGTACCCATAAGAAGGTAATTGATGACAAAGGTGATTGGACCATGAAGCATGTTATAAATCATGACACTAAGATTTCTTTTTGAGAAATGGACAATAAAATGCCTTCTCTGGCTACTACTCTATTGCTGGATGACAAAAATTTTGACACTTTGCTTTTCATTTTTATGAACTATCAACTTATTTTTATTGGCTTGTGCATGTGTACTAAAGATGAAAATGACTAATAACAGTTTGAATTTGTACAGAACTTTCTTTCTGAAACCTTTTATTTTTGGTGGGTGTGTGGGAGCATGGAGGGAAATACATGACATCAAACAGAATTTCAGCAAAGAACCAACAAACCCAGTCGTACATTTTTATGCATTTAGATAATTTTTGATATGAATATTTAGAAACACTTTACCTAAGCTAATTTATAGATGTGTGTCACATGGCTTTTTATTTTACTAGATATTATTGGTTTTATTTTTATTTGTTGATATCCCACATGTTCTATTCTAGATTTAAGGTGGCTTACAAAATTAATACACTAAGAAGGTAAAATGAAAGCCAAACAAAACAACCCCATTACTGGAAAGGAGGTTGGACAGAGTCTACTATGACATTGTGTGTTTAGCTGGTGCCCTCTTTTGTTAGGGAAAATTGGCAGTACAGCACAAAACCTTAAGAGTCTATATTTTGCCTAATCTAGTAATTCCACTTTTAGAAATTTATCTTAAGAAAATAATTAAGGGAGAGGGCAGATGTTTAATTGTGTTCACTATGTGTAGCTAAGTTGCATTGTTGTTTATAATGGCAAAGAATTGAAAACAGTTTAAACATGCAGCTGTGGACAAATTACTTAAATTGTAGTATATCCATTTTGTAAATATGTACAATTGTTTAGAATGATGTTGTAGAATAGTATGAAGTTCTAATGAAGATGTTCAATATACTGTTAAATTCAGAAAGCATAGTATAAAATGGTATGTATAAAATGAGCCACTTTCAGAGATACATATACATGCATGGGGAAATGCAAAAATATTAAAAACTAAAAATGAGTGGTGAAAGGACAGATCATTTTTATTTTCTTCTTTTCTCTTGTATTTATTTTACACATTTTATATAGTGAATATTTATTATATTTGTGAAGAGAAAAACAAGCTTTTTTAAGTAGCTAATGAGTATAATGGAAAAATGACAAGGAAAATTAAAAAGAACCTTGCTATAAAGTTACTTCTCAAAATGCGTGCAATAAGATTCTGTAGAGATGGGACATACATTTTGTTCTAGGTTTCCAAAAGCCAATGGAAAGAGGGAAACAGAATCAGCTATGGTATCTGTAAGATATTAAGTATCTATAAGAACAATTTGTTGGTAAACAAAAATATATATAATGGCTGATTTCACTGGGCTTTTACCTACAAGTAGGATGAAAACAAATGCCAAAGGTCAAAAGAAAGTTAAACATCAGTTATTAATTTCCTTTTATAGAAAGGGTAGCCATAAAGTTTGGAAACACAAACAATACTATTTTATTTTTTTACAGATTTATATTAAGTAATTGTTATATGTCAGCTTTATAGATAAAACCCCCAATGACTTCTTCTGGAGTGTGCTAAAGTTTGTGGATGAAAAAAGGGAGTTCTATGCAAAGTGACCTCATGGGATGATCTGATCATAAGTTCCTAATTGGGCAGGTCATGTTAGGTAGTCATGCCCTAGGCAGACATGTATCTTCTTTACTAAAAGGCTTATCTTTGCCTTAAGGGAGTCCTGTCCATTGTTTTGGTGCATCTAGGTTAACATGCCTTTAAAATACTCTCTTTTAGAGCCCTCCTTCTAATACCTTGACCCATCCTTTCAAACACTTCCTTCTGAAGCATGCAGGAGGTAATCCTCCTTGCTTTCTTCCACTTCTTGTAATTTTCCTTATCTTCCCATCTTAATCTCAAATGCATAAAAGAAACTGCAAACTTATTCTCAGAAACATTTTTCTCAGTCTGTTGAAATCTTGCTTCCAGGCATATCCTCTGATTGATTCAAATAAGCTATTATAAAAATTCTTTACAAGTTTGGATGTTCCTTACTTTGCCAAGGTATAGATTTAATAAAAACCAGAGGGAGAAATCAACCAAGGTAACACATTGCAGAGGTTTCTGCTAGAATTAGGGAAAATGTCCTATTCATGCACCTCACTCCTTGCAACATGAACTATGCATTGCTACAAGGAATAACACATTTAACATATCATGTAATATCATCAAACATTGTTAGTGTTAAAACAACAAATCATTTATTATGCATGTTTGCCTGTGTTTCCAGAATTCATGAGCAACCTATAAAGTTAATATTGTTATATCTATGCCCTTTAAAAATTTCATAGGCTCACTTTGGCTTTTCTATGATATAATAACATTCCTGAAATTTAATTTGACCAAGGTTATGTCAAACATCAAAGAAGGGGTTTTTTTCCTTTTGACGATTCTGTTTTGATTTGACACAAGTAAATTTCTGAATAATTTGGGGGTCTTGCATCTGGAAGGATAAAACAGCTGTCTGATTTTTGGCAATTAAAATATGAGCACACTGTGCAGCTGCACAACCACAGACATGCTCTTTGCTGCATTTCCTAAGTACTTATTTTGTCAGTGTAGTCATAGTGATAGATTGGAGGCCATTTACAAGAGTGTAAGTTTTAAGACCCTTGCTCCTAAATATTTTAGCATGTATAGCATTAACTAGGAAAAAAAAAAAAAGCTTCATGGAAGATATCAATTCCCACAGGCTTTATTGCATGCATTCTTCAGGAACAAATCAATGCTCACCCTTAAGGCTTTCTTAGGAAATGCTCAATCATCCAATCTTATTAACATTAATTAATTTGAACATAAATGATATTTCAGGCAAGGTGCTTGTACTTCATCCAAATGGCTTGAAAGAAAAAAGATGAAAACTTACACTATGAAGTTTCAAGAAAAACAAAGGAATAGTCATAATGACTATAAGTGCTTCGTAGTCAGGAATGATGCTTCTTGTCCAGCAACACTACATAGAGGAGGCATTCAATAAATCAATAATTATTTGATTGATGGTAATATTGATTTAACATTATAATTTTCTTCCAAGATATTTTTCACATAAATAAATTAATGCTGTATGTTATAGGATAGTTTTCAATAACCATTGATAATTTATGTTGGATAAACTGTATTAAACAATCAAAAACAGTGAAAAATGTTTTTTTCGAGAGGAGGAAAAAAATGGCATAGATGATAGAGACTCTGTTCATCCCTCTGGCAACCAAAACAAAGTTGTGATAGAAACAAGGAGCAGCAGCAAGGAAAAATCTCCTGGGATGAACAAGCCATACAACTAGGGAGAAATCCAAGAAATCACCCTGCAACGGGAGGAGGTAGGATGGGGCGAGGATGTGGGGCTGCCAGGTCTCAAGCGGCTGAGTGAGATTGGGCTGAATGAGATTGAGGCTGCGGCAGCAGCAGAAGCCTCTTAAAGGGGCCGCGTCTGCAAGCAGATTTTCACGGTGACAGACCTGCTTGCTCTGAGCACCAGTGCTTATTTGGCTGCATGCAGCGGGCACCAGGGAGACGTTGTCGGAGTGAGGGCCGAGGCGAGACTCATAGGTACAGAAGTGCGGCAGTATCCATTGTTCTGTTGAGCCCTCCCACTCTGAGTGCTCCTGACACATTGCTGCCATAGCCCTGATGTCATCAAACTGGATAACAGAGGTCCCTCCACCCAGAGGATTCCCTGAAACCCTGCCTCCTCCAACTCATGGCGCCACCCAAGCCACATCCAGGTATATCCTCAGTGAGTCAGGTGCTCCTTGCTGAGACTCACACTGGAGGCAGCTGGCCTCGTTTTCTGGTGTGGTTTTTTGAGGCAACTATGAGCACAGCATCTGTGGATTGTTGCTGAATCTTAACAGGTGGCCCCGGAGGGGCAGAGGCTTGGGCTAAATTTGGCCTGCAGCTGAATCTCAGGACTGTGCCACTGGACACCTACTTCACAAATCCACACTAATAAGACGAGGAGACTTAAGAGCTTTGCTTAGTACATAGAAACAGACATGGAGAGACAGCTAAAATGGGAAGACAAAGAAGCAGAAACCATATGAGAGAATAGAACAGAGATCCAGATATAATGGAGTCAAGTAATCTAACAGATGCAGAGTTCAAAACATTGGTTATACAGATGCTCAATGAACTTTTGTGAAGTGTAGAGAACTCCAAAAAAGAGATAAAAAACATAAAAATGGAAATAGAAATTATAAAGGGAACATCTGAAATGGAGAACACATTATCTAAGATGAGAAGTATATTAAATGGAATAAACAAAGTGAATAAAGAAAAGGATCAAATGCCTTATCTAAAGGATAGGAAAGCCAAGGACACGCAAGCAGAACAGCAAGAGATAAGATACCAGGACTATAAAAACAATTTAAGAAGAATATGGGATACTAATAAGGGTCCAAATATCTATCTGATCCGTGTAACTGAAGAAAATCAAGATGTTGAACAGCTTTTTGAAGAAATAATGATGGAAAACTTCCCTAACCTGGTGGAGGAAATGGACATAAAACCCTAGGAAGGTCAGAGAATTCCAAAAATCAGTGCTCCAAAGAGGCCCACACCAAGACATATCGTAATTAAAATGCCAAAGGTTAAATACAAAGAAAGAACATTAAAAGCAGCAAGAGAAAAAGATAGTTACTTATAAGGGAACACCCATAAGACTGGCAGCTGATTTCTCAAAAGAAATTATGCAGGACAGAAGGGCTTGGCAAAAAATATTCAACAGGATGAAGACCTAGGATATACAACCAGCAAAGTTATCATTTAGAGTTGAAGGACAGATAAAGAGCTTTCCAGACAAAAATAAGCTAAAGGAATTTATCACCACCACGCCAGTATTATAGGAAATGTTAGAGGGACTTCTTTAAGAAGAAAAACTATGTACCAAAAACAGGAGTAAAGAATGGTAACAACTACGTTCCTATTGATAAGTACCTTAAATGGAAAAGAATTAAGTGCTCCAACCAAAAGATAGAGTGGCTAAAGGATAAGAAAACAAGACCCCTACATATGAAAAGGAAGGGGATGGAAAAAGATATTGCTTTGATGGACCTAGAAGGTATTTAAGACGACAGAAAGATAAACACTATATGATTTTACTTATATACAGGCTCTAAGGAATAAAAAGAACAAACTAATCAAAACCAGACTCACAAATATAGTGGATAATTTGGTGACAGACAGAGGGGGGTGTGGGGGGCTGGGAGAACATGGTGAAGGGTTAAAGAAGTACAAATTAGTAGCTGATGAATGGTCACGGGGATGGGGAGCACAGCATAGGGAATGCAGTTAGCATTAATACATTGGCTAGGTAGAGGGCTAGGGGAGGGAGGGAGCAATTTGGGGGATCATTTTACTAACTATATACATGTCTAACCAAGTACTGTATACTTGAAACTAATTAAAATAAAAAAATAAAATATACATTTCAAAATAAGTTGTAGGCATTAGTACCCTTCCTCCTAAATACTTTAGCATGTACAGCATTAACTAGAGCTCAATTTTATTTATTTTTTTGGGGGGCTAAATCTTTTATTTTTAACATAAATGTTTTTCTCTCATAAAATTTATGGTTAGCAACCATAAATTGGTATGATTATTTGACTGTTTCCCTCCCCCTTCAAGGGACTGTGCTGTTTTGCTCATCAAAGAATCCATAGGGCCTGACATTATAGTAGATGGTCATTACATGGTATATTTGTAAGGGAACATATGGTAAGTCAGAAAAAAATGAATGCAAGAAAGAGCTATAGAAGTGGAAATAAAAACGAAATCTTGGCTTTCTCAAACCACTTTAAATATCTGCTATCATGACTTGTTGGTACTGGTGCCATATAAAGCCGTTTTAGTAAGTAGAGCAGGACCTGTTGCTGAGGAAATTGCCAGTTTATGTTGACTCAATTAAGAAAATAAAATGAAGGACTGTGAATATCTTTACTGATTATATATGAATAAGTTCCCAGGGTTCTGGCTGTTTATTTGGTAAAGAAGCTTATAGTACTTTATTTGTAATTTAGACTGCAAACCGACCTCCAAGCTTGCGTCTTTGATAACTACCCTTTTCCTCAAGATGAAATTTTATATGAAAAACACTTGAGCCATAGACCAGATATATTTACTCAATGCTGACTGATAACAAACCTCACATTTGACACACAAAAATAGAATCTATTTCTCTCCTCAGTAACCCCTTCCTATCATGACTCCTTTTTGGCTATTCCTTCAGTTCTTTTTGGTGATATCATCTCTAAACCAATTTAATTTTAGACTGTAATAAAAGACTAAAGAGCAATTATTTGACCAAAAGTTTATGCAGCCTGGGAGACACAGATTCAGGTAGCAACTTAAATTGTGTTCCATTGAGACAAAGGGAAGACCATCTTTTATAGAGAAAGTGACCACCCAAATCCCAATTTTATGCAAACGAAGTTTCCAAATTGTGCAGTTCTGATTGGTTGGTATAGATGCACACAAGGATATAATTTGTGTAGTTCTGATGGGAGGATGCATGTCTCAGTCTGTTGGTAGAAAGGTGAAACCAGGGTTTTCCTGCAGTGGTGAATTCAGGTGATCTGGTAAACAAACAGAGCAGAATGCTGGGGAAGCCAAGTTCAGTTTTAGGCTCTTCCTGCTAAACAGAGCATGTGAGAAGTCCCTATCAACAAATAGCTGCCAGACTCTTATTCATAAAATTTTGGCTCTCAATAGACCATGAGGAGTCCATCTCAGTAGAGAAATTCCTTCTGGGGGTTTAGATCAAATGAATCTTCTCAAGATCCACATGTCTTTGTGAGAGACCTGGATTTTGTGAAACTGCCATCCCTCTGGAGTATAACAGAATTGTGTTATAATATTGTCTCCAGTATTTCTAAAGGCATCCAGTATGATGAAACTGAAAAGGTTGTAATTATTTTCTTAGATGGTCTAAGCTACCAGGTAACTGAGATTTTGCTTTCTTACCTTTCTTATCTCAGGAGCATTTGACAACTTTCCTTATGTCACTGAGAGTTCATATGACCCCTAACAGTGCCCCATCTCCAGTCTATACCACTCCTCAAAACTTTTTTTTCTATTTGGCTAGTCTGTTCCATGCTCAGAGCAGGAAATTGCAGGCCTGACCTGATTTAAATGTCCTTGGGAAGAATCTGGCCTCAAAGGATCCCAGTTCAAATGTCAGGTTACAGAAATTCTTCCACTAGGAAAGTCATTCCTCTCGGTTAAAGTAGTACTTGCCCTGTGTTCTGCTTCTGTGTTTCAAACTGAAGGGTAGAGGAGGGACAGCAGACACAAGAAGTCACCTTTGTGAAATGTTTTCTTCAAAACATTTTCTGAAGATAGGAAAAGGACCAGGTGGAGAATTCTGAAAGCATTAGCGCTGTGACCTTGGGGAGGAAGAGGAAGTTCTGAGATTCAGTGCCCATAGGACAAACTTCTTTATTTATTAGTAGGTTTTATACCACATAATGTCTTTCGGGTGATAAGATTTAAGATCTCCTGCTCAGTGACTTCATCCCCTCCTAGCCGCAACCCTGTAATCCTCCCTAAGTCCTTGCTTCTGCAGCGCAGCTCTCCTCTTAGACGCCAACTCTCCCGGAGGGCCATGGCAGCGCCTGTGGCTGCGTGCGACCTCCTTCCTACTTTTCCCACCTCGCAGTCCAGCGTTTCGGCCGCGCTTCTTTCAGTCCTTCCAAGACGAGTGAAACAGAAGACTCTTCCACTGTGGAATAAAACACGTAACAACTCACCCCCAACTCTGACTTTCTAGCTTTTTCTCTCCTATGCCCAAGGCTTTTGGTCACCTCTGCATAAATAAGACCTAGAGCCCAGAATCCGAAAACCAATCGACCAGCCTCGCTGGTTTCCCCACCACTGAAAAGCAATCTTATTCTGGCGCCAACGCTTTGTGTCTAGCAGTCAGATCTCGGCCGACAAGCGCCCGCGCCGCTGTCCCATCGCCCCGCCCGCGGGTCCTGTCACCTCGGGCTGCCCCCGCCTCCCTCCCTGGCCTGGGCCTCTCCCCTCCGCCCTCCCGCAGACCTCGCCGCCCCGCCCCCGGCTCCACCGCGGCCGCCATTGGTGCCGGCCTGCCCCAGAAGGGCGCCCATTGGCCGGGCGGGAAGTCCTTTACCGGCGCATTCCGCCGCCCGCAGGCTCGCGGGGAAACTTCCTTATTATTGTGACGCCGAAAACCGAGAAACCCGGAGCCGGACCAGAGGGGCTGTCACAGTCGGAATCCCGAGCGGCGGTTCGGCGGCTGCCAAGGTGAGCGGGCAGGGGCCAGGATTCCAGGCAGGAGGGGACCGCGCGGTCCCCGCGTTCTGCGGGACACCGCTGTCAGTGCGCGGCTCTCGGCGGGGCCGCTGCGGCTGCAGGGCGCTTCCCGTGACAAGCTGGGGCCGGGCGCGCGGGCAGGTCGCGATGCGGTGCCCGCAGTGCCTGCGGGCGCCCCTCGGCCTTGCATCCGCCTCCTTGGAGTTCTCGGGGCTCAACCTCTGCTCAAGAGCCCCCGCGCCCGGAAAGGCCGGAAGCAGCTCTAAAAATGGGAGCGCCCCCCACCCCGACTCGGCTGCCCGCAGTCCACTAGGAATTGCGACGCTTAAAGTCAAAAAGGATCCTCCCCTTCCTCCTCGCCTGCCCCTATTTAAATTCCGGGGCTCCGGAGGCACCCTGGCGGTGAGGGGCACGGACGCTTCCCGGCGAAATGGGAGCCGGCGAGGCCTCTGCGTTTGGGGAACCCCGGCGACCACGAGGAGTTTGCGCTGGGGACGCGGGACTCAGCGTCCGCGGTGACAACGCTGGTGGGATCGCGGCGCCGGGCACCACCCTTCGCACGGAGGCCGCCCCCGGCTCACCTCGCCGGAGTCCGCCTCTTGGGTGGAGCCGGGGAAAGGGTGTGTGTGGACACGTGTGTGTGCGAGTGTGTGTATGTGCGCGCATGCAGGCACGTAAGTACGCGGACCGGCGCGGGGGTGGCAGGAGCTGGGACTTTGCAGGTGGTACTTTGAGTCATTTGTAAATGTGGAGTGGGCAAACCAGGACAACTGACAGAGCAGAGCGTGTGTAACCTGAAACAGATGAGCTGGGGAGTGCTATAGAGACAGCATCTAAAGCAGCTGTGCCTTGATTCTAGGTATATGCACCGTGGGCCCCAAGGAATATGTATTTGAACTTTGCTTTTGGTATCTCACAGTTTCTGGCTGTTTTCTGATTTTATGTTACTTTAGCTTTTAAATCAGCCCCATTAGGAAGTACCTTAAATTCAGAGCGAAGCCTTCCGGGAGTTTGCTTGTATTCGTTACACACGGAATGCTTTAGGAAAGACGATGCCAGAGCTCTCTTCTATTTTTTGTGTTTTCTGGCTCTTTCCATAAATAGAAAGCCATTTCTAGAACCTTTCATTTGATGACTTGATATCATCAAGTGAGCTGATTTTTAACTCCAGACTGAAGAGAAAGAAAAGTGAAATAAAATGAGAATTAACAGCCTTTTTAAATGCAGTGACTTTAGAGAGGGTTGTTTTGTTTCAGTAGGCAGATTACTGTGATAGATACTCTATCCTTTTGTATTTTTCTTTACCTTGGGGGAAGGGTAATGACATTATAAATCAGAAAAGGGGAGTAATATATTTAAAACCCTTTTAAAGCAAAATTGATGAATTGCATATCATTGATCACAGTTAGGTTAGGAGCCTTCTGGAGAAATTGTTCAGGAATCTAGAGGAAGGTTTGAACTTCCGAGAAGCTCCTCTTTTGGCTTGGGCGGCGGGGGGGGGGGTGCGGGGGGGGCGGGCGGGAACGAAACAGTTGATTAGCATGCAGTTTTATGTGTTCAGTATGAAGTTGGGTTTTTATTTTTAAAAAAATCTAAAATGTTTCAAATGATGTGGTTAGAGCCACTGGTTATAGCATTTCATTCTGAGTAACATTTAAATTTCTTAAGATTTGCATAATGATTAAAAACGTTTTTTAATGCAGTGAGTTGTACCCTTACTGGAGATATAAGATAGTTTTGCTTCAGTTCAGAAATAAAAGTAATATTCTCCAAAGTGAATAAGTTTTTCTACATAAAGCAGAAATAAAGTTATGATAAAAATATCTTTAAATCATGCAGGACTTTTTCTTTTGAGAAACTTAAGGTGCCTCTCGGTCTCACCTTGTTTTGCATGAAAGAGGATGTGGTGATAAGAAGGAAGGAAAGATACCAGAAAGACTTCAAAGCAGTGGTAGCAAAATAAACTGTAATATGTGTGGTAAATAGAAAACGAGGGAAAATAGATAAAATTGAGTTATTTTTTAGAATTTTTAAAACTTAGATGGGAGGTTTAAAAATAATTTTATTTTTATGTATATTACAGATGCCAGGAATTTTTTAAGGTGCTATCTCTGTCTCTAGATCATGTTTAGAAGTGATACCTCCATAGTTGGTTAGAGGTTATCTTATTGGTATTTAACCAAAACCCCTGTCTTGAGATAAAATGTTTGGGGAATATTTGAGCTTGCATAATCTAAAGATATTCTTATTTTCAGAATTTTATTTCTCATTTTCTTTTTAATAACATGAAAGCACTTTGTAGAGTTCTAAAGTTAGTTATTATTTTTCTTTAACGTGCAGATCTGCAAGTTGAGGTGGAACCATTCTGGCTTCTAGTCCAAATGCCAAGTGTGTGATCTGTGGTAAGTTACTTAAGTTCTCTGAATCTCAGTTTCCTCATTTTGTACATGAAGATAATATCTAACGTATAGAAGTGATATTCAGCAAGATAATATATGTAAAGAACTCAGGTTTGTAAAGCTACCTAGAGAGGGATCTTAACAAATCCTTAATGACTTTCGTTAGTGAAGAGAACCAGGTTAGCCCAGGAAGTAGGAGACCTAATTTCCTGTCTCTGCTTCAACCACTTCTCAGAGGACCAAAGTTACTTGACCTTGGAAGGCCTCAGCTGTCATTAAAATGAGGTTAAGAATGTTAAGTCTCTTGACTAGAGGTTATATTAAATGGACTTTTAAGGTCTTTTTAATAAGGTGATCCCTTTGATGATGTAACTCAGACCCCTTTAGATGTTTTCTACATTTAGAAATAGTACTTGCTGATGTCAGGGGCATGGTGCTTCTGTGAACGAAGAAGTGAACTAGTTTTATCATACATCAGGGTGTATATGGAGGAAAGTCTGGCTCTGTTGAGGTTGCTTCACTCACCCTTCCCATCTCTGGCTAACATAGGTTCTAATTGCCCATAAGTATTGCCAGTGATTCAGCTAACTTCCTGAATGCAACATCTTCTTTAAACATTTTGAAAATTGGAGAAGGGGTGTGACTTGGCTTTGTTTTATTTGAGAGATAGTATAGTGTCATGTTTAAGAACACGGACTTTGGAGTCTGGTAGATGAGGTTGGAATCCTGCCTTTGCCACTTGGTTTCCATTTCAGCTACTTACTTACATGTTCTTGGGCAAGTGACCTAATCTTGCTAAACCTTGAGGTTATTTTAAAGAACAAATTAAATAATCTAGGTAAAGTTTTTAGCACAGACTCCATGTAGTAATAGTAAACATTACTTTTTCTTTATTTAGCAACTATTTATTGAGCTCCTCCGGTGTGCCAGACACTGTCCTAGCCTAGGGATAGAGAATGAACGAAAGAGCATATTAAATCCTTCAAATCTTGCTTTGTGAAACTTACACTATTTAATGACAACTTTGACTGTAAAAGGCATTCTACTTTCAGATCTGCTAAAATGTGGCGAGGGGAGAGTGCATTTTAGAATGGAGCAAGTAATCACTGCACAGGAAATGTTTGTCTAACATTACCTGGGGGGAAAAAACTTAACAAATTTAGATTGTGGAGTTCTGGTTTTGTCATATTTGGGTTCAATTCATTAGGCACTTATTACTTATTAAGCATCTACTGTACTCCTGCATTATGCTGGAAACTGGAGATACAAAAATGAGTAAACCTGGTCCCCTCCACGGAGGGGCTCCCAGTCTGAGCATAGACGGGGAACTAGTGGGTGAGGTGCAAGAAGCAATGATTTTATACTTTTCATTTTCTTTTATTGTGAAGTATTTGTATTATAAAATAATATATTTAATATATATGCTAAGAAACAGCAATAAAGGATAGAAGCAGAGCATCAGCTATGCTATTAAAGCTCATTCTATACTCTTTTCAGAATGTGCCCTCCATCTCTGCTGCCCCCATAATGATTACCTTGTATTTCGTATTGATTTTTTTTTTGCTTTTCTTCATAGTTTTACCACCACTGATATTTTTATCTCCAAATACTTGTTATACCTGTGTTTAGACTTCATAAAAATGCATCATACTCTGAATTCTTCTGTGACTTTCCCCACAACACTGTTTTTAAGGTTTAGCTCTACTGATGCTTGTAGATGGAGTTCATTTATTTTTCACTGTCATACAATATTCTATCGTATGCATGTGCTACAGTTTATTCATTTTATTATGGATGGACATTTGAGTTTTTGTTTTATGTGTTTCACACAATCCTAAAATGAACATTCTTGTGTATATATCATGACATATTCTTGAGTTTCTTATCACATTGTACAGTAAGATAGCCACTAGCCGTATGTGGCCACTCACATTAAAATTAAAATGAAATAAATTTAAAATTTCAGTTTATCAGTTGAGCATTAGCCACATTTCAAATGCTCAGGAGCCACATGTGGTAAGTGGCTGGTAAGTGGCTACCATATTGGACAGTGCAGATATGTAACATTTTCATCATCACAGAAAGTTCTGTTTCCAGATTTTATCCATCTTTATATCTCCAGTTCTCAGCACAGTGCAGAGCATTGTAGATGCTTGATAAGTTAGACAGTGCTGGTCATATGCTTGGGAGTGAAATTACCTTGCTGTGGGGTATTTACATCTTCATCTCCACTAGGTAATGCCTACCTGTTTTTCTCAAAGTGGTTATGCCAATTTATGCTCCCACCAGCTGTGTAGAAGAGTCCTGGTTGCTCTATATCCTTGACTTGGCACTGTGAGACTTTTCAGTTCTGGCCAGCCTGGGCAGGTATTTTTGAGGGCAGCCCACAGCTTATGCAGAGAGCAGAAAGATCATTCTTCTAGTTTCACAAAGCCCAGCATAGGTAGTGAAGAAGGCTTTACCTGTACAGGATCATCAGGGTGGGGTAGTAATGTTTCCTGGGTTGGCTCCAAGGGTCACAGGACCAAAGTCCAGCTGAAGTGAAGGAGGGAGGGAAAATAGTGAGAAATGGATTCGCATTTTTGAAAAATTCTCTTTCCTGTGCCGTTTCTGCCTATGGTAGTAAAATTTTTGACAATAAATCATGTCATTAGAATGAATCTTTGTTCCTGGATTTAATTCTACATGGAGTTTTGGCTCCAAATTTATTTAAAGCTTGAATTTAGGGAGTGCCTGCAGAGTACTGAAGCTGTAGACTTTGCCTTTCCTGCTGTTGAAAAAGACCCCCCTTGCCCCACATACCATTCAGGTAATGGCTTCTAAGCTTATTTGAAAGGAAGCTTATCTCTATTATAAATGAGATTAGAAGTTCTGCCTGAGTGTTATTTAGGTTTCAGTGACTTTCAAACAAAGGAATATGAACCAGTTGTTAGGCTGCTGTGTGCAAAGTTTGATTAATAAGAGAAAGTTTAGGAATTGCAGCTTGTCTTTTTGCATTCAGCTCACTAGGACTGATAAAAGAGATTTGTCTATCCCCTTGCCCTTCCCAGAATTTAAAAGAAAAAACATGCAAAAAACTTTCTCCTAGCAACCTCAAATGCCCTTCATGAAAGTTATGACAAGTGGTAGTAGTGCTGCTTTCTGTAGGGCAGATATGTTGGAATATAAGGTAATGCTAACCACAGGAAGAAAGGAGTCACACCTCTTTTTTCCCTACCCCTGGCGTCTTTTGAGACCTGTTTGCTGAGGTCTCAGAGAAGAGCACTGGGAATAGTAGTAACAGTGACCACAGCAGCTGACATTTATTGGTCACTTATACTGTATGTCAGGTACCATGCTAAGCACTCTTTACATGCATTCTGTCATTCATCCCCACAACCCTGTCATTCTTTCTCCCACTTTAGATCCAGGAAACAGGCTTAGACTGATAAAATATGTTTCCCAGGATTTCACAGCTAGCATGTGGTTAATTCAGGGCTTGAACTTTAGTCCTTTTGACTCTTAAGCCCTGCTAAGATTATCCTGCATCTTTTGCCAGAAATTGATGAGGAGAGGGACTGGGCAAAGTACTAGGTGTGACATCAAGGGAACGGAACATCTGTCTTTCTTCCTCTTGTTTTGTGATGGGGAAATAAGAGGCAAGAAATGGAAGGGCTGGGACTGAGGTGGCGTGGGACAGCTGAGGAGGCTTGTGTAGGTGCTGAGCCAGAGTGTAGTTATTTATTCTCCCACACCTTTCATAATTGTATATTTTAAAGGGAAATAAAAGATTTTACTCCTTTAAAGCAAGAGAGAGACAGCAAGTAAGGAAAAATGTGTGGGAGGTCCTGGGGTATAAAATGCCAAGTGGTGAAGAACATTGCTGAAGCTGGATCTTTAAATTCATGGATCCCAGTAGCTACTAGATTTGGGAATTCCACCAAAGTGTCCTTTTGAAGGAAAGCTGTGTTAATGTCTGACTTCTCTTCAATGTATTGAACTTCTCTCCTGAAAGCTAGGTGATGCTCCTGCTGTGGTTTTGGCAGAGTGTCATGATGACCTAGACCAGATTTCCTATTAGGGTTAATAATCCATTCATAGCTTATTTGTGGTTTCCATTCAGTTACTTCTCTTTGTTAAGTAGTTTTTATTTACTACTTGAAGATGTCTATTACTATAACTCAGGTGGGAAGGATTTTGAACAATAGTCCTCTATGTCTTTTTTCATAAATGGTTTCTACTAGTCAGTTCATGAGGAGGCCATACTTCAGGCTGCTTACTCAGGCTTGCAGTTCGCCACATCACCCAGAATGCAGCTGATTCTCAAGTTTGCTAAACAAACTTATAAGAAGTTGATAGATCCAGGGTGCCAAATTAATAATGAGAAGTAGAAGTACCAAGACGCCTGGGATGCTCTGGCCACCGGTCATGGTGTTCTTTCTCCATAGTAAGATCTGCCTTGGAAACCAAGTTATTTAAGGTTGCTTATTAATCATGAAATCTGAGCGAGGTGAGCGGCTGGGGGAATTTAATGCCTAATTAATTATTAGACAGTACTTCAGCTCAATGCTTGTGGCCATTTTAAACAGCAAAATTACAAATAAAAATTATAAAAATGAATAACGTGGCACTAAATAGATTGTATGTACAAAAACCTCTTGTTTGCAGTAAGAGAGTTGAAACAGGAAGGCAGAGCATCGTCTTCTTTGACTAAAGCTGGGAACATGTGCGTAGGTGATTCAAAATTTTCACCTTTCCCACATGTCTGGGAGTGACTGCAGAAATGCTCAGAACGTTGATTTTTGGGGTTACAAATAAATTTTAGCGAGTAGGCAAATTCACAAGTATGGAATTTGCAAATAATGAAGAACAACTATACTTAGGAAAAGAGAAGGTGGTGGTGCTGGCACCAGGCAAGAGGGAATCCGTGGCTCAATCAACATCACTGGAAGTCTGTCTCTTGTCTTTAAACCTCTATGGCTGGCAGCTTCCTAATGTCTCACAGGTATGCTCTATATGGGAAGGCAGCTTCCAGTAGCCTCAGTTACCCATTCTTTCATCAGAGCTCCATGGAACTTAGTAGGGAAGGACTCTGCCTCAGTTGGCAATGTGAACTTATCCTTGCACCAGTCACAAAGGCTGAGGAGTAGTTTTCTCTGATAGGTTTTATATGGGTCCTGTGTGTGGCTTAGGGGAGTGGTGTCCTCTGATTAGCTTGGCCAGGGTCATGCTCACCCTTGTGCAAAAGTGGGTACAGTTTGTTACAAGACAATGAGGGACTTGGGGAGAGAGATTAGATAGACAAAAAAAAAAAAGCAGTTGATAACAACCTTGAATAATTTTTAAAACTAACCTTCATTCTTCAGAAAGGTTGCTACCATATTGAGTTGCAGCTTTCTATTAGGTGCATTTCAGTCATGGCCTCTACATGTCCCCTCACCCTCCCTCTCCCCCACCCCCACCTTTTATTGATGAGTAGTGTTCCATCGTAAAAATATACTGCAGTCTGTTTATCCATGCTCCTGTTGATGGACATTTAGGTTGTTGCCATTTTTGTTTAGTATGAATAAATCTGCTGTGAGCATCGTTTATAGATCTTTGTATAGACATACAATCATAGCTTCTTGAAACCATAATTTTAGACACATTGTCCTTGGTTAAGGGGATGGCTTTAATGCTACAGCTGCCTAATCTCATCCCTTATCTCTTTATGACTAGTTTCACTCTCAGAGGGCGATTTTTTTTTTTTTTCAGATTTCCAGGACATTTTGTATTATATACTGACCACAATTTAGTCATTCTGCAAGTATTTTTTTGTGTTTTTGCTTCTGTAGGTCAGGGGTCCCCAACCCCTGGGCTGTGGACCGATACTGGTCAGTGGCATGTTAGGAACCAGGCTGCACAGCAGGAGGTGAGTGGGCGGTTAGAGAAGCTTCATCTGTATTTGCAGCCTGTCCCCCAGCACTAGCATCACCACCTCACCTCCAACTTAGATCATCAGGCATTAGATTCTCTGGTGCCAAAAGGTTGGGGACCACTGCTATAGGTGACATAAATCTACTTGGATGGCAGTGTAGCCCACTGGAAAAGACTGGACGTTGGCATCAGGCCTAGATTCATAGCCTGGTTCTGGCTCCTTCTGGCTGTGTGACTTTAGGCATTCTTAATCTGAGCCTTGCTTTTTCTGAAAATGAGGCTAAAAATACGGCATAGGGTTGGTATGAAGATGAAATGAGATAATGATATAAAATGCTTATCACAGTGATTGGGTATATAGTAAGCCCTATGATATCACTTATATAATTACTGGTAAGAAATATAAGACAAAGTCATGAAACATCAAAAATGAAGAAAGACATTAGTGTGGATACAGCAATTTAGCAAATTGGGAAAATTTAATTATGAAAAGCTTATGTGATTTTGCCGGTCTTTTTCATTTTTATTTTATTTCTCCTCCCTTTGCAGTTAATTCAAAGAATAGCATTGTAGCTTATTTTTAAATTTAATTTTATTTTTTGGTTTTAGAATCTTGACAAGGAACAACAATCTTAAGCAGAACTTGCTGGTTAAGACAGCAAATTAGGATTAGTTTTATATTTTATTCCGAGTCTTTTCATGTCTTTCTTGAAAGAGTTCAAAGAGTAAATCAGATAGTATTACCATAGGTAGCCAAGAAATGTTCCATTGTATGAAAATACCACATTTTGTTGATCCATTCATCAACTGATGGACATTTGGCTTATTTCCACCTTCTGGTTTTATAAATAGTGCTGCTATGAACAGTATGTACAAATATTTGTGTAGAAATATGTTTGCTTTTTTTTCTCTCTAAATTTTTTAAAATTTGTTTTTCAATTACAATTGATCTACAATGTTATATTAGTTTCAGGTATACAACGTAGTAATTTGACATTTATATACCTTATGAAGTGATCACCCTGATAAGTCTAGTACCCACCTGAAACCTTACATAGTGATTACCATGTTAACTGTATTCTCTATACTGTACTTGATACCCCATGAGTATTTTTAATAATTGGTGGTTTGTACTTCTTAATCCCTTTCACCTTTTTCACCTCCCCCCCTGCACTCCCACCACCAACCTCTCTCCCATTTGGCAACCATCAATTTATTCTTTGATTCTATGAGTTTGTTTCTTTTTTATTTGTTCATCTATTTTGTTTTTAGATTCCACAATAAGTAAAATCATATGATATTTGTTTTTCTCTGTCAGTTTGCAGTTCTCTTGGATATATACCTAGCAGTTCGATTGCTGATCTTATGGTAACTCTATGTTAGCCTTTTGAGGAACTGCCAGACTGTTTTCCAAAGCACCTGTGCCATTTTACATTCCTACCAGCAAATGTAGGAGGACCCCACTTACTCCACATCCTCATCAACACTTATTATGTCTTTGTTTAATCAACAAAGACATAATATCCATCCTAGTGAATGTGAACTGGTAGAGAGAGATTAAATTTATGTCTTTGTATGAAAGGGAAGCATGAATTTTTAAAAATATAGTGAAACCTTGGACTAGAGTCAGCAGTAGTCAATTAGCCAAAAGTTGACTGAGTACCTGATAAATTAAAGAGGTGTATACACTGTGGTCTCTGTTTAAAGTGATTGAAATCTGTCTGAGGTGTTAAGTTGTAAGAATGTCTCTAATCAGGACAATATAGGGCAGCGGTCCTCAACCTTTTGGGCACCAGAGACTTGTGCTCCTGTGAGAATCTAATGCCTAATGATCTGAGGTGGAGCTGAGGCGGTTGATGCTAGCACTGGGAAGCAGCTGCAAATACAGATGAAGCTTCACCTGCTCACCAGCTGTTCACCTCCTGCTGTGCAGCCCAGTTGCTAACAGACCACCTACTGATACCCATCTGCGCCAGGGGTTGGGGACCCCTGATATAGTGGATGTGTCAGAGCGATGCAGGCTGACTGTGGCTGGAATGGTTTCTAGAGGGTCTAAGGTAGGAAGTGAAGCTTGACTCAGATCCATAAGGATGTGTAAGAGGCCATGGCGGAGAAGATAACATTTTTTTTCTCCATTTCTTATTTTTGTTTTGAGTAGTGATATCTACTATATAAGCTAACAATAGGCTACCTACAGGAGTTAATTTGTTAAAACATTTTTGAAAATTAAATAAGCAGAAAGCTCAAAAGGTGCAATGAGAAAGGACAAGGTGAAGTCATGAGGGTAATTTCAAAACTGTTATTACCATAATGGTTTGAAAATTGTTTCAGCAAGTCTCTTGTACTGAGTTCCTCATCAGTGATCTGAAAACCATATTCTGTCTATGTTCACCTTTCACACACACAGAATTTGTTTAGAAATGTTTTTTAAACTCTTACTAACACACAAAAACAGCATTATTATAACAATTTAAACAATATTAATATATATTCTTTTCATATGCAGTGTATCTGAAGAATATGAGGGGAAGGTTTTTTTTAAAAAATTGATTATATTTATTACTGTGATTTTTCTCTGACCTATTTTTTTAAATTTCTTTCTTTTCCTTTTTTATTTTTTACACAAAACTCTCTTCTAGGCTGCATGAGTCCCTGAAGGATAAGAACAATGTTATGCTGGGGATATTGGTCTCTGGGCCAACCTGGGATCAGCACCAACCTGCGAGGGATTGTGGCTGAACCACAGGTGTGTGGATTTATATCAGACAGAAGCGTCAAGGAAGTGGCCTGTGGAGGAAACCACTCCGTGTTCCTGCTGGAGGATGGGGAGGTTTACACATGCGGTTTGAATACCAAGGGGCAGCTGGGCCATGAGAGGGAAGGAAACAAGCCAGGTGAGTGCACCTCGTACCCCTCAGTGACTGGTGGGAAGGCGGAGGAATGGGGTCAGTGGGCAGCGGTGGTAGAAGACTTCTTCCCCAAGTGCTGATCTTTCAGGGAGGCCCTTTGAATGGTCCAGGGCTCCCCCTCTGTTTAGAACCTCTGTGTCTAATTTAAACCTTTCGATAGAAAATCAGACTTCCTTTTTCACCTTATTAGATATTACCAGGGAGGAGAAGTCGACTAGTTAGTTCTGAGTTAAAGAAATAGATTTTCTCCAGTAATTGAATGCTAAGACTTATGATCATTTTGTGAATAGGTAATCCTCATACAATCAATATCAGAAGCATTTTCCCCTACTTTTTCCTTCTATTTATTTGTTTATTTCTCCAACATGCTTTTGTTAAGCATTTTGGGCTAAGCACTGTGCTTGGTGTCGTGAGTTAGAAAGTGAATGAGAGAGAGTGATGATGCGGCTCCAGGGAGCCCGTGTGGAAGGGCTTGCGAGGTAAGTTGAAGAGTGTGCTGGGGGGTATGAGGGAGAGCGAATTCAGTCTGCCTTTGAGGGTTGCTCATAGGAAGCAGGAGTAGGAATTCAGAGAGAGGGAGGGAGAGAGGGAAGGAAGGAGGGAAGGAGTGTGTGTGTGTGTGTGTGTGTGTGTGTGTGTGTGTGTGTGTGAGAGAGAGAGAGAGAGAGAGAGAGAGAGAGAGAGAGAGAATGAATGAGAATATGGTAGGAACACCAAGATTATTGCCCACACCTGAGTGTACCCAGTGATTAAAGGCATGGGTATGATGGTGCAGTCCTCGTTCAGGGAATGTTGAATAGTATGGTGAGAGGTAGTGAGAGAGGATGAGCTGGAAAGGTAGGGGCTAATTAGATTCCTTAAGTTTTACTGTCTTTCATTTATTTATAATGTGCTGTGTGTATTTAAAGTTTATTGGTTTGAATTTTTTTCTTCCCACTTTTTCTGTTTAAAGAATCTTGTTTGACTTTCAGTGTATGTATATGTAGCATAGATCTATGAGGTTCTATCTCAGTCTTGGATTTCAGCTATGTTTGAAATAGTGGTGATGATATTTAAATGAATCTCCTTTAGGAGAGAAATAATAAGGTAGAGTCTTAAAGTGCGTATTTAATGATGTATTTGTCATACTAGCATGGGCATGTGCTATTTTCTTTGTTATTTGCTGTCTTTCTTATTCATTCAAAATCTAAAATCAAGATACTGAAGCTTCATTAAAGAACAGCCTTGATGGTTTTTCGAGATGATTTTATTCTTTTGTGTTCATTTAGGCAAGTCAGTTTGGTGTCAGAATGAGCTAATTTTTTTCTGTGACACTCTTTTTTCATATTTATTCCCTCCCATAGCAATGGCTGTGTTCCATAGTTCCCCTGCCCAAACATCAGTATTGATTTGTCATCATTGATTTTTCTGTTAACCACTTGATAAAGGGCTGCAGGGCTATTTGTAAGCAGATTTATGAAGTGTGTGAAGTATGATATGTGGGCTTTCCCCCCATTCTTTGCCTCCAGGTTCCCTCATGGGAGACCTTCTCGAGACACCCCAGCAGGCCTGCTCAATAAGATTCTAGCCCAGGGGTTTTTTGACCTGTGGGCCCAGGACTCCTGGGATTTCAAGGAAGGGATTTGTAGCATGGTACATATGTATACCTTTATATGTGCAATGCACTTGATACTACAGGTTTTCAAATGTAATAGATCATGTTCATTAAAATAATTCAATTAAGAATGCCACCAAATTCACAAATGGAATTAATAAATCCTATTCATTATGTTTTACCAATTAATATAATACAAAAGTATAATACAGAACTATTATGGAGGTGACAGGAAGGTTTTTTTCTTTTAAAAATGGTTTTAATATTAGAAAATATTAAAAGCCAAGATTTTCTTTCCTCCTGTTAAAACTCATTTGTGTCTTACATGAAGCTTTTAGTCTTGCTCTGTTTCCCTGGGTGAGAGCCAGTGTCTAACAACTAATGTCTACAGAGAGGTTAATGGCAGGTCACAGCCCAGCAGCATGCTCCTTCCTTCAGGAATGTCGACATTCCACCAGAACTTAGAGACACTTAAGGCCCACTTCACACCAGTGATCCTTGAAGGACTTGTATTTACCCTGGCTAGCTTTTGAAGGGACTGTTTTGGGGGACCAGGAGATCTTTCTGTTACTTCTGCAGAGCCAACATGGTCAGGGTGAACTCTGGATTCAGACAAACCTAGTGGAGTGCAGGCATTACCTGTGTCCGATTCTGTATTTCGCAGGCTCACTTTCCCTTCCTGTAAAAGGAGGAGACTTTCTGTTCTAGCATAGGTCTTGGTAGAGTAGATTCATATGGTAAAGAAGACCCCACAAAGCTGCCTGTAACCTGGAAATGTTGCCCTTCTATTTTCCCCGCGACTCTCTGTCTTCTGTCAGGCAGCGTCCCAGCAGATCCCATTGCTCAGGGTGCCTCATTGCATATCTTTGTCTTAGAACCTGGCAGGGAGAGGATTTAACCTAGGGTGGCAGGTGAGAAAAGAAACAAAATCCTTGCAGTCCAAGATCTGTGGAAGCACCATGGTGAATATATCCAAGTGCAGTCTGACATTCTTTCAGTGGAGCTTCCTGACATAGCTCCATGGAGCTAGTGGTGGCTCGTTTGTGGGCTTCTGGGAATAAGAAGCAGCCGCTCTGCTGCTCCTGTTTGCTGGGTCAGGCCAGTGCCTCTGTCAGCCTGGAGCCGTTCCCTGTAGGCAGGGTTATGACTGAAAGAGACTTGACCCAGAGGTATGCCAAGAAGGCCACAGAATTCAGCACAGATTCAGCCACAGAGTCCAGCCCATGCTTGTAATCTAATTTTGGCATAAAGAAGGTTCTAATGTAAATTGCAGTAGATTCCAGAAATTTCTGTTGTTGGTTAAGCAGTCTGTTAATTATAAACTCCATAGCAGCTGCGGAATAGTACCTCTCTGAATGGAAAGATTATGTGGGTGGGCACTTCTCTGTGTTTTTTAACTTTTCCATTGGTAGGTGTGTTCTATATCTGGGTACCATTTGAGTTTATTTTTAATGAGTGGAAAAAAGACAATGAGCTTGTTTTCTATATGTGCTCATTTAGAACTATGACCTGGAGAACTTCTAGGCATGGTAGGGAAGTTGGTGACAGACCCTGTTTCAGGTAGCCTGTGCTGGCCCACAGGAATCTACCCCCAGGCAACCCCTGAGGTATTTTGGGAGGGAGCTTGGTAGAAGAAGTCCACCTCCCCAGAGAGGATGTTTCTGGGGATAATGGGCAGGTCCGAGATTTCAAGTCAACATCATTGCCCAGACCAAAGGACTTTGTGGTACGTAGGATTAAAAAGAGTGAGGGGAAGGGAAGATGGACAGTGATGGTATAAGTGATGCACCAGGACAAAACTCTTGTATTTGAACATGTGCCTTGAGTCTGTCCTGCCAATCTTCACATATCAGTTTATACTGATATTTTATATTTTGTCTCTAACTGGCAGGGTTACAAAGATGCACAGATTTATTTTTTTGGAGGCATACTGTACCTCAGCAGTGATATAAAGCACCCACAATACAATGCTTTTAAGAGTTACTTTTTTTCTTGAGAACATCTAATAGTTTCTGTTTGCTTTTGTTGCTCCTGAGGCTACTGTGCTTTCCTCGTACTCTCATTTCTCTCCTTAGTACTGTTCTTACATGACCAGCTTCTCTGTGTGTGGTATGGAGAGGGTATTCCAAGGACACATCCAACACTGAAACTCCTGTTAATTTGGGCTCAGATATTTTCCCAGTGTGTCAGGAAGCTTAGTTCTAGCTTAGGTGTGTCCATGATTCATTCACTTGTGCTTTGGCCAAAGGCAAAGAGGCCTGTTATTCTCAGAAGCATTTTTAATGGGCAGAATATCAAAGCTCCATCTAAACTCAGTGGCCAGCTTTTTTTAAAAAAGTGTTGGATTATAACCGTTTTGTGTATTCCTTTCCCATGTGACTTTTCTCTCCTTCATTCTCTCCCTTATATTGTGCTATCAACCTTATCTCCCCCTCCCCAAATCAGGGATAGTTTCAGTGATTAGGACATTGTAGGATTATTACTAAATTCCTCATGTTTTTGCCCATGAATTCATCTCCTGATTTCCTAAGACCTAGAGTTACAGAGCTGCCTTATAGGAAGACTTGTGTCCCTTTTTAAATAAAGCAAACAAACAAAACATGAATTTTTTCCAAATTATGATTTTTATGTGATTAATTTGTAACTGAACATTAAGCAAATCTTGAAATATTTTGTGAAATTAAAATAGAAACTGGTTGCCCCTAGAAACAATTTAAAAATTTTACCTCAGTTTACTGTGCTTCTCTTATTCCCACTGAGCCACATTGTCAACACCACTCTCTAGCTGAGTGGAAAGTTCTCCTTTGCCCGTACATATTCTGATTTCCTATATTGAGGTTAGCGTAAGCTAATTATTGTGTTATTAGGGCTGTCTGAATTTTTGTAAACCTTCCCTAACCTTTCTTCCTGAGTGGACAAAAACTGGCAGGTGCATTTATTTAGTTTAATTTGACTACGTGAAATTTTTAAAATTCTGCAAAGACATACCAGGAATCCTTTTCATAGCAAACCCCAAGGGTAACAATTTATAAGCAGACTCTAACATTTCTGAGCGACCCTGTTTGATTCATATCTATGAATGGTACTTTTTACTTCCTCCTGAGTTAGTCTCTTGTCTTGCAGGTAATTTAATCAAATTCATATTCGCATTTTTTATTCAGACTAAGCATTTCCTTAATGCCCATCACCATATGTAACAGCTCTCCTGCTGTTTGATAAATGAAGTTTATAAAGCAGAACATCTCAAAGGCCTCAGTTCCCAGAGCTGCAGTCACTGGTAGAAGTAACACTTTGAAATAGCTTATCAGTTTCCTCTCCGCCATCTGAAAAACTCAGTAACTGTCATGTTAATCAGCTTTTACTGAAAAGCAAACTGAGCTGAAAGGAAATAGAAGAAATCCTATAATGACTTCCTGTTACTTAAGTACCTCTTTCCATGGGCATAGTAACTCTGATATAAAAGGCAGAAGGTGCCATAGGAAATATTCAGATCTCAACATTGTGCTTGTTAGGGGCCCCATCCCTTCCTCATTGGGAATGGCAGGTGATCTGGGACGCTTCACACCATTCTGATGATAGTGGTAACATTCAAATCTGGTGGGATGTGTTGACTTCATTGATAGCTGAGTGGACAGCTTCCTGGTCCAGATGCTTAGGGATCAGGAGCAAATGTCATTTAACAATTTTATTTTCTGGTGTCGTTAATCAAAATTTACGTATTTCTGTTTATGATACTGAGCCTATTTTCTTTAAGATATTTGAATGTTTTAGAAAATATGTACTTATTTGTCAAAGTATTTAATGTGAGATTAGTTGTGACTTTAAAAAGTTTGCAGTATTTTAAGTAATTTACGCAGTAGTTTACATCGTGATACAAGAGACTCAGTTCATTTGTAAATTGCTAAAGTGGTTAACTACATATACATATTATAAGCTTTCTTCATCTTGGTGTGCTTGGCATTTTTAAGCTGATTAGTCTTCATGTTTGTCCTATAAAGTAGGTCAGTACTGGATCCTGGGTATATGTAAAGGGGAAAAGGAAAGGGGATGAGTGAGTCTTGCTTGGGTACTGATAGACAATTTAGTTTTAACAATCCTAGAATTATGTCCATGGACATCTTTTTAACTTCAGGCTGATTGTGAAGGCCCAATAGAATTTTATTCTCAAATTGTTTTTCTTTTTTACAATTCAGTCCTTACTAAAAAAAAAAAAAAAGGGGATATAAACTTGGTTATTGTGGAACTTGTTTTCTTAAACTTTTACTGGTTGAATACCAAGTATGATCCAGGTGCTTTGATTAAAGATACGGAGAAACAATTTCTTTTTCATCTTTAAAATCATTAGATAACTGTCGTTCTTTTATGCTTTTTTGAGAAGCCGATTATCTAGGAAGAAGGACACATGATAATTCGTATCTTAGGCTGATAACATTTTGCCTAGCAATATGCCTCATTCTTTTTTCCTTTATCTCCTTGAATTCTTTACTTCTTATCACTCAGTCTTTGATTCAGCAGGTATTTACTGAGTAACTAGACTACTGGGCTCCTCATTTGTTATAGTTGCTGTGGGAACACAACACCTTTGGTACAAAGCCTACCCTTTGGGAGTCTGGAGTTTATAGGCTAGAGTCTGGAGTTTATAGGCTAGGTGGGAATGTAAGATGTGTTCCTGTGAGAATGCAGCTCACCATGTCCTGGGCAAGTGATGAGGGTCCTAAATATATCAAAATAAGAGTCATAGTGAAGCGTTAGGTCTAAGTCAGGCCACCAACAGTGCTGCATCCTCATTTCTAACAAATTTCGTCTTTTACACCCACACATATATAAACTTCAGCTTTATCCTTGGTTTGTGAACTTAGGAGCAAACTCCAGCGGTTCAGAGAAGGGGCAGCTTTGGTGCTTTTGTCAGTGCTCCAGGGATGGTCCATGATTTTAGTAAGTTCACCCTTTAATTCTGAATTTTGTGTTGTAATAACAATTTCGTAGTTCGGCGATTTTGGTGATCTCTTGTTTAGCTTGGTGATTTGTGATCTTGATAGATCTAAGATGAAGTTTTATGTAAAATTTTATCAGTCTGAATGGGGTCTATCTAGTCAGCTGATATTTTACAGTTCAAGAGCTACTGGAATCTTTGTTTTCCTGAGTAATTACTCTTTGATAGATGAAATGTTGAAATCTTTGGTAACTTTAACAGATACTGTTTCATATCCTCACAGACTTTGAATCATTTTTTCACTCATTAAGTCATGTATTGTGATTTCTATTATAATTAAATGACTCATAGCAGTTGAAATCATCATTGTGAATGACTTTAACTTAGAGTGTAGCTAATTACGGAGGCAGTAAAATGAATAGGAGCATGGACTCTGGAGCCAGACTTCTTGGGTTGGAATCCTGGCTCTGCCACTTCACTGGCTGTGTGACTAGGGAAATTGCTTAACCTCTCTGTGTCTCAGTTTTTTTCTTAGTTGTAAAACGCAAATAATAAGATCTACCTATTTTAGTGTTGTGAGGACTTAATAAGTTGCACATCAGGTGTTTGGAATAATGCCTTGGCCAAAAGTAAGCCTCAGTTTGTGCTGGCTGTTACTAGTAGTAATAATTTGGGCCACTATCTTCTATTATGATTTTCGATCCTATTATTCCAGCATATAACAAATAAGTTTATTGCAAATACATAAACATTATATTTATATATGTATAAATAATTGTGTTGATCATTTTTATGATCCTTAACACTATAGGATCCGATTAATGGCATATACAGGCAAACCTTTTTGTGTTGAGCTTTGCTATATTGCACTTCACAAGTGTTATGGTTTTGTTTTGTTTTGTTTTGTTTTGTTTTGTTTTGTTTTGTTTTCCTACAGATTGAAGCCAAGACCTTCCACCAGCAAAAGGATGAGTTGCTTTATTGTGAGACTCACTTTATTGTGGTGGTCTGGAACTGAACTGGCAACATCTCTGAAGTATGCCTGTACATTCAAGGGAGGGAGAAGAAATAAGCTAGGGTTGTTAAGAGACTTCACACATTATGCTCATTTTTATAGTTGGAGTTTTAAAGGATTGTTTTCAGTTTTTTGCAATCTTTTACCTTATTTGTCCCAAGAAAGTAACTTGCATTTATTGGGCACTCTGGAAAAAATTAATATCCCCATATGGACATGATACATGTATCTTACCTCTATGCCATGGTTAACATTGCCTCTAGCATTCTGGCCCAAAATTGCAATGATAGAGAAAGCAGTTTAGTCCACTGTGGACATTATAGCACATGAAGGGCTACTTTTGTGGTGCTCCTGGAGAACTTGAAGTGGTTTGGCAATAGCCAGGTGATTTGATCTTGCCACAGCTTCAGAAAATAGAGTGTGATCCACTGATGCTGAGCCCAGCTGAATTCTCTGGGCAGTTACATTAGGCTTCTAGTTAGCTTTGATGGGAGCAAATGTTTGGGCGGGGATGTAAATGATGTGAAACAAGATAGGTAGTTTTCCTTTACTTTCTGCATTCTGAAATTGCCTAAGAAGAGATCACTCTGGATTCTGAACCTATCTTGATCTCTTTGATCTCTGCTTTTTTTTTTCCCCCAATGGGCCTGTATCAGTCAAGGATGCTTTAGCTGCAAGTAACAATACTAAGCTAAAAATGGAATGTACAATGAGTAAAACTTATTTCACATAAAAGGCCCATCCAAATTTTTAGGATAAGTTAAATCAGGGGAACAATGACACCATCAAGCACCTAGGTGCTCCCCATATTTCTGTCCTGCCATCTTTAGTTGACTTTCTTTACATTGGTCTCCTCATGATCACCAGGTAATTGCCATGGCTGCAGGCATCACATCCTCACACAGCTGGATTAAAAGGCAGACAGGAAGGGGAGTTTCTTCTTGTGTCACCTTTTAAAATGGGGGTCGTTCCTAGGAACTTCCCAGCATACATCCCCTTTTGTCTCATTGACCACATCTGAGTTACATTCTTACCCTAGGGCAGTCACTGGTGTGCCAGAATCAGTGAAAAAAGAACCATCTGATTGGCACAGTCAAGGCTCATCTAAGCTTGGGGAGGGGCCCAGCAACCCTGAGGCTTCCCGTGCAAGGGAGACCTGGGCGATGGCTGATGAGTAAGCAACGCGTAGTGTCTTCCACAAGGCTGATTTGTGTGCAAACTTGGGTCTTTGACACCTTAAAGTGGAAACATGGAGTCTTATTTTGTTCCATATTATGATCTGTATTTCTTTTTATGAATTCAACACCTTCACATCTGCTTTTAGAACAAGATTAGTGGCTATCATTCTGAGGCAGTGACTTTATAGTGTTTATTATATGTGGTGTGAAATTGTGTGTTTCTTAAGAGTTGGTATATTATTCATCTTTGTTTCTTAGTGCTAAGCACAATGTAGTAGGCACATAGTGGAGAAATGTGTTAAATATAATGTCTCAGGTTCTATTTCGTTACTTTGCTATGTTCTCTGTGGGCTTTGGGAGATGGCTTGGGTTGGGAAAGCAAAAATCAGTGACCCGTGTTAAAAGAATTGCTGAAATTTATGGCTAAACGTGTCTTGAGTGGTAAAGATTTCCATTTATCAGGCTTCACAGAATTAAAAGCAGATTTGGTGTCACACAGGCGAACTTCTCCAGAGGGAGCTGTAGTAGACTCACCAGCTTCAGCCTAGTAAATTATCATTAGTTTTATCCATTTTTAGAAAGACCATAAAGGTCATGAGTTTAACCTGAGAACACCATCTTTAACAAGTGGTATCTCCTGGTCTATGAATCAGGCATTCATGATTAGTGGTCCTCCCCTTATTTAATTATTAAGCTAATGAAAATGATGAAACAAAGCACTCTACTGTACCCTTTATGATACCTCCCATCCCTTTTTACCATGCCTTTTCCCAGTAGTAAGCACATTTCCAGATGTGTGTGAATATTGTTTGTTAATATGATTGATACAGATACTTTCCAGTGACAGACTTAATTTTTTTTTTTTTTTCAGAATGTGTGAGTATGAGTTTATGTGTAAGGCATTGGTGGATAGATAGGAGTGGAATTTTGTAGTGATGCAGAGATTTTATTCTTCCTCCCAATTCTCTAGCCCACCGATATAGTTGTAAGATTTTCTGGGCCCCATTTAAAGACTGCTTTATATTCCCCAAGTGCTTTACCAACAAGGTAAAGTCACTATGCTGTGGTTTTTTTTTTTTTTTTTTTTGGTTGGCAGAATCAGCTTGTTTTCTGCCTCATGATATTTTTCTCCTTTGGTGCTCTGTCACCTATTAAAACGGAAACATTTGCAGTGGACTCAGACTCTCAAAAGGAATATGATTTACCTCATTAAAATTTGAGTGTGTCTGAGAATTTTCCATGAGATCCAGTCACAATAGCATCTCATCAGCCTGTTAACTTTTTTTGAGAGTTGTTCTTACTGCTAGGAAGAGAGTTATAAAGCTCAATCTTTTTCCCCCTCCTTTCAAAGTGATTAATGAGAGCATACAAGAGTCCTTAACAATTTAAAAAGCCTGTCTTTCACTTCAAATTTGTGGTCCATCAGCATACTTTATAATGTGGAAGGAATCTTTTACTTATTGATTTGGAATTAGCCTAGTACTGTGTGAATAGCACCGGTCATTGTTAAATAGATTGTGCTGATGGAGACAGCAAGTTCTACATTTTGCCTCTACGGTACTCAGGCTGTTTGGGCACAAAGTCAAAGTAGGGAGCATAGGAAGGTGGGGAACCCTTAGTGGTTTTCTTCAAGGAGGTGGAGGCAGCTGATGGGCCACACTAGGTCTTTTCCAGGCCCAACGAGAAGCAAGAATGTTGGGAATAAGGAGAGAAAGGAAAGAGGAAAAATGGAGATAGCCGTTATGTTTAGCTCACCAGGAGGCACATGTTAAATATGCTTTAACCTTCATTTGAAGGAAAGAAGGTTGAAATAATGAGTATTTTTATTTACTATGAAGTAGCATGTGATAGCGACACCTCAAATCAATGAGTCATGAATGAGAATTTGGAAGTTTTCTGTGATGCCTTTATGAGTGTTAGCCTATGCTTTACTCAAATTTCTGTTCCTCATTCTTTACTGGAGTAGCCTTTGAAGCAGAAAAGCTTTAGTGAATGCCTTTAGTGTTTTCAATATTAGAGACATTCGTGGTGAACAATATATAGTCATTCTGGCTATTTCATGCTCTCCCATTGGTCACTGGGGGTATAATTCAGATTGGCTAGATTCCTGTCTCCTTTCTTCTTTACTGTTCTAATTTGTCATAAAGCATCTGCTACCCTCTCATATGAAGGGAGACTCATCTTTAGGTTTTGTAAAGGTTTTGTAAATAGCTGCTTTTTTTTTTTTTTTTTATAAACTGATAAAATGTAATTAGTAGTGCAAGGGGATGGGCCAGTGCCCAAAGAGCAATGAGAGAGAATTCTCTCTCCCCCTTCTCTGTTTTTCTGTTTCTCTCACTCATTCACATGCGAGCATGTACATGTGTGCATGTATACACACACAGGCACACATGAACATTACCAGACATAGGTCGAATGGGGGGAAGGTGCCAGTACATTTTACCCAGGGTTGGGCAGGGCCACTGGACATACAGATTTTCTTTTCCTTATGATTTTATGAGCTCCATCTTCTTGCCACCATCTGTTGTTAAATCACTTTGCGAATTACCATATAACTGCCTTGATTTAGATATTTTGGGTCAGAAAACCACTATTTCAAGTTTGTTCACAGTTTAAATGAACTGTTCATCTTGGCAGTGTTCCAGCCAAACAGAACTGTTTGGAGAACTTCTTAGGACTGACCAGTGAGTGTCCAGCCAGTGAAGCTTCAGTCTTTAGTGCATGTGGAGGGCGCCAAAGACCTCAAGATAAATGAATCCTTTTCTGTTTTAGTTTAAGTGCCTACTCTCTGTTCCCTGCTTTACCCTGACCATGATGGCAAGGCCAGAGCCACAAGTCAAGAAGAAGTGGCTCTTCGGTCTTCTTTCACTTTTACCATTGTTCTCCTTCCCGTAATGCATTCTTGACTCTGAATTTTGTATGTTACTGCTCTGTGTAATTTATATATTTATATAAAGTACTAGGGAACTTTGACTTTTCTTAGGCTTTTATGCAGAATTTATTTCTGGTCAAGATTGTATGGGCTGCCCAGGTGAACCAAGAGTATGATGATGGGGTATTTCAGTTGGAAGGAGGGTTTACTTAATAAATGGAGTTAATATAATTGACTGTTCCCCTTCCGCTAGACCTACACACTAGCTCACTCCTTGTTCAAAGGTAGTTTTCAAATGTATGAAAGACATAAATGTGAAAAGTAACACTATAAAAATGACATGAAAACTAGGTGAGTATATTTAGAACTTCGGGGTTCTAAAGTGAGACAGGTGGCCCAGAAACTTTTATAAAGGACGTGATTAGCAGATTTATATGAAAATAAAAATTTTCTATGATATAAGGCATTCATAAACAAGTGAAGAGATGAGTTATAGACTGGGAGAAATAATTGCCATGAATTACCAGATAAAGATTTCATATCTCTAATATACCAGAGCGTTTTTCAAGTTGATAAGAAAAAAGATAAGCAACCCTATAATAAAATGGATATTTTACAGAGGAGGAGCACTTACAAATGGCCAGTGAATATATGCAGATATGTTCAGAGAAATGAAAATTAAAATTAGATACCATTTTTTCATTTATTTGATTGGCAAAAAATTTCAGAGTAATAGCCATTGCTCATTGGTGTTGGAAAATGGGCACGTCATATGCTGATTGAGGAAGTGTGAGCTGCTATGGCTTTTTCCTAAATCAACTGGCTATATTTAGCAAAATTTAAAATTGTTATACATTTTGAATCAGGAGTTCTATTTTTAGGAAACTTCCTTACACAAATAAAAATGTTAATATATATAATATAAGGAAATATTTATAAGAATGCTTATTGCAGCCCTTTTTTTAATGGCAAAATAATAGAAGCAGCTTACTCATCCTCTGGGAAATAGGTTACATAAAGATAGTCATAAGTTAAAGCTTTAAGTACGAACTTTATACTGTTGACTCAAGTTACTTACAGCCTCAACTTCACCGAATTCCAAACTTGTAGTCCACTTAAAATCTCCACTTAAATATATAATTGGCATCTTAAATTTAACACAGTCAAAGGCAAACTAATTTTCTTTCTCCCTTAAACCTGTTCCCCACCGTATCTTTTCTATTTTTGTAAATGACAGTTCCAGTCAAGTCAAAACCTTGAAGTCATCCCTGAACCTGTCCACCCCTTTACTAACTAACCTATGTATTTCCTACAGTCCCTTCCCTAGCACCTTCTTATTTCCCTTCCCTGCTTTGCTTTTCTTCATAGTTTAGCCCTATCTGATATACTTTTGTCTCTCTGTCTCTCTCTCTCTCTCTTTCATTTGCTTAATTCTTTGGGGATCGGGGCTTTGTTTTACATCCTCAACACCAAGAATAGTTTCTGGCACATGTAAGTGTAGCATTCAGTAATTATCTTTTGAATAAATGAATGATTATATTGTGGAAAGAAACCAAAAAAAGTTACTAAGTATAGATCTTTTTTGTACACATAAAATCAAGCTAAATTCTAAGACAGAGAAAGACAAATATCATATGATCTCACTTATATGTGGAATCTGAAACAAACCCCAAAACCCAAGCTCATAGATACAGAGGACAGATTGGTGGTTGCCAGAGGCGGAGGTGGTAGATGGGTGAAATGCGGGCAGGGATGGGAGCCAAACAATACAAATTCCAGTTATGTAATAAATAAATCATGGTGATGTACAGCATAACCACTATAGTTAATAATACTGTATTGCATATTTAAAAGTTGCTTAGAGAGTAGATCTTGAAATTTCTTATTACAAGAGAAAAAATTTATGTAACTACATATGGTGACCTGTGTTAATTAGATTTATTGTGATCATATCACAATGTAGTTGACTTGAACAATGTGGCGGTTAGGGGCACTGACCCCTGTGCTGTTGAAATCTGTGTATAATGACTCCCCAAAAATGTATCAATTACATAAACAGTTGATTAACACAATTTTGTATATGTATTATATAATCTACTTTTACAATAAAGTAAGCTAGAGAGAAGAAAATGTTAAGAAAATCACAAGGGGGAGAAAATACATTTACAGTATTTATTGAAAAATTCCACGTATAAGTGAGCCTGCATAGTTCAAACCAGTGTTATTCAAAGGTCAACTATATATACAAATATTGACTCATTATATCATACACCTGAAACTAATGTCTGTCCACTGTACCACAATAAAAAAGTTAATTACGGCTCCCTGAAAGAAAAGCCAAAACTTTATTTAAAAAATTATTTGATTTTTTTTTTTTTCTTTTCCTATGGCTGTTATGAGACATTCATTTCTAGACAGGCTCACATAGCTTAAGCTGTCAGGCAGTTGCTTGGCAGCCTGTGATGATCTGCATGTCTACAGGTGCGAAGCTCCTGAGACAGGAAGGTCACCCCTAGAAATACGGCCTGTACTCCTGCAGCAGATTTGCCTGATTTACATTCAGGGAAGTATTTATGAAAGCAGTTGGAAATATATTGTTGGTACTAGGGACCCAAATGTATTAATAATTGACATCCTATAGTGTGTTAGTTTTCTTACCCAAATATGTATGGAGTTTCATTTGTAATTCTAAAACTGTAAGTATTCTAGAGAAGCCATATGATTACATCTGTGGTAGGTAATTGCACTTGTTAAGAAAGCCTGCTTACTCAAGTTTGTACCCATCTTCTTACCTGAGACATCTTTGTTTAATAATAGCTTTACTGAGACATTGACAAACCATACAATTTACCCACTTAAGGTATACAATCTAATGATTTTTGGTACATTCACAATTATACAGCCATTACCACAATCAATTTTAGAACATTTTCATCACCCTCAAAAGAAACCCCATATGCATTAGCAGTCAACTCCTCCCCCTATCTTTCAACCCCTATCCCTAAGCAACCACTATTCTACTTTTTGTCTCTATAGATTCTCCCATTCTGGACATTTCATATAAATGGAATAATACAATATGAGGTCTTTTATGACTAGCTTCTTTTCCCTTAGCATAATGTTTTCAGATATCATCTATTTTATATTAGTACTTCACTCCTTTTTTGCTAAATAATATTTCACTATGTGTGTGTAATATGTGTGTGTATCATATTGTTTATATTTTCAGTTATGCATAAGTGTTTGTGTAGATATGTTTTCATTTCTCTTAGGAATATACCTAGAACTGGAATTGTTGAGTTATAGAGTAAAATGTTTTGAGGAACTGTTTTCCAAGGTGGTTGCACTATTTTACATTCTCACTAGCAGAGTATAAGAGCCTGAGATATTTTTTTAAAAACGAAGATCTGTTTATAATAGTACCCACCTCATATGGGTGTCGTGGGGATTAAATGAGATAAAACATATAAAGCAGTTAAAACAGTTCCTGGCACATAGGAGGCAGTCAATAAGTGTAGGCTGTTTTATTTTTATGGATATAGTGGGTGCTCCAAGTTCAGGATCAATGCAGTAATTCATGTGTGTGTTAAAATACATATAACGTAAAATTTGCCATCCTGACTATTTTTAAGCGTATAGTTCAGTGGTATTAAATACTATATATTCATAAAATTTTGCTACTATTACCACCATTTAGCTTCAAAACTCTTTTTATCTTGTAAAACTGAAACAATTACTCTCCCCCGCCTCTGGCAACCACTAATTTGCTTTCTGTCGCTATGATTCTGACTACTTCATAAAGTGGAATCATACAATACTTGTTTTTTTGTGATTGTTTTATTTCATTTAGCATCATGTTCTCAATTATGCTAAATGAAATAAGACAATCAAAAAAGTTTTATCTGTGTTGTAGCATGTATCAGAAATTTCTTTTTAAGGCTGAATAATATTCTGTTCTGTGATATACTGCATTTTGTTCATTCATCCGTCAATCAACACTTTGGTTACTTCCATGTTTTAGCTATTGTACATAATACTTCTAAGAACACTGGTCTCCAAACATCTTTCTGAGACTCTTTCCATTATTTTGGGTATATACCCAGCAGTAGAATGGCTGGATCATATGGTATCTATTTTAAATTTTCTTAAGGAACCACCATACTAGTATGCTTTCCATGGGGGCTGTGCCATTTTACATGCTCACCAACAGTGCACAAGCATTTAGATTTCCCCACATCCTCACCAACATTTGTTATTTTCTGTTTGTTTGTTTGTTTTTTGATAGTAGCTATCCTAATGAAGTGATATCTCATCATTTCGATTTGCATTTCCCTAATGATTAGTGATGTTGAGAATCTTGTCATATGCTTATTGGCCATTTATATATCTTCTTTGGAGAATGTCTCTTTAAGTCCTTTGCACATTTTTGAAATGGGTTATTTGGATTTTTTTGTTGTTGAGTTTTAAGAGTTTTCTATATATTTCTGTATAAGGGAAAAAATTATTCCCTTACCAGACATGTGAGTTGCAAATATTTTCTCCCATTTTGTGGGTTTCAGTTTTGCTCGGTTGATATTGTCTTTTGATGATCAAATTTTAAAATCTTCATGATGTCCAGTTTGTCTTTGTTTTATTTTGTAGACCGTGCCTTCGGTGCCCAGAAATCATTGCTAAGTCCAGTCACGAAGCTTTTAATGTAGTGTTTCTTAGCATCAGAATCATCTGGGAAAATTTTTTTTCCTTGTGAGATTTATACTTATTTATTAAACAAATATTTAATAAACAAATGCATATCAAGCCAAAAGACCCCATACAACATCATGAGACAGGTTAAATATTTATGGTGATTATAGATTTGAAAATACACAGTTTCCCTTTCCAAGATCAGTGCATTTAGACTGTTTAACTCAATAAATTATCATCTTTGAATATCCAAAACAAAAATTGACATTTTAAAAAGGAAAATGATAATTTAAAAGTAAAAGTGACTCTTCTCTCCTCTCATTGCAAAAACAGATTTTTTCTAAAATGTCAAGTAGAAAGGGTAAGTACACAGGAAAAGCACTTCACACCTTCACTAAACAAACTTGGAAAAAATCTTTAATTATATATAGAATTAATATGAATTCATGCAGATTTTAAAAAATTACAACTACTTTACCTTTTTGTCTTACATATTTATATATTTTAAATATATATTCAAAAAATTATAATGCTTTCAAGATATATAACATATAAAGTAATATCATTTTTATCAGTAATTTCTCTTAAAGGAAGGGGAGAAACTTGAGGAATAACCCTGCAGAAAAGCCAAGTAAACTGTGAAGCGAAGAATAATCACAGTGATCTCAAAGTAGAAATGTGTGACTTTAAAACAGCAAGCTACCTAATTAATACAGACAGTGGGGAAAGCAGGATGAGGCAGGAAATAACAGCTGGGACTAAACAGACTAAACTGCTGAGAAGATAATCTGCCTTGTCTTCAGCTTCTCCTTTGACTTCTCAAAGTATAAAGATAATGAAAGACTACTCATTTCACCTGGGAAACTTTTAAAACATATAGATACCTCATCTTCCTCCTTAAATATTCTGCTTCAAGGTCTGGGATGGACCCATGTGTATATGTTTAGAGAAAATTTCCTTGAAGAATTCTGATGCTCATTTTCTTTTGTGAATCACTGCATCGAATACTCCGTTCTGGGCATTGAGTCCCAGGAAGCTGTCCCTAGGCCCTCTCAGACTGGTATGGTTACTCATCCTTTGTCCTCTCATAATGTACTGTCATTGGATTTACCTCATAGCATAATCTTTTAATCTGTCTCCTGTTTTAGACTGGGTCTGTTTGAGTGAATGAATGAATGAATGACTAGCTCTTTATCACTCAGGGCACATCTTGGATTTTACTTCTTCCAGGATGCCTTTCCTAATTCTTCCCCACCTGAATTAGATAGCTCTTATGTGGGCTGCCATTACCAGTCTGCACATGTTTCTTACATCATACTGAGCTATAACATCAATTCATATGCCTTGTATGCCTCTTCAGTCAGACTTGAGTGCAGAATATTTAGTTATCTTTTCATCCCTAATATTTATAAAGAATCTTATATATAGTAAACTCATACTTTTTTAGTGAGTATTTTAAAATCTACTTCATTGAAATATAATTGACATAAAATAGGATACACTAATTTTAAGTGTACAACTTAACAAGTTTTGACAGTTGTGTGAATCAGGTAGCCACCACAGTCATGATAGAGAACATGTCCTTCACCCATAAAACTTCTCTTGTACCCTTTTGTAGTCAAGTTCATCTTCATGCCAGCTGTTTTTTCTTTATATCTGCTTTTTGTCGCTATAGTTTTGACTTTTCTAGAATTTTATATAAATGGAAGTATAATCATGTAGTCTTTTGCTTCTTCTTAGAATAATGTTTTTGAGATGCTGATTACTGTAGCTTTATAGTAAATTTTGAAAGTATGTGGTACAGATAGTATAATTCCTCTTTTTCAGAATTAATTTGATGTTTCTTGGTCCTTGACTTTTGCATATAAATTTGAGAATTGACTTTTTATCGTTTAACAAAACACCTGCTTGGATTTTTATTAGGATTGCATGGAATCTACTGATCAATGTGGGGAGTCCTGTCATGTTATTGACAATTTTGAATTTTTTGATTTATGTACCTGGTATAGGCCTACATTTGGAAGAGTCTTTACTTTCAGCAATATTTTGTACTTCTCAGGGTACAGGTCTTGCACATATTTTGCTTGTAAATATTTCATTTTTTTGATATTACACATGGTATTTTAAAACAACTTAATTTCCAATTTTTTGGTAGTATATAGAAATATGGTTAATTTTGTGTCCATTGATCTTGAATCACCTTTCTGAATTCTCTCAATAGTTCTACATAAATGTTGTCTGTAAGTCGTCAATTTTATTTCTTTCTGCCCAATTGGTACACATTTATTTCATTTTTCTGCCTTTTTTTCACTGAATGAACTCTGGTACGAAGATGAATAGAAGTGGTAAAAGTAGAAATCCTTACCTTGTTTCTGATCTTAGAAAACATTTTTCACCATTAAGTGTGATGTTAACAGTTTTTCTTGAATATCCTTTATTAAGTTAAGGAAGTTCCCTGATATTTTTGATTTTTCACATACTGGTATTTACTAATTTTTTAAAAATTATGAGTACTGAATTTTGTTAAATGCTTTCTGAGCTTATGGACATGATCGTATGGCTTTTCAGCCTTATTCTGTTAAGGTGGTGAATTACATTGTTTTTGAATGTTAAACCAACCTTGTATTCCTGGAATAAATCTCAGTAATTTTTATATATCACTGCTTTTGATTTTTAAAAGTTTGAAAAGGATTTGTGCATCTGTGTTCATGTGGATTATTGGTTTTCTCTTATTGAAATGTCTTTGGTTTTGTTATGTGGGTAATGCTGGCCTCTTAAAATGAGTTGGGAAATGTTCCTTCTGTTTTCTGGAAGAGTTTGTATTATATACAGGTTTATTATAGGTTATTATTTCTAACTTAAATAAATGGTTGATAGAATCCCCAGTGAAGCTGTCTGAGCCTAGTTTTCCTTGTGGGAACATTACAAATTCAATTTTTAAAAAAGATGTAGCACTAGTCAGAGTATCTGTTTCATCTTAGGTGAGTTTTGATAGCTTGTTTTGTTCAAGAACTTGGTCCATGTTACCAAAGTTGTCAAATTTATTGGCATAAAATTGTTCATAATAATCCCTTATTATCAGTTTCATGACTGTAAGAACTATTTTTCTGATATAGGTAACTTGTGTCTTCTCTCTTTGTTTCTTGATTAGACCGGATACAGTTTAATCAATTTTATTAATATTTTCAAAGAAAGTTTTGAGTTTCACTTTTTTTTTTTAAATTTTTATTTTTGGTTTTCTTTTCTATTTCATTGATTTGTGCTCATATTATTTCCTTCTGTTTACTTTGTGCTTAATTTACTATATGTTTTCTGTTTTCTTAATGTGAAATTTTAAATAATTGATTTTCTACTTTTCTTCTATTCTAATAAACACTTAATGATAAAAATTTCCTTTGAAGCATCACTTTAGCTATCATCCATAAATTTTAATTGAATGTTTTATTTTTATTCAGTTCAAAATCCCATCTCATGATTTTTTTTGATCCATGAGTTTAGAAGTTTAATATTTAAGTATATTGGGATTTTATTGATATTTTTCAGTTAAATGATTTCTAGTTTAATACTCTGCGGTCAGAATACATATTTTGTATGATTTCAGACCTCTTAAATTTATTAAGATTTCTTTTGTCCCGGAATGTAGTCTTTCTTGGTGAATGCCCTGTGTGTAATTGAAAAGAATGTGTATTTTGCTGTTGATGAGTGGAATGTTTTATAAATTTCAGTTAAGTCAATTGGTTGGTAGCATTGTTCAGATCTTCTATATATTTTATATCAGTGTATATATGTATTGTATATATAGCTTACTGATTTTGTGTTTACTCGTTCTATCAATTACTGAGAGAGTAGCATTGGAATCTTTGATTTGCTTATTTCTTTTTTTGACCCTATAGATTTTGCTATATGTATTTCAACTCTCTATTAGGTATATACACATTTAAGACCTTAGGTCTTCTTGATGAATCATTCCTTTTAACATCACAAAATGTCATTCTTTATCCCTGATAATATTCATTGGTTTGAAATCTGCCTTGCCTTATATGAATATAGCAACTTCCGCTTTCTTTTGATCAGTGTTACCATATCTTCTTCCATCTGTTTACTTTTTTTTTGTCTTCATTTTGAAAGAGGTCTTTTTTTTTTTTTTTCTTTTAAGGCAGCATATGATTGGGTCTCGCACATCAATCCAATCTGACTATCTTGGTCTTCTAATTAAAATTTTTATATACACATGTTTTTAAGAAAAAATGGACAGAGGACTGCAATTCCATAGATAAAGTAGATAGATCTCAGTGTGAGGATGTTTTGCCCTATATGATAAAATTTTATCCAAATCTATAAAAACTGAGTGGGATTAATTTTCTTCAGGAAGCGCCTCCAGAAGCATCTCATCTTGCCTTATGATTGTGCAGTGATATTGTTTATGAGGTAGCATAAAGCTATAGTCTAAAATAGTAAACAATCTGAAGTCTTAGAAATGGTCTCCTATTGTTAAATCACATTGAATGAAAAGTATTTGAGTTGTTGAAAAGAAATGCAAATTGGAGAGGGAAGTGGTAATAAGTCCTTTTAATGAAATTTCCACATTACAAAAGTTATACATATATATTGCTCACAATTTAAATACCCATAAGCAAAAAGAAACAAAAAAAAGTACTCTTTAATTTTATGAACCTGAACAAAAAACATTATTACTTTGAAGTATATCCTTCCAGTATTTTCAAACTTTAATTTTTAAAACGAAGTCATATAATTCTTTGTAACCTTCTTTTCCACTTAACATCTCATATTTTTCTATGATGATCATGTTTATACTGATCTATATTACCCTTTTTGATGACTGAATATTTCTATTATTTTTCTGTTAATGCAGTGTACAGTATTTCTTTAGGGTACATGTTTAGAAATTCAACTGATCAAAGACCATGCAAAATTATAAAGCTAACAGAACATTGTCAAAATGCCTGCCTTAAAGTTTGTACAGATGGGTGGTATACTAACATTAGGTGTCTACTATTTACTTTTATGAGGTATAGAATGGATTTGTATCATAACTTGAACTATTTTATGTTCCTTCATTATTTTCTAAAAGCTAATAAACATCACTTTCTTTTGATTTAATCAAAGACAATTTTTGCATTTACAACAGTTTAAATGGTAAGTCAAAAATAGAGACTTTTAAACACAGCCTCTTTGAAAAGAAGCGAATTGGCAGGTATTTGGTTGTGACTGCAAAGTTAAAACATGTCAGCTTCTTAGAGTGTATTTTCTTACTTGATATAGAGGACTTTTTTTTCTCTTTTGGGTCAGTCCATGGATTTTGGCTGTCTTCTAAGGAGGCCAAAGTTAGAATATTTGAGCTCTAAGGAGGTGTGCTAGTGCTAGTGGTTCAGTATAGTATGTAGTAAAAATTGGGAGGGGTAGGTTTTTATTCTGGATGAGAATGTTTGTGAGATAATAGAAAACATATATATTGTTTTTTGTACTCAGTTTCTGACAGAGCTCCTAAAATCCTCTTAATTTCCTAAGTGGTAAGAGCACTAGGAGTTATCTTTTGTTCTAATATTTGTTTTTTTTGACTCCATTTGTGAGGCAGGGCTCCTAAGTCTTAGTAAATTCCTAAGTGATGAGTACTAGGATCATCTTTTGTTTAATGAGGTGAATGGGTGGGCTCCTGGATAGGGGCTCATCAGCAGAAACAATAGCAACAACCAGGCTGTGATCAGTACCATCTTCTATTTTCCAGAAAGGAGAAGGCGCTGTAAGTGAAGGTAATAATTGAGCATACCTACGGTAAGGAAACCTCATACAGTAAAGGAGACATATAGGAAGGAGGGTTGGAATTGAGTTTTCTTAAAAATGTTCTATTTATAATAATCGATCCAGCACAGATTAATTTATTTTCTAAATGGACCTGTCTTGGTTCTGTCACTTCTGATTCATGTATCTCTTGAAAATGTTTTAGTTTCTCCGTTCCCCTCCATAAAGATAATGATGCTTTGAAATATCCATGAACAACTCCAGTAATTTCAAAATAACTAGTTTGTTTTCTTCTCCTTTAGTATGAATTATAGCACTGTAATTTGTGACTTCTTTGGCAGTCATTTGCAACATCTTAAAGCCTGATGTTTGCATTTTGATATTAAAGATATGTATATTTAATAGGTGTTTCCTAGCATTTCTTTAATGTAATTTACATTCTGGTCCTAAGGCACCCAGGAAGGCACTCTGGTGCTGTCATTGTATGGAAAAGGAAAGCTGGGTGAGGGATAGAGCATCTATGGTAACACGTGAGCTGAACTCTGAAGGACTGTTAGTATTTTGTGCCTGAGGATTAAGATTTCAGTCTTCTTGGAGGTCTTGAATTATGAACTGGAAGACTTAGGCCTTTAACTCTGCAAAGTTATATATACCACCGTATCCTCACTACAGAGGTCCCTTCTGCTTTTAGGATTTTTTCTAATAAAGCCTTCAGGTACTTTTCTAATTTACAGTCTTTCTCTATTAAAATCCTTTTAAGGTGTCAGTTTATGCCATGGTTGGCAATTCTGAGTTCCCTAAAATAACTGAGTCACTGCAGCTGATTTTTTCCCAACTGGTGGAGTCCCAATGATTCAAAAATGCAGTTTCTTCCCTCCCATTGCCTATGACAGGCCTCCATATGTTCCAGTTCACTCAGTGTATCTGGCTTATTGCGTCTGAAAGCATGCAAGGTAAATTTGGATTTATGGCTTTAAAAAGAAAATATTCTCAGAAACATTTTTCATAATGTGTGTGTGTTTTTGGGTTTTGTATGTGAACATTAAGGCCTACAGTTTAAGTTATCTGTCCCTGTACTGAGAAATACTACTCTGAACTCTATGGTAACTAATCTTTCTCTCTGATTTTTTAGCTGAAAAGATTTGGTTTAATGACTGTTTAAACTTGGACAGTCATAAGATTAAGTAAGTGTTTGATATGCTAGGATAACATAAATGAAGTATCAGCTGCTCAGAGACCCTATGCCTCCTGGAATCCAGCCCTTCACTGTATAGGAAGTTTAAACACATTTTTAGTTGGAGCATTCATGGGAGATATGTGCCTTTGGTGATTTTGTTTTTGTTTTGTTTTTTCTTTTCTTTTTCTTTTTTCTTTTTTCTTTAATCAAGTAGAACAGAGACAGTTTGAGGGCTTTTTCTAAAAAACTGATTGATTTTTTTTTTTTAAACATAGCAGGAAGAAAAAATGTTATTTTAAAAATTTAGCTCTGGATTTCTAGTTTTAGGCAGAATGGAGTAAGCATGTTTCTTCTCATCTCTCTTACTGAATGCAAGTGTAAAACCTATGCAGAGTGCATTTGAGGACTCTGATAAAGGAATTAATGGCAGGTAGTTAGGGAAAGACCAGAATTCAAAGTACTACAGAACGGCATTGAGATTACCATTTTCCCCTTTTAGTACTTCTGCCATTCAGCCCCAGAGGCAGGTGCAGCTGTGAAAGAACAGTATGTCGGCTGGAGAGCGGGGAAAAAAAAAAAAGCCACAGGAAATCTTAAAATGTTAAGGAGATCTCAGAGGAAGAGGAACTTGGGAAAGCAACTCTATATAGTTATCTATGAACTCATGCCTGAGCTGTGTCTGTGTGGATCTGATCCTACTTAGTATATAAATGACTTTGAGAACTGAACTAACAAATAGATCACCACCCAGGTTCCAAATTGGTCACCATGTGGTGCATGCAGGGCGCACATCCAAATAGAAAGGGCTTTGAAAATTAAAACAAGATTGTTAACATTCACTAGAAGATTTCAATAAGATCTAGAGTCTTAAAATATTAAAAATGTTCATGGTACAATCTAAAATTACTCAGCACATGAAAACCCAGGAAAATCTCAACTAGCGTGGGAAGAGACAACAGATGCCAATGCTGGAGTGATGTAGATGCGATTATCTGATGAAGACTTTAAAGCAGCAATTACACAAATGTTGAAACAAGCTGCCTCAAAATCTTGTGAAACAAATGGGAAAATTAAATGAAATTCCTGGCAAAGAAATAGATGATCTAAAGAACCAGTGAAATAACCAAAATGAAAAACTCACTGGAGGGCCTCAATAGCAGAATGGAGATGACAGAGGAAAGCATCAGTGAAGTTGAAGATAAATCACTAGAAATTATACAGTCTAAGTAACAGATAAAAAAAAATTGAGAAAAAAATTAAACAGGATTTCAGGGATCTGTGGGACACAAACAAAAACTCTAACATGTCATTGGAATCCCAGCAGAAGAGGAGAAAAAAATGTGCTGAAAATAAAGTGAATGAAAAATTTCCAAATTTGGCAAAAGATATAAACCTACAGATACAGGAAGTCTAGTAAACTCAAACAGGATAAACTTAAAGAAAACTACATCCAGGCAGATCATAATCAGACTTCTGAAAACTAAAAACAAAAAAGCAGCCAGAGAAAAACTATAGGGGAATGATTATGCAAATGACTGTGGATTTCGCCCCAGAAATTATGGAGGCTGTAAGTGGCACAGCATTTTTAAAGAGCTAAAAGAAAAAAAAAGTAACCCAGTATTCTGTATGCAGCATAAAATAGCCTTGATGAATGAAAGAAAAACAAAGGCATTCTCGATTGAATGGAAAGTTAGAAAATTCATAGCCAGTAAATTTATTCTAAAAACAATAGCTAAAGGAAGTTTTTTGGACAGAGGGAAATGGTACCAGAAGGAATGTATTAGAACATCAGAAATGAAGGAATAATAATAATAGAAATAGTAGATATCTGAATAAATAGAATACATTATTCTTTTCTTGAGTTCTTTAAAATATATTTGATGTTGGAAAGCAAAAATAACTTTGTGATGGAGTTTGCAGTTTATGCAGATGTAATATTTAAGATTACAGTAATTTAGGGAGGGGTTAAAGGGACCCACATGATGGTAAGTTTTTTACATTCCAATTAGAATCTAATTAGACTCTGAAAAAGTTATTTAGTTTGTAATCTCTAGAGCAATCACTTCAGTAACTATACAAAGAGATGTAGTAAATGTAATAAATTAAATGAAAAGGCTAGAAAACATTTAAATAATGCAAAAGAAGGCAGGAGTGAGGGAAAAGAGCAATGAAAAACAGAGGGAACAAACAGAAAATAAATAATAAAAACATGTCAGAAGTCCAAATATAAATAATTACATTAAATATAGTCTGAACAAAACAATCAAAATACAGAGATTATCATATTAAATAAAAAAAAATAAGCCATCCATATGCTGTGTAGAAGAAACTGACTTCAAAAATAATAATATAGGCAGGTCAAAATACTGACTCCTGGGTATTTACTCCACAGAAATGAAAACTTACTCTTACACAATAACCTGTACATGAACCTTTATAATTGCCAAAACCTGGAAACGACGTGTAGTACATCCATAACACAATAGAATACCAATAAAAAGTAATAAACCATTGATGCATGCAACAACTTGGATGAATCTTAGAGGCATTACATTGAGTGAAAGAATCTAGTCTTGAAAGTTTAGATACTATATGATTCCATTTATATCACAGTATTGAAAATACAAAACTGTAGTTATAGAAAACATCAGTGGTTGCTAGGAGTTAGGGATGAGGAAAGAAAGTGACTAAGGGATAGCACAAGTGACTTCTTTAGGGAGATAGAACTGTTCTATATCTTGATGGTGACAACGATTACTTGTGCTTAAATTCATAGAATTGTGCACTAAAAAAGTCAGTTATACTATATGAAATAAAATATTTTTTAAAAGCCGATTCTAGTTTGAATGCCTTGGCTCAGGAATAAAGTTGGATTCCTCTAACAAAGATAACTCTTTTATGGGGGAGTCACTTTAAAGTGTGAGTTGTTACAGAATTGAGACCCCACCAAGCATCACCCAGATCCCCTAAAATGTCTAGACAAAAATAATTAAGAAAGTAGTTGGAATATAGCTTAGGGACAAGACCTTTCAGATATAGAAGCAAAGAAAGTGAGAGAGCCTTGTCGTGTTGTGGGAGGCCAGGGGACCCCAGGAGGAAAGTCGAGAACAAGGAAATTCTTTTTTGTCAGGGTCTGTGGGGGAACTTGGATTACATTCCATTTTGAGTGGTTTGCTGAGACAGTTTATTTTTATCACCCCAAAGCTGTACCACTCAGACTGGATTGATAGTACTTTGGAGAAAAAGAGCCAGGGGAGAGCTGAGTGTAGCAGCAGGGGGCAAGATGTGAACTAGAGTGGGAGTTCCGTGGGAAGTGGAAATCAGGGTTAGGGTGAATGTGAGGATTTAGAATCCGCAGAATGGCTGGGCAAAGCACTGAATTTCCTATAGTATGGCTCTGCCTTTTTTCTATAGTGTAATATAGAATAGTGTAATTTTAGAGTTGACAGTTTGGGGAATTCATAAAGGAGACATCTAAGTGATGAAAGTTTAATCCCTTTTGTCATACCAACTACTGACATTTAATTTGTTTTATTATAGTTTTATTAGTTAAAAATTTAGTACCACTCTCTGATCTTGGAAGCTAAGCAGGGTCGGGCCTGGTTAGTACTTGGATGGGAGACCACCTAGGAAGACCAGGTGCTGTAGGTGTAAAAAAAAATAAAAATTAGTACCAAATATTGATAACTAATTTTGTATATCCTGTATACTTTTCACCGAACTGCTTATACTGTTAATTGCAAACTGTTTGATATATTTCTCATCTGAACAGACAATAAGTGGAAAGAATCAATTTCCCATTATCCATAACTAGACTATTCACTTCATACTTACTTTTACCAGTTTGTAATCTGCCTAGTCCTTTTCGTGAGGGAAGATAATATAGCCTAGTGGGTGTAATGGGCTTTGAGGTCAGAAAGGTCTGGATCTAGTCCTAGCTCCATTACTCATTAGTTGTGAACCTCGGCCAAATTACATACTTTTTCTGAGCCAGGGCTTGTTATAGAGCCCTTGCCTCACAGGGTTGTCCTAAGTGTACAGGATTAAGTACGCATCTACATCATCCATCTACCCTCTGGGCTCACATCACCCTTCTCCATTACCACTCTTTGATGTTTAATATCCAGTTTACTATTAACTTGAAAATAGTTAAAAAAAAATTTTTTTTATCAGCCCCAGACATTTACAATTGGGAACCAAATGTTCTGTTCCTTGAGAACAGGATCTGGATGGTAAAAAAAAAAGGGGGAGGGAGAGGAGGGCTCAAAAGCTAAGTAAAAATAATCATAATCCTAATAATGTAAGTCCAATTGAACTGCTGACTTGCTGTAAGCATCATTTCCCATTTGCCTCTCTTTTGCCCTATTACCTTGGCTAGTCAGAGTTGATAACATTGCTAGACTTTAAAATGTTGCTTTGAGACAATCAGAGAGAAAATATACTTTTATCTTCAAAAAATGCCAAATATTTCTTCATTGTGTTTAATTATCTTAATACATGGTTTGAAGTTCTGTCATGATCTGCAAAATATAGTGTCTTGGCAGAGTGAATGAGAAAGTACTGCATGTGAAAATATGCACCACAGCCTGAACCTTCCTAACTGGGGCCTGGGTGTAAGCAGTGAAAAGTATGGATGAAGCAGTCATTGGCGCATTGGCCAGACCTAGGGAGAAGATTCTGGGAGAAGTATTATAATTTCATGGTAAAAGATGCCCAGTGTGAAACAGATGAGCTCTGTTTTCTGGCTAGAGGAAATAAGTTGAACTAGGTATAACCACTGATTTAATTCTCTACAAATCTTTGCATTACTGAATAGTTCCTCTGCCTTTGGGGCTGCAAATTTTATTGTGATGGTGGTTTGATGTCTGTTTTGGTGGCTGATATGTGATGGGACAGGAACTGGTTTTCCTAGGGCTTGACCACACTGGGAGTAAATGGTACTTGGAATCTAGACATGCCTTTTTGAGGCTGCTCAGCCATGGTAAACAATATCAAGAGGGATGCAACTGATGGATTTTGAGGCAAGAAAATAAGTGGCAGCAGATCAGATAGAGAATGACCTTTCAGGCAGTGGAGAGACTTATTAGTGTCACATTAGGCTATGTGGTAACAAACCAGGTAGGAAGGGCTAATGATTGGCATCAGAGGTCTGGTATCAGGTGGCAGGGCTGAGGGAGCAGTCCTAAAGCATGGCTGAGTTATCAGGCCAGGTACTCAGGCCCAGGAGAAGATAAAAGCTGCCTAGTCTTGGAGTTGTGGTACAAGGTAGAAATTTGGTCAGAGGAATAGAGTTAGAATCATCTGAGCTACTTCTTAGGAATTTCTTATATTTCTCCAAAGTAAAGACAGGGCTGTTCTTAATGCGTGGGGCAAGGCTGGGATGAGAGGTAGGCTCTAATACCAAGAAGTGATTAAGGAAAGTGGGCAGCGGGACAATAGGAGTTACAGCATCTTTCAGGGGATTTTTCAGACATGAGCATATTTTCAGCTGCTAAATTTAAAAAAATGAATTTTGTTTATAAGTAATATGTCTGTGTCTAAGTCAGAGAGCAGCTCCGGCCTCATCTGTCTTCACCCCTAGTCCCACCTGCAGAGGCTATTAGTTTGAACTCTTTTTGCTTGCTCTTTTGGTATTTACCTTTATATTTCTAAATAACATGCTTATAATGCTATTTTTTAATCTATTTTTTCAATATTGAACATAATCTAGAGGTTTCACACTAGGGAAAATTAGCATTTTCTTGTATTCTCCACCCACTCCTTTCTCTTTCCCATCTCTAGATGCTTATCCTTTCCCAAATAGTTAATCTTTTAAATCAATTGACAATTAAAAATTTTAACTATATAAATTATATTTATTTGGCAGTTTTGACTTTATGTACCATGATTGTTTTTATTTCCTGTAAAACATTTAGTGTTTCCTGGAGTTAATTAATTAATTAATTAATTGGCATAGTAACCTCTATAATGTCTGAAAGAATTGTAAAACTTATATAAAACTTATTAGATTGTCTTTTTTTTTTTCCACCTTGAAGACAGTCTTCCAGCTTTGTGTCATAAACCTGCTACATAGCTGCCTTAGAAATATCCTTAATCTCTCTAATGTAAAATTCCTGTTGCCTGAATCTTCCTTTGTTTTGGAGGCATGATCTTCTGAGAAGGGCAGCATAGGAGGTAAAATATTTTGAGAGCCTTATATACTTGAAATTTGTCCTTTTTTCCCCTCTCCTCACATTCAATTCATAGTTCGCTAAGTATAGAACTTTCAGTTGGAAGTCTTTCTCCTTCAGAATTGTGAAGGTATTGCTCCACTGTTTTCTAGTTTTCAGAATTGCATCTGAGAAGTCTGATGCCATTCTGATCTCTGGGCTATGGTATTGCAAACTCTTTTCCTTTACTAGAACTTTTAGAATCTTTTTTGGTGTTCTGAAATTTCAAGATGAAGTGCTGTGAAATAGATATTTTAACAGTCATCATTATTCTGAGCCCTTGATAGGTTCTTTGAATGTGAAACTCATGTCCTTCAGTTATGAGAAATCTTATTTTTCTTCTTCAAAATTTTCTATCTTGTGTTTTTTCCATTCTCTTGCAGGAGATTGTATTTTTCATTGTTCTTGGACCACTCAGAATAATCCCCTCTTTTCTTTCTTTTTTTTTTTCCCCACTCTGCTTTCCTCTTTGACTTTTTGTTCTGTTTCTTAGAAAATTTCTTCAATTCTGATTTCCTATCCTGCTTTTGAAGGTTTTTCCATTAAGTTTATGCTGCCATATTTTCATTTTCCAAGATAATTTTGTTTTCTGAATGTTTGAATGTTATCTTCTATTTCTCTAATAACTACTTTTTTTTTCCTGCTCCCTGCATCATTTTTTCAGAGTTCATTCTTTTCTGTTTGTTTTTCATGTTAAAGATTACCTCACATATATGATGATCCTTGGCCAATTTCTTATATTTAAGAGTGAGGTACTAAAACCCGAGTGAAGCTGTGTGTGAGCAAGTCTTGTTAACTAGTGGGAAACTAGACATTTCATTGGGGGACCCACAAGTGTTAGTATCTGTGGGTATTTGGGGCCACTTTTTTCAAAGAAATCCTATCATCTCCTGGCTAGATATATATAAGACTGTGTTCTGAAACTGAAGAGAAAACCTGTTTTTCTAGATTGAGAAGGGAGGTCTATGAGAGGGGACTTTCATTGTTCCCAGGAAGAATTGCAGTCAGTCCCACTGCTTTTAGCAAAATGCCTCATTTTCACTTACATTTGGGCCTTTCTGGTTCAGCATGTCCAAATAGTAAACATTCAAGCTTCCCCCTGGAGAGAAGCACCAGGCATATGAGGGACCATCTGGGATGTGCATGCTACTACAGGCATGTGTTCTACCCAGTACAGCTGCGATCTAAATCGACAGCTTTTAGAAACATAAAATTTATAATTTCTATAAATATACAGATTTGCTGGCTCTCTTTGAAAAACAAAACTGCCTAGGAAGATAATTCTGTGTAAGATAATTCTCCGTACTTACTGTTTCTGGGCTGTACATTTTCAATGTGGTTTGGTCTCTTTCAGAGCAAATTGGAGCTTTGGCAGATCAGAACATTGTCCATGTGGCATGTGGTGAGTCCCACAGTCTGGCCCTCAGTGACCGGGGCCAGCTGTTTTCTTGGGGTGCAGGGAGTGATGGTCAGCTAGGACTCATGACTACCGAGGATTCAGTGGCAGTGCCCAGGTAAGAATGTCACAGAAAGGAATCTGTGTTTTCAAATGTCGGTTTTATTTCCTGCTGTTGCTTTGTTAGACTCCTTGTTTTTGTTTCTGCTTTCATTTAGTTGCTACTCCTTTGTGCCACTGCTTTGCTTATACTGTTCCAGAACTTGTCACAAATATTGTAATTATTTATAGAAATACATATTTCAAAAAATGTGAGTAGTTCATGAATTTTATTATAGTAGCCTAATTGCTAGCAGAGTGCTTGGAACTTGATAAATGTTTGAATATAAAAAGCATCTTTTCACATGCTGGACTTAATAACTTTTAACTTAAAATCACAAGCCTAAATCAATTATTCAATTAAGCACTCTAAACTAGAATCACAAGGCCGACTTGTTATTCCTGATAATAGGCTAAATTACCTCGAGCATTACAAACAGCTAAAATACCAAATATTATGAGTTCTTTAACAGAAAATACTAATACAGTGGTTTTGGGTCTCTTGAATATTTACTTAATTCTAAACCTTAGAAGATTTAGCTAAATATTGAACAGATGTTTCACCACTAAGAAAAACCCAAAAATATCGAAGTTACTTTCAAATGGACTTTCTAGTGGTGGCATCTCCATTTCTTGAGGGTTCTTAATGATCAAAGAGTTTATTTCCTCCATTTAATTCCTGTTCTGTTATACTACAGATGTACAACATACCTTATTGTAGTACTTGTCACATTCTTTGTAATTATTTACTTAATGACTATTTTCAGTACAAAGTTGGAAGCTCTAGATGGCAGGGGACCTGGACTGTTCACTGTAGCATCACCATTTCTAAGGGAGCCCAGCACATACATTGCTCAGTACAAGTCTGTTTAATAAGTGGCCTCTCCTCCCCTGCCCAATTATCGCCCCCTTTAAAGGACAATATATTCTTCTTCCTCTTCCATTTTGCCCTTCTGAGATTTTTGTCTCTTTAATCAAAAGGCGTTTTAAGAAAGAGGAATATGGAGGTAAGAGTGATTTGATTTATTTCCTGATTTAGGACAGGTAATGTCTTGGATTCATTACTTTCAAAAATTAATTTTATTTTTGAGAGAAGAGGGAAAGTGGCAATAAGAAAAAAAGGGGTACTTTATTTTAATGAAATTGTGGAAAAGATTTATAACACTAATGACAAAATTATTTCATTTGTCGATGCCAAAGACTCAAAGATTTTTTAGTGGCATTTTGATTCCACAAATGAAGTAATCTGTGTTATAGTAGCAATTTAATTTTCATTAGTCCTATTGAAATTATGGAAGACTTCTGAGACTTTGGTTTGTGTATAACTTTATATTATAACAAGTGAAATAAATTCATTAATTTATATCTTAGTATTGTGAAAAGTAACATAGCTTTGAAGTCAGACAGCCTCATATTCTGTTACTGGTTGTGTTAGTATTAGGTTAGTGACCTTAGGAAAATTGGCTTTTCCAAGTCTCTGTTTCCTGACTTAAAAGTGGAGTTCTGTATTGTGTACCTTTACAGTTATCGGGAGGCTAGATGAGATGAGTAGTAAAGCACAGTATATGCTTACACTATGTGTATTCCCTGCTCTTAACCTCCAGGATATAACTTTCCTATTACTTACTTTTGTCCCTTTGACCTTTCTTTCTGTAACTCTGATTGTGAAGGCCGTAACACAAGCGTAATGGTGACCCATAAAGGGAGAATTGTGGAGAATTTGAGCGGAAACTGGCCTGGAAAAAGGGTTGTTGCTGCATAAAATTTCTGAAACATTGGTCCCCTAGGCAGTAACGCATTTTCCAGTTTTTAAAAATAGTGGGGTTCTACCAGCTATTGACACACACAACAACTTGAATGAATGTCCAGGGAATTATTTTGAGTGGAAAAAAAGCCAATCACAAAAGGTTACCTACTATACAATTCCATTTATATAACATTCTTGAAATGACAGAATGTTAGAGCTGGAGGATAGGTTAGTGGTTGTCAGCACCTAGGGACGGGGGAGGGGATGAGGAGTTGTAAAAGTACAACACGAAGAATCCTTGTGGTGTTGGAACTGTTCAGTATCTTGATTACGATGGTGGGTACATGAATGGGTATAAGTACACCTGGGGAAATATGAATAAGATTGGTGGATTGTATTAATGTCAGTATCCTGGTTATGGTATTATATCCTACAGTTTGGCAAAATATTACCATTGGGGGAAACTGGACAAATGCACAAGGGATCTCTCTGTATTATATTTTACAACTGCATGTGAATCCACAGTTATCTCAGTGAAAAATAGTTGGGAACTATTTGGTACTAAATGCATATGTGAACTCTATTTTAACTTTTTTATGTCTCAGAAAATAAAACATTAACAAAAGCAATATCTACCATTCTAAATAATCCCCTTTCCCTGCCCCTATCTCCTAAAATACCCCTCTCCCAAAGGCATGTCCATCTGACTCCTTCGTTCCCTTGTCATACACTTAATGAAGAGGAATATGGCAACTTGTAAAGCATTAGAATAGAGAGCAGGAGATCTTCCCAGGCTGCCCAGTGCCAAGCACTTCACTTGGATATTTTTTCATTTAATTTTCACCACAACCCGGGGAAGTAGGTACTGTTCTCATCTCTGTCTTTCACATGAGCAAGCAGAGGAGTGGGATTTGAAAAGTAATCATATGATCTTCCTCTTTACCATCTTAGGAAATCAGGATTTGAGGTATTGCTCTTATATTTTTTTAATTGTGGTAAAATACATATAACATAAAAATTACCATCTTAACTATTTTTGAGTGTGCATTTCAGTAGTATTAAGTATATTTACAATGTTATGTAACACAGGAGTCCCCAACCCCAGGGCCGTAGACCAGGGTCTGTAGCCTGTTAGGAATCGGGTTGCACAGGAGGAAGTGAGCAGTGGGCAAGCAAGTGAAGCTTCATCTGTATTTGCAGGCACTCCCCAGCACTAGCATCACCACCTCAGCTCCACCTCAGATCACCTGGCATTAGATTCTCATAGGAGCACTGGTCCCTGGTTCCAAAAAGGTTGGGGACCACTGGTATAACCAATCTTCAGAACTTTTTCATCTTGCAAAAAATTGGGAAGTAACAGAGGATATGGTAATGGGTTTAAGTGCAGAAGAGTTTTTAAACAGTACCTAAAAGGCAGAAGGTTAGTGAAAGACCTAATAGAATTATATCATGTGAGATTATATATTTGATTTTTAAGTCTTTTAGGAAACATGATGTTTTTTATTACAACTGTTTTTAGTCTGGAATATTTCTGATCCTTGTTTATGAATGCGCTTCTTAAGAATAAAGCCTTTTCTGTTTCAGGTTAATACAAAAGCTGAACCAGCAGACAATATTACAAGTTTCCTGTGGCAACTGGCATTGCTTAGCTCTTGCAGCTGGTAAAGTAACATTGAAATATATATGCTAATGTTATGTTAATTTTGCAACCAATTCTTTTTGAATTTTTCTGTGATGTTATCAAACTGGAAACCTTTAACTGGTTAGGGTCTATGCATTCCTGTTGGACAGTGGCAGTTCTCAGGAAGCCTTCGTGTAGCTCATAGTTTTGTCGGGGTGTGGGTGATGATGAAGGTGGTCACCCCTGCTACTCCTGCTCTCTCGCAGGGGAAGAAAAGCATCAGGCGGGACTGTTACCTAAGTGTTCTTGAGCATACAGAAGATTGATTTTTCTTAGACACAGCTCACTACCAAGCTCTGTTCCACTATCAAGCCCCCAAATAAATGAAAAAGGAGTTAGAGAAACCTAAGCCAGCAAGTAATAGTATATTCTGTGTTAGAATAAGTTTGAGAGAAATCCACACTAACATGTCTAGTTCATAGCTGGACCTCATGAAGTCCTACGTCTCATGGTCTTGGGGTGGTCAGAACTAGTTTAGCTTGCTTAGTAGATCTAAGCCTGGTAATTGGCCTATTCAGAAATGAATTGACTTAAACATTTAATTTGTCTTTGCATGAATGTCAATAGCCTTTGAAGAGTAGTAAGACAGCTTATCTTTCTGTTGTTATGACAAGGGGAGTTTTGGTTATGACAGTCTTACAGCATGAAGTGTCTTTGCTCTCTTGCTCTCGGGTGGGTCTGGTGAATCTGTGGGGCAACTAACAAATGACCCTACTGGGCAACTCTATTGTGCTAAGGAGATTATTTTTGTGGATGGAACTTGTATTATTTCTGCTAACACCAGTTATCCTGTTATTGTTTCAGATGGCCAGTTCTTCACCTGGGGAAAGAATAGTCATGGGCAGCTGGGCCTGGGGAAGGAGTTCCCCTCCCAAGCCAGCCCACAGAGGGTGAGGTCCCTGGAGGGGATCCCACTGGCTCAGGTGGCTGCAGGAGGGGCCCACAGCTTTGCCCTGTCTCTCTCAGGAGCTGTTTTTGGCTGGGGGATGAATAATGCAGGGCAGCTAGGGCTCAGTGATGAAGAAGGTATGTAAACTTTTCATATGCACCTCTTCAGTTCAAAAGCACATTTATTTAACACATGCTTCTTGAGGATCTCCTATGTTCTGGAGCCATGTTAGATACTAAGGTTGTAGCAGTAAACAAAACACATAACACCTAGGCTTAGTGTAGATTGCGTGTAGTGGGTGGAAGCAAACAACGAACCATTAAATATATGTATTAGGTCAGAGGGTTTGAGAAGAAAGTTTCCTGTTTTATATAAGGTGGCCTAGGAGGGCATCTTTTATAAGAGGATGTTTGAGCAGAGCCCTGTAGTAAGTCAGGTAGTAAACAAGACATAGATATCTGGGTGAAGAATGTTCCAGTCAAAGGGCACAGGCCTAGCAAAGGCTCTGATGTGGAAAGGTACACATGGTGTGCTCAGAAAAGTTAGCAGAGGTGGAGGTCAGAGAGGCAGTGTAGGTCCAATAATGTAGGGCCCGGTAGGGCAGGATAAGGATTTTGGCTTCTTCTCTCAGTGAAAGGGGAAGACATGAGGGTTTTGAGGAGAGGACTGATTTAACTTGAGTTTGGCTATAATGAATCGAGGGGAAAGCTGGAAGACCAATTTAGAGGTAGTGGGAATGAATCGGATTTTGTATGTATTTTGAAGATGAGGCCAATTGATTTTGCTCATTATTTGATGCATGGTTTAAAAAAGAAGAAAAACTGGAAGGATAAAGATGCCATTTGTGAAAAGAGAAAAATGTATGTGCTTGTGTGTATGTCTGTTGTGTATGTGTGTGGTTGGGGTTGGTGAGAAGAGTTGGGAAGTGTCAGGAAACCATGAGTTAAATTTTAGATATATTAAAAATGACATCCAAGTGGAGGCACAGGCAAGAAGCTGAATATGTGAGTCAGGAATCCAGGGGAACCCAAAATTCATGCTAAGATAGCTATGTATATTTCATCTCAAGGGCAAACATTAGTGACATTCTGACATTTATCTTATTCTAGATCGTGAATCTCCTTGTCATGTGAAACTCTTACGAACACAAAAGGTTGTCTATATTAGTTGTGGAGAAGAACACACGGCAGTCCTCACAAAAGTAAGGGATTCTGGAGTGTTCTGGTTTGTTCTGTGATGCTATGATGCTGGGTATGACATGGGTGATTATCATTACATAATTATTTTTGATAGTGCTTTTTAGAAAGAGTATTGATGGTGTTTAAAAAGTAATTCAATATAAATAACCTTAAAATGTAGTATATGTAGCAACATTGTGTTCATTTAAAACAAGCCATTTAACTATGTAAAAAACTGCAATGTAATTAATGTTTTAAAACGATGAACCTATTTCTTTTGCTTCTAAAACAGTCAGATCTAGAGAGAATGAAAATGTATTTTCATGTCAAATACTATTATAGATTCACTTTAATGCATCAGTATTTGTTCAAGTACAGCTCTTAAAAATGTATCTTACTTAACAAAGAGTTTGTGGAACATTTAATTTCCTTTATGTGAATGATAATGCAAAGTCATCTCATTTCACCTGTCTCTTTGTTTCTCTTTTTTTTGTTGTGGTTCTTTTACTTCCTGACAGATCACTATACTTTTAAACAATTTTCAGAATTTATAGATGACACACATTCCCTTGAGCAGTGCTGTCTTTGTTCCATAAAGATGTAGTCTTAAGTTTCTTTTTTATTATTTTTCTATTTAATGGATGTTTCAAAGAAGTGATCTTGGCCAAGTATCAAGTGAGCATAGTGTTCCTGTACAGACCATTATGATATGGATTTTGTATACAGAAGGTTTTAGAGGAGTGTATTCAAACTCAGTAATACCGTGCAGTCATGTGGTGTTTGTTTCTTGTTAGAGTGGAGGTGTTTTTACCTTTGGTGCTGGTTCCTGTGGGCAACTTGGACATGATTCCATGAATGATGAGGTTAATCCAAGAAGAGTTCTAGAGTTGATGGGCAGTGAAGTAACTCAGATTGCTTGTGGCAGGTGAGTGCCCCTAAGAGCTTCCTAGTATGTATCAAGACCCAGAAATAGAGCTTGTCTTTATAGTGATGGATGATGTTATTAGACCTAACCAACATCATTTTAAGAAGTCTTAACTGCATGCATAACAATGGTGAAAGTTTAGAGAGAGATCTGAGCAGGTCAGGCAAGGAAAGGTTTTAGATAAGCAAAGCAACATGGGGACATTAGGCTTCTTTTGGGATAAAGAGTAGCAGGATATGGGGAAGACATGAAGAAAGGACGTGAGGGAACCTCAAAGAACTCTTGGAAATTTTGCCTGGTCCAGCCTGCTTCTTCCCTTTCATCCTAAAGGCCAAATGCAGCAGGCCATCTAGCTCTTTTGAAGTCTTACTATCCTCCCCAAGACCTAGAGCATCAGAGAAGGATAGTATTATGGAGAGCCAGCCATTGCAAAAAAGAATCACATATTAATTAATATGAGGAGGCTTTCTGAGGGCACACCTAGGAATTGCTGTGTTCACATGTGGACATTAAAAGTCTGTCTATCCATATTCAGTAATTATTTTGAATTTAATTATTTTTCCCCAGACAACACACACTAGCCTTCGTGCCTTCTTCTGGCCTCATCTATGCATTTGGTTGTGGAGCAAGAGGTCAATTAGGAACTGGACACACTTGTAACGTTAAGTGCCCATCTCCTGTGAAGGGTTACTGGGCCGCCCATAGTGGCCAGCTTTCAGCCAGAGCTGGTAAGAATGATTTTCATTGAAATTTAATGATATTTTAAGTAGTTAAAACAATATTTTAGAGAACATGTTTCTATTTTTTTACTTTGAGATCTTTTACCTTGAGAGGGAATGAATAAGAGGTATTTTCTTTTAACATTAATCAATAAATATTTGAGTACTAACTATCACACGAGGTTCTATAGTTGAGACCTTAGAGAATAAATAAAGCAGAAAATGTTGTTTTGGCCCTAAGGACCCTGATGGTGGTATGTAAATTTTAATTATTATTGTTACTAAGAACGAAAGTTAATGTTTATTGACTACCTAACCAAGTTCTATTACTATGCTAAGCACTCAAAATAACTCTTAAGAAGTCGTGGTTTTTATCCTCATTCCGGAGGTGAGGAAGCTGAGTCCTAAGGAAGTTAAGTAACTTGCCTAAGATCACACAGATTCTGGAGGCAGGATTTAAACCCAGGTTTGCTTCATAAAGCCTATGCTCTTAATGCTTGCACTATGTTACTTCCTTTGCTATTATTGCTATTTTGGTCATAACATTTTTTTCTTCTCTTAAAAAATAGTTAAATAGCACAATTCCATTTCATTGGAAATCTAAATAAGGCAGTCACCCACTGTGAATGACCTGAAATAATAAATCCAGACACCAAAATGGAACTGGAAAGCTGTTAAAAAGAAGCGTAATTTGATAATTAATTTAGATTTTGACACACTTGTGGCTTGATCAAGATTTCTCTTTTAACAATAACAATCATAAGTTCCCTACTGAATTATAAGAAACTTTAGGCACAAACTTCTATGAGCATCTAATAATGTAGTGGAACTTAAAATATAAAGTGAACAACATTTTCATTTTGATGGTGTTCCGAAAAATGGAAGAATGGCTTTGTGTCTTCTGTCATCTGTAAACTTCTTTTTCTCCAAGGCATTATACTCATGCTAGGAATTAATATGTTTAAGAAGCATACCAATTATAAACACTGAAGTTTTTTATAGGTCAGTTTGAAACCACCAGTTTTTGAAGTTTCATTATAACCTAACTTATTGATCATAACTTTGTGCTAGGATGTTTACCAAAATGATTTTATGAGTAGGTAAATTTCAATTTATTATGTAAATACTGTGGTTTTAGGAACCTTCATGGTAATGTGGGAGCACAGAGGAAGGCATCAAGGAGTATTCCAGTTAGAGGAAATTTGAGCTGTGTCTTAAAGGGTGGTTTGGAGTTAGCCAGGTAGAGGACTGTGGGGGAGTGGGCAGTGGTGAGTACCGGAATTGCACAATTCCAGGAGCTCTGTTCCAATTATGCTCTAGAAAGCACCATTCAGTGTGCGTTGGGGGTGGTAGAAGGAAAAGGCACGGAGATATGAAATAGTGTGGTATAATAGAAATAAAAGCAATGTGGTGACATTAGAGTGTCACTGTGGACACAGTGTGATGGGAAATGAAGCAGGGAGTAGTAAACGGAAGTCCTTATATGACAAGCTTCATCCTGAAGGGGCTAGGGAGCACCACACTCAGATATTGACTTATATGTTAGGCATATGTTATCAGTTATGGTAGTGACCATTTTATATTTCAGGTCAGTGGCATGACAGAGTTAGAATGAAGAATAGAAATGAGGTCGGGGTTATCTGGTGTTTGGGGAAGGGGCAGAGGTGGGGTTAGAGTGGAAGATACCATTTGGTATGTTTATTTTTAATTGAAGTAGAAACAGTCCTGGGAAGAGAGCCAGGAGAGGTTTCTTCTCTGACATAATTAAAATTTATAGGAAACTATATGAAGCATATTTCAGAATATTAGAAAAGGGGATCAAGGAAAAACTTTAATTATTGAAAAGTATGCTGTTGAAAATTTTTTTGACAGATCGCTTTAAATATCATATTGTTAAGCAGATCTTCTCTGGAGGAGACCAAACTTTTGTACTTTGCTCCAAATATGAGGTAAAATTTTCTTTTCTTTTGACTATTATTTTAGGGGTGAAATGATGATGAACCAATATTTATTTTAACAAATAATTATCTGGAAAAATTAATAATTACATGAGAACAGTGTTACTCTTTCTTTCTACCAATTTTATCTTTGCTTTCTACCAAATAAGCAAACTAAACCCTGAAGACATTATATCCATTTTGCTCCCTTGAAGTGCCAATATTTTTTCTTGTATTTGAATCTTAGAGTTCTAATTTATAATTTAAAATTATTTATTTATATTTACATTCATTTACAAAAGAGTTTAAGGAGTCCTAGAGAGCCCATGCTTAGTTTGGCATTGCATTATTTGACTTTCCATTTCTTTTGCTTTCCCATGAAGTAGCAACAGATGCTAGGTGTTCATGAACTTAGTGGGTTTCTTTGATGTGATTGAATATATACTAAATATAAAAGATATACCCCAATATGCAGATATCCTTTTATTATTTATAATCTATTCATAGCACCACACTAAAATTTCCCTTGTGTTATCTCCTGCATCACTGTAGTGGTAAGTCAGGAAGAATGACATTCCACTATTTTTCCTGGTTGAAAGGTACAAGAGAATGTGGTCCAGGTAGCTGCAACATTGACTTATCATTGCTCTCTTCCTGGACAAGAGAAATTGGACCAAAATCAGCACCGCAGATTTGTTTTGTGACCTCCCCCTCCCCCCGTTCTTACGCTTTTCTCCTCATCTTTCCCTTGCCTACCCTTCTTCTATTTAACAAACATTTAGGGAGGACTATCCATTTGTGATGCATTAATCCTTATCCTGTCCTGGAGGAGCAGGAAAGGGGTGTTGGTGATGTTAAAGGATTTAGAATTGGTTGGGAAGAAGATGAGGATCTGTGGAGACAAGGGGCTCTTTCAGTCCTGGAGACTCTCCTCGTTAGTCTGATACTTTGCCATCTTTAGATATGCAATGTTCTTATGTTCTAGTCAGTGTGATTCTATGCTTTTGGTAGACAGGATTGTGATGGAGCCTGAGGCTGCAGGTTGGACCAGCAAAAACTGACAATTAGATATTTTCCAGGTCAGCAGCTTGGAGAAGGTTTCGTTTAGTGCTACCATCTGGGGTGGCTTGGAACTCTGGCTTTAGATCTATTTTAAGCCCAGCTTCAGTGCTTCACTGAGAAATCTTGAGGAAAGCCGAGATTATTCCATGTTTCTTTAAGATGTTAATAAAGCAAAGTATGAAAAGCACTGAATCTGCAGGTTAGTAACTTTTTGCCCACAAGTAGTAGTGTTTGAAGTATCCATTTTCCCAAGAAACTGACTTGAATAATATCATCCAACTTTCATTTTCCTGGGCAGTTCAACATAAAACTTAGTTTCCTTCCTTTTCCAAATATGTTATCTGACATATGTAGTTGAATTTTAAACTTACTTAATTAACATTGTTGGAACTGGTAAAACATGGATGAAAAGGAAATGCAGTAGGGTAGTGTTAGTGAAACAGGGCAAGTTAAAGTTTAAGAACTTAAGAGTGGTATGCATTAAAAATGTAAGAACAGAAAAAAATTAAAAAAGAATAATACTTAGGAAGGTGTTGCTCTTTTTTTTTTAAACTGAAACCTATACACTTTTGTACTTGAACTGTTAACCATAGATCTTTGCTTAGAGACAGAGACTGATCAAATTGTGTTTACCCTGTTACCATATTACTTAAAGAATCAAAGAACCAAGAAAAAGCATCTGTATAGCAACAGGCTCCAGTTTCGTAAAATACTGACTCATTTATTAATGCCAAGCCTGAGGTGGAAGAAGCGAGGGGAGGAGTCGTGTTCAGATATTTCTTTGCTACATTTGATTCTAGGTTTGGCAAATTAGTGAGGGTACACCATAGCCTCTCTTTTGCCTTTTATCTTATTCCCTGGATAGGCTTGAAGAAGAAAAATGTAGTTGGGATTGTGTGTGAGAGTGGGTGTGTACGTGTGTATCTGTCTCAAAGCCTGTTAGGTGACATAATTCTCTTTTTCTTAGGACAATTATTCTCAACCTTGATTGCCTATTGAGATCACTCTGGGAGCCTTAAAAAAACACTGATGCCTCTAGAGATTCTGATTTAATTGGTCTAGAGTGTGACTTGGCTACCAGGATTTGTGAAACCTCTGGTGATCTAAAGTGTAGCCAAAGTTGAGAAACACTGTCCTAGACAATTTTTCCCTTTTTTGCCTGTATGTACTTAGAAGGCATGGAAAACTGATGCTTTTTCTTAGGTCTTTAGGTGCTTCTTAAATTGTATTCCAAGGCATCTGTGGTTTATTGGACATACAGTAAAAAATGAGAAAATAGTTCCATGACTATATTTTATTACAAGTATGTAGTAGAGTTTATGTTCAGCTGCTTCTTGAAGAGGGAAAGTAATTAAAATTCCCATAACAACAACGGTTTTAAAACCAGGGTGGAGAGACAGTCTTGTATGTGTGTGCTAAAGTGTCTGCTTAGTCTTACAATTTTTTTTCTATGTAATTCAAGATGACTTTTACTCCCTCCATAGATGTCCATGATCATTTTAGTAAAATAATTATCAATCAGATGATCGAAAACTGTGGCAAGCATCTTTGATTTGTTACGTACCCTCCTCCTTTCCCCTTATAATGATATCCTAACTCGTAACTATGGAAAAAAACCAAGAAAATTTACTTCGAAAGTTGTGTTTTTATGTGTAGGTACAAAGGAGAAATGCACCGACATTGAATTGATGGATGAATGCTTTAATACTTTTTTCCTTTTTTCTAGTAACAAGTATAAGAAGTATAAAGCACTTTCAGCTTTTTCTTAGATCTAGATCAAGAATAGGATTTGGAGAAAATCAGTTAAAAGAAATTTTAGAAAATAAAAGTGCTTATATTGTTTTTAAAATCTCACTGAATAAAGGATGCACAATGCTGGGCAGCATTTCGAATTTTGAAGACCATTATTTACAAGTCCTTTTTGCCGCCTTTCTTATAAGTTTGTAGCTATATACTTGGAGCAAGAAATTAAGAGACATTAAGTTTTTAGAGTTTATTTGCAGTCTAGATTACAACTAGACTTTTTTATAATACATTTTGTTGGAATTCAGTGAACATGATTAATACTTTGAAAGCCTTGATGTTATAGTGATTCAGAGTAGAGGGAAAAGGAGTCTAGAAAAATCAATTGGGTTGGTTTCTCTGGAAGGCAGACTCTGAGATTGAGATTTATGTTCAGAAAGCTTTTGGGGGAGTGTGCTGTAGAACAGCATCTACTTGACAGTGAAAGAGGCAGGGCTGGGCAGAAGGAGAAGTTGAATTTATCTGTCGGGAGCTTGAGGTTGGGATGTCTGTTCAGCCAGTCCTGAGTTGAGGCAAAGGGGCGTGTCCTTAGCACCTCTCTCTACCTGCCATTGGATGCGATGTGAAAGGAGTGAAGTGGTTTCTTGAGAGCTGCCCAGCTAGGAGCTGTCAGGAGCTTACACTTGCAGCAGCTGAAGGAGCCAGTGCCTCCATTCTGAAGGGTAGGGGCATCTGGGCAATGCACCCTAGCTACTGCAGTAAGTGCAGCACGAAGTGGAGAGTATGTTGGGAGAAGGAGAGGAGGAACGATCCATCCTACATAATTTCTCTTTTTTACTGTTACATTTAATCCTCCAGAATTCTTCTCCTGCTGTTGACTTCAGGACTGTGAACCAAGCACATTACACCAGTTTAATAAATGATGAAACCATAGCAGTTTGGAGACAAAAACTCTCAGAACACAGCAATGCAAATACAATCAAGTATGTGACTGCTTCTTTTCATTTTATTTTTTCCAAAGCATACTGTAGTAGTCTTCTAGCTTAGTGATTTTCCCCACTTTCATATTGAGGTTATGAATATAAATGGTGTTTCATGTCTTAGGGAATCATATCCTCAACCTGTCTTGTTTAGATCTTAAAAATCCTAATGTGGGCCTGAGTTAACCTTTCTGCTAAGAAAGCTCAGTGTTATTGTTTGACCCCAAGAGTTTTATCATGTGCATAGTGCATCCCAAATCTTGCCTAATATGAAGAATTTCTAGCATTTTCACATTCAAAATGATTAGCTGAGATGGTAATTCGCTGTCAAGCAGAGAAAAATAATATGGTAAAAAGGGTTGAAGGCTTTTATCAGGTTTATTTTATTCTTAAAAGGAGAGGTTTTTGTTTTTTTTTTTCAGCACATTTTTATACATTTTTATTGGCTTTCTTCAACATCTCTGTTTTTCTGTAGAGTCTCATTCTTGGAAATGAATGGCTCACACTGTGCACTAAGTGGTAGTCATTCCCAGAAATGTATATAACATACCTGGCTTTATGTGTCTATCTCAGCGGAGCCTGCAGTTTGGGGTACACTGGGGTGGTCGGGAATGCCCTAGAGCAGCTCATGGCTGTCCTCAGAATTCCTCTGACTTTAGGTGTCTATGCTGAGGAGTTCAGGCCGGAAGGTGGCAGGGGAAAGGGGACTAGATTCCCTGTTGCAGGAGTGAGGAAAGTGTACCCTCACTTTGCTGGCACCATGACACTTTGCTGATTTCTCAGTTTTATTATTTATAAATGAAGGGATGGAAGAAATGATCTCCAAAGATTTTTCCTGACCCAGAGGTTACTGCAGCATCTTCCTCAACCATGTATTTCATTCCTTCCCTTTTCCTTATACTGGATAAAACACCTGACATACAATTTCACTCTGCGTCCTTGAAAACTAGCTATTTTCCCAGAACCTAGGAAAACAGGTCATAGGAATAAACACTCATTTCCCTTATTTTCAGTTTTTTTTCTTAAATGGGCAACAAAATAGAAGGAAATGATTTTAAGTTATTAATTTGCAAAGATAATTTCTTTGGGAGATAATAGCTTAGCTTTTATGGTTTTAGTTTGTGTTCATGTTTGGAAGTGAGGTGGGGAGTGTTTTAGATGGTTGGCGGTAGAAGAATGTTCAAGATCATTAGCAGTTATAAGTGTTTTTCTTTCAGTAGATTTTATAGTCTTTTTATTTTAACATGACTTACAGAAAACAAGTTCATTTTGAGATGCGACAAAATATTTTTTAAAGCAAATGTACATTTTTCTGGGTAAGAAAGAGCTACTATTAATGAAACCCTAGAATAGATGGCTAATCTATTGCCAATGCTTAAATAACCATTTATTTGTAATTATTAAAGGCTTTCTACCTTTTTCTCTCTGAACAGTGGTGTTGTACAGATATTATCTTCTGCAGCCTGTTGGAATGGAAGTTTTCTTGAAAAAAAGTAAGTGACTTAGAGTCTTAAAAAATATCTGTATGTGATGAAAATACTTCACTCAGCAAAGGCCATGAAAAACTTGTTCTTTTTGATAGAGGTTGGCCTTGAGTCAGTGGATAAACCGATGATTTGTGCAGAAATAGGAATACCTAATAATGATGAATGAGAGGAAATTAGAAAGGGCAATGATTACCAAAGAGAGAGAGGCTATATCTCAGAAAGAGTTGGTGTAATCCAAAGTAAGATTTTCCAGGGTATTCTAAAACGTTATTACCCCCACCATGCATATAGTATTTATCCTTAAATTTTTAATTCTTTAAATAATCTCCTTGGTTTCTTTGGTTTGCTTCTTCATAGGTTTTAATTTTCTCAAGAAGGATGAGCTTAGGGGGAAGGTCCACAGAGACTTCAGGGCTTCTTGGACTCAGGTCCAGCCCAGCTTACCAGGAAATTACATTTGAGTTGAACTCCCAGGTAGTAAGTAGAGTGTTTTTTGGCTTGGCCTTATCGCTTCCACAAATATCCCTCTCAGGAACCTGATGCAGCAGAAGAGTCTTGTCATGGGTTTTGATCTTTGGCGATTCTAAGTCCTGACCATCTCTTAGTTCTTTTCTGCCTGTGACTAGGCTAATGAAATCTTAAGAAGGCTTACACTTCAGTTCTGTGCGTGGATCTCCCTCTTCCATCCCCACATAATTTTGAATTATGTCTGTCTCTAACTGGGTTGCAAGAGGTCACTTCAGAAACTCCCTTCAGCTACAGTTAGAGATTGCTAAGTCACTTACTCGTATCACTAGGGCAGCTGGAATGAGCTAGTCCAATTCGTTTCAGAGTCAATACTTAGTTTTTCCTCTGCAGAAAAGTTTTCTGGATTGTGCTGATGTTGGTCTTTTAGAACAGTGGTTTTCAGCCAGGCTGGTTTTGCTTCCCAGTGGACATTGGCAATGTCTAGAGACATTTTTGGTTGTTACAGTGAGGGAGGGTATACTACTGGCAAAGGCTAGGGATGCTGCTAAGCATCTCACAGTCCCACCCACTCAACAAAGAATTATTCAGCCTCAAAAGTCAATAGTACCAAGGCTAAGCAACCTTGTTCTAGGAGGACAGCTTTTATGAAAATTGGTAATGGCCGGGTTTGTTAGGTTATCCATCCTTAGTATTGTGGACTCTATCAAACTGTGGGTAAAACTTTTTTTTTGAACTGACAGCTGTGCTATTTCAAGAGTCCTGCTCCTCCAGCTTATGTAGAATGCATCATAGGAAACCAATTAAAATGAAGACCAGCATAAATATGCTTAAAAATTTTTTTCTTTTTGTATTTTCTTTTTCTTAACAGCATAGCAAAAGTACATCTAAGCATATGGAAGGTTGTATATGGGATACCAGAATTAAATTTTATGTTTTGGGCAGATTTATTTTTAGAACAACAAGGAAGACCCAACAAAGCCCAAACATCTCCTCTCGATTTGACCATTTAGGCTCCAGTACATATAATTATGATTTTTAAAAAAGTTAGAAACTCTACTTACATTTTTATAAATTATAACATAGCTGTCAGAGGGTGTTAAGACTTTCTGAATGTGTCCATTACTCATAAACAGAAACCTGTTATGTAATAGATGGTTCTTTTGTAGTTAATAGATGTAGTTAGTGGTATGCTCTAGTGGAAATTTAAAAGAGACATTCTCTGAGTCTCTAAAAGGCCTAAGACTATTTAAGGTTGGAAAAATGATTAGTTGCTAGGAAGTTAAAAACAGTAGCAGTGAAATTAGTCCTTGGGTGAATTGTATCCCTTGTGATAACTAAGAGAGACATTAACTTTGCATTTGTTGTAGATTTGATTAAAAAAAAGAAATACTTGGTTAAGAAAAGCTTTAAACAAGGAGGTTCCACTTGCCAGTTGTTGATGAGTGGGCCAGTTTGCACAGGGAATTTATCTATCTATCTATCTATCTATCTATCTATCTATCTATCTATCTATCTAGTTCAGTGTACCACGATTATAGAAAAAGGCAAAAAAACACAAGAGTAAATCAGGGAAATAACACTGCTTATAAACTTCAAGATGGCCTCAAATTGAAATAATGATCCTTGTATTTTGAGTCAAAGAAAAAAATGATTTGACATTTTTAAGAATATCTTGAAAAAGGGATTCTAGAGAGGTTTATTTCATCAGACTTCCCCAAAGTGTACTATTTTTTTTATTTTTTATATTTTTTTGCACATTGTCTGCCAGGTCAAATTTAAATCTGTTCAGTATGGACAAGCTATTTTGTTTACTTGTTTATAATTCCTGTCAGGGTGTTTGCTTTATTTTTCTTTTATTATGCACCTTTTTGTTTTTATTTGTTTAGAATTGATGAACATTTTAAAACCAGTCCCAGAATCCCTGGGATTGACCTGAACTCAACCAGAGTGTTATTTGAGAAGTTAATGAACTCTCAGCATTCCATGATTCTGGAACAGGTATGTTCTTCACACTGACATGTTTAAAAGGGCATCTTTTCATTGCAATAATTCAACTTTCAAGAGAAAAAAGATGAAAAGACAAGTCTTATATAAATCTTAACTTTGTAAAATATTCATTTTGGGAATTTGATCTACCTTTAGCGTTCTTTTTGGCCTAAACTGTTCTAAAGAAATGCCCCTCCAGAGTGTGAGTTCTGCATGGGCAAGGGTCTTTGGTTTTTCTTTTCACTGATGTACCTGGAGGGCCTAGGCCAGCGCCTGGCTCATAGGAGGTCCTCAGTGCATCCCGAGTGAATGAGAGTTGAGAATCTGTCAAATAGTGTATAAATTAGAGATAAGGTAACTAGATGTCATGTATGTTTGAATTGCTCAATACTCTTTTCTCTTACACAGATCTTAAACAGCTTTGAAAGTTGTCTGATTCCTCAGTTGTCAAGTTCACCACCAGATGTTGAAGCTATGAGAATCTATTTAATACTGCCTGAGTTTCCCCTGCTCCAGGATTCCAAATATTACATAACGTTGACTATTCCCTTGGCTATGGCCATTCTGCGACTGGATACAAACCCTAGCAAAGTATTAGGTGAATTTGCTAAACTTAATACCAGTGTTTTTCTGCTTTTTATTTTTTTGGTGTGACTGCTGGCTCTCAGTGTCTTGAGAACCAAGAATCTATCTTTTGCCATTTAATATCCTTAACATTTAAATATTTCTTTCTTTGCTGTCAATCTCTAACTAGCCATATTTGTAATTTGAACAAATTGAGCCATTATTTCAGTTATTTGAAATGATTCACGCCAGACTAATCTTGATTTTTAAATATTTACAAAGTTATATTATCCAACTTTAAACTATTTTTTTTCTCCTACACTTGTTAGTAAATAATGCCTCAAAAATTAATGTCCGTCTGTTGGTTTGACTTCTATACCTAATTTAGGGGGTGGGAGTGAAATGAACAGTTTTGGTGGTACACAGGTCTCCAAAAAAGGAGAGGAAGACAATTACCTAGTGGAGACTTACCAGATGTTTGTTTTGTTTTTCTTTTTTAGGACAGTTGAGTCCACACTGATTTTTGCAGGCTACGGACACTTTGCTGAGATAAGAACCTTCCGTTCCTCAGTGAATTGGACAGTGTCTCTTATGGGAGTAGCGCCTGAGATGTTTTTATTAATCAAGTGCAGGAAGTCTGTCACCTGGCTTTTTCCTTTTTTTTTTCTCCTGGTAATTTTTTTTTAGGTGTTCACTGCAGCTCAGTAACTTCTGCATTCCCTGTGGACTAGGATGTTACTTGAGTGTGGTCTCCCCATGAGTAGAGAGACCTGTGTTCCTGAGGATGGAATACTGGCTTATATTGCTTCCACCTTTGCAGAAGATATAAAAACAGAAATAATAATGAAAGCCCTGGGAATATGTTAACCCTTAATTATGCATTTAAGATCAAAAGCCATTTGGGGCATATTTTCTCAGATGTTCTAATAGGTGGAGAGATGGCGATCTGTGAAGGAATATAGTATCTGACTTTTACATTTTATTTTTAATTTTTATTGTTTTAATTTATTCAGGTAGGATGGCACAAAGAGATCAGAATTGTTTGGTTTTACACTTAATTTATTTTTGACTTCTAATTATGGAAATTTAAACTTAAAAGAATATCTCAAAGTAGAAAAAACACTACAGTTATCCATCACACAAATTTACGATTATCAGTATTTTGCCCTTTTTGTTTTATCTCTTCCCCACCACTACCTTTTTATTTTTTCTGGAATACTTTTTCAAAATCTCAGACATCATATTATTTAATCTTCTAAATATTTCAGTAAGGCTGAATTTATTTCTGACAAAGTAGAAGTCAATGCTATAGATTTCTTGTCAGGTTATGAGAAAGCATTGTTTGATGAGAAACAGAAATAGTAGTTTTTCAACTAATTAGGTCTCTTGAAAGGAAGGAATGGTTGTCATATTGGTGCTGTTCTGGGGCGTGTGGTCATTTACATCCCTGGTACAGGATTTCGGTGTGGTGGCTGAGAAGAGGGTTGAATGGAGTAGGATATATGAATGCTCCTGCCCCAGATACGTGCCTTAGCATCTTGTCCACGTGTACCTCCAGAATTGAACTTTCAGATTAGTCTTCCGAATGAGTCTTTGAGGAAAAAACCAGATCACGCTTTGCAAAAAAAGCTCCAGGGATTCTTGTACAGCTGCTGCTCTCTTCAGAAATGCTTTAATGGATTCTTTTAAAAATCAATTTTGGGGAACTGTATTTTAGACTAATGTTTATTTTCTAGCTGGAGTGGTTTTTAGCTAATAGGCAGAAGACAAATACTTGATCAAGATTATGTGTTGAAATATGTCTTTTCTTTCTTTCTAAAGATAACTGGTGGTCTCAGGTATGCCCGAAATATTTTATGAAGCTGGTAAACCTCTATAAAGGTGCAGTAGTTTATCTACTGAGAGGAAGGAAGACATTCTTAATTCCTGTACTGTTTAACAATTATATTACAGCAACTCTTAAGCTCTTGGAAAAGTTATATAAGGTGAGCATAGAACGGAGCCAGTGGGGAGAGGGGTGAATAGATGGGAGGGTCAGATGTCCTACTGAGCTGTTCTATGGAAGTCGTATTTCTGTTGTCTGGGTCTTAGTTGTCCTTGTTCTTCATCAGGTAAATCTTAAAGTGAAACATGTGGAATATGATACTTTTTACATTCCTGAGATTTCCAGCCTTGTGGACATTCAGGAAGACTACCTCATGTGGTTCTTGCATCAAGCAGGCATGGTAAGAATTTATGTAAAGCATATCTTACAGCTTTGTCTTTTTACATAGTACAAGTAAGGATGAGGAAAGCATGTCTGAACCCTGTAATTTGACTTTGGTGTTAGTGTCGCACCTGTGTTTTATTCAATGGCTTTTGTATTCTTGAAACTTTGAAGTAATCAAAAATGGTCATAAGGAGTCATAAATGTGTAGTTACCCAGAATGGTATAAATTTTAATTAATTGTCAACATTAAAAAAATCAAGGTATCTAAAGCAGTCAAACTCATAGAAACAAAGTAGAATGATGGGGCTAGGGTTTGGGGGAGGGGAAATTGGGAGTTGTTTAATGGATATAGAGTTTCAGTTTTGCAAGATGAAAAAATTCTGGAGATCCCTTGCACAGTAATGTAAATATAGTTAACACTACTGAACTGTATACTTAAAGATGGTAAACTTTGCATTATGTGTTTTTTTATCACAGTTGAAAAAAAGTAAAGACACACAAAGTGAATTTTTAGCTTTTCTTGAAACTTGGAAGATCTAGCAACATGACCTGTCTTTCCAGTTGGCTGAAGTTCAATAGTGGCTCTTTAGATTAGGCTTATTATATATGCCATAGTCCCCACTGCAGCTTGCTTTTGGCCTTACTAATTATCATCTTCTAATAGTATCCTACTTCAGTCATTTTACCATGTAGACCACTTCTGATTTAGGATTATGTTTGTGAAAATGTCACATATCCCTGATCTAGTTCTCACTGTATATTAGACATGCCATCCAAGGAACTGGGTATGGATACCTGCCTGTTGCCCTTGACTTGGCAAGAACTGCTCCATTTGATTGCACTGGCTTGAGATATATGCAGGGCTTTTTAGGATCCCTCATCTGTGGAGTATGTGTAAATTTGAGTTATGTCAGAAAACAGAATGATAATTTGGTTATAATAGCTAGTGAAGCCATGCACAGCGGATACATTTGAGGCAAGTTCTTGCCAGTTAACAGATTTATCACCAACATTTAGGCAGTATTTTCCCTGTAGGGTTTTTGGAGGTCAATAGTGTTCTCCAAAAGCAAGACATTTAAATAGGTTTGTTTAACTAAGCAAGATTATTTATAATAGATGAGCAATGCTAGATACAACATTGTATTCTTAATAAGATTTTATAATTACCTTGAAAGAACAAAATACTTTCAAGTAAGAATGGATTAGAGTCATAAATAGGTTTACATGGGAAACTTTACATGGGAGGCTAGCACTGAACTCTGCTTTCACCCACTAATTTAGAAATTGTAAAAAGATGAACTTTTCTATTTATCAATCTATATCAAGTAATTATTCATTGAATAATAAAATGTTAAGAGCTGAAATAGCCTTATGAATTATTTAGGCCAACTACTTTTTAGATGAGAATGGAGACTCAGAGAGGTTAAATAATTTTTCTACCAATTTACTTAGCCATAAAAGCCAATTCTTCTGACTTCTGATCTGTCCTTTCTCCAACTTAATGTTGATTAAGATAATTCTAATGAACCCTAATTCTTTTTGACACAGAAAAAGAAGTTGCTGGTGTTAAAATATAGATTATCATGACTGTAGTAGTCTCTGAGTAGAGGTTCTTAAATGAGCAACTTTTACAACTTTTTTATCGTTCCTTTCTCTTAACATTTGCTAAGCAAGGTACAGGTCTTGAATACCAGATGCTCATCTCCTCTTCAGTAATTAAGGTAGTTATTATAGAAAGAAAATTAAGTGAAATTACTATGTAAACTTCTGTGATTTCTATGGCAATTTTTTATTTTATAAAGTACAGTACTATCAGAAATTGAAGTTTAAATTTCTCAGTATCTTGGATTTTAACCTAAATTGCTAAAGCCATATTATATATAAATTTGTGTGTTTTTAACCACTCTTTTGAGGTATAATCGACATTTGACATTATATTAGGTTCAACTGTATGACAGAATGATTCGATATTTGTATACACTGGGAAGTGATCTTCATAATTCTAGTTACTGTCTGTCATCATACATAGTTACAAATGTTTTTTTTTTCTTGTGATGAGAACTTTTAAGATGTACTCACTTAGCAACTTTAAAGTATCAATTAGTATTGTTAACTGTACTCGCCATGCTATATACTAGCTGCTCAGAACTTGTAACTAAAAGGTTTTACCCTTTAACTTATATCTCCCCATCTCCCCAACCGTAGCCCCTGGAAACTGCCATTCTTCATTCTTCTGTTTCTATGTGATTGGCACTTTTTTTTTGATTCCTCATAGAAGTGATACCATACAGTATTTCAATATTTGTCTTTCTGTGGCTTATTTCACTTAGCATAATGCTCTTCAGGTTCACTCATGTTATTGCAAATGGCAGGGTTTCCTTGTTTTGTGTGTGTGTGTGTGTGTGTGTGTGTGTGTGTGTGTGTGTGTAACACAATAAATGGATTTTTTGTATTAAATTTTTTAGCTTGATAGTAACTGAGGCAGTATATTACATAGTGCAGGGTACATGCTTTGGTCAAAAAGAGCTGAGTTCAAGTCTCAACTCTGGTCTACTTACTTACCTGTGTGACCTAGGCAAGTTACTTAATTTCTGTAGATCTAGTGTCCTCATTTGTAAATGAGAATTATAATAGTATTGTGAAAATTAAATGAAAGAAAGCATGGAAAAGCCTTACTTGGCAGAGTACTTTAGTTGGCATATAAGGCCTCAATAACTGTTTGTCAGTAAGCAGTTCTTGGGCCCATAATATGTGTCGTGTGCCTTCTAGCCACTGGGAATGGATACAGGTTCAGGACATGGTGGCTGCCTCAGTGGAGTGTTCAGTGCAGAGGGATCAGTGAAAAAGGAATTACAAAGGGATATAACAAATGTGTGCAGAGGACTATGGAGTACAAAAGGAATGTTCTAAAGTGGCTGATTTTTGCTCATTTTAAAGAAGAGTTGGTAGTGGCTTGTATATTTCAATTAATAAACTGCCATCATCTACTTGAAAATGCAATAACACACAGAATAAGTGACTTTATGGGCTCCCATAGAAGGCTGGACAAATGAAAAAGTCAGTGACACAATGTAAATGCTTCAGAAATAAAAAGTAGAGTCAACTTGATATCTTGCCATATGTATCACATGGGTGCAGTGTTTTGGCTCGAGGTACCATATGGTGCATGGGTGAGAGAAGGCAGCTCTTTTGCCTCAGCATTCAGTGATGGCGAGGAGCTAGATTTGCCCATGCTGAGTATAGCAACACATGGTGGCAGGCAGGCCCTACAGCAGAGGCTCGTGTGTTTCTTTCTTGGCCTGGCAGGTGTTTGTGAAATGCCTCCTTTCCTCAGTCACAGCCACATTTAGGAAATATTGACTTGGAATTGAAAAAAAGGAAAAGATGTTCTAAATTCTCCAGTTCTGTACCACGTACTTATTCATTGCTTCTATTTCATATACTTTAAAAAATGAACTAAGGTCAAACAGTATAACCCCATTTCAAGAAGGAACACTTGAAATGTGACCCACCAGTACTTTGCTAGCTTTAGGTTCGTGAGACTCATTTTTGGGGAATGGACAGCCCAGGACAAGCAGCCTCTCAGGAGGGGATCAATATCTTATCAGTTCATATGCATCCTTCTAGGCTGGGAAAGCAATTGTGAAGGAAAATCATAACATGGCTGTTTCAGTATTTATTTCGTGTAATAGGGAAATGCCAGTATTAATAGCATTTCTAAATATTCAGCATTCACAATATGAAAATAGATGAAATTAAATTATTATATTTCGAATACAAAAACTCACACTTATAAAAAATTTATATATGTATAATTCATATAGATCTGCTGCTGCTTTTGATTGAATAGCCTTCTTCACCTTCCTTAGAGCTGGCATTATAGTCCTCCCCTGGGGGGTGGGTCTTCTGGACCACCAACTCTGTGGCCTTGGCTCTGGTTCCTAACTGAGGTAGTTTTGGCTTTCTTTCCAGCCAACCCACTCAATCAAGGGCATGGTGACCCTGCCCTCAATTTAACTCCTCTCCTCCCAAAGAGAGATCAGTCTACTTCCAAACTGGGCTCTTTCAGCAGGGTTTGCGGGGAGGGCCTAGGAGCTGGAAAAGGTGGATGTTAAAGGCAGGGCAGGGAGGACTTGTGGCAAGGGATTCAGGGAGAAGGTGTCAGAGTGAGTCAAAGAACTGCAGTGGAACTGGAGAGAGCCAGGAAATACAGACAAAGCTGTTAAATAATGCTTAAAACAAAATAATCTCTTCTGAGAGGAAGAATTGAAAATTCTAAATATTGGCACCAGTTTAAAATCTACTTCCCTGGGATACTCATGCCTTTTATAGGTACTTAGAATAGAAGACAACTTTGTACAGTGCTGCTTTATGGTGTGCGTGTGTTTTATTTTAGTGATTTCAGTTCCTAAATTCAGAATAATTAGATACGTAGCATGAGAGTGAGTCACATTAGCATGGATTATATATGCATGATTTCATACCTTGTCTCACTGGACAGGAATTATCTCTTCGATGAGTGTTTCTCAGCCTAGGAAAATGTTCCAAGACTTGTAAAAGAACCTGTTTCTAAAGGATAAACAGGGTGAATTTTAATTAAAATTGCTTTTTAAATGATTTCATTTGACTATACACAAATATAAGAGGAGGTAGCGTACACTTCTTACTCATAGAACATTTAAACAATTATAAAACTGAACTAAATTTATAAATTAAAGACAAACAAAACTCTTAAATCAGTGAAATACAAATTAGCCTCAGTGATTTAATGTGATGAGCAATAATGTCTTACTGGAAACCAAACCTCACTTACACTGTGGATTCGGATTGCCTACTGTCAGGCCTTGGGGCTTGAGGTCCTTTGGCTTATGCTACCCACCCTGGGATGACTTCAGCTGCTATTAACCTTTATTCACGTAAAGGGCCAGGACTATTCTGGCCCTTTCCTGGGTGAAAATGCATCACTTATAAAGGAAGACTGCTTTTCTTATTAGTCTTGGACAATTAATTATTATGTGGCACCAATGTAATAATTAAAATAAATGCAAATTATATGGTAACACACCATTATAAGCAGGTCATTCAGAATGTGTTTTTATTGATTTTCTTTAGGATATTTATTAAAAAACCATTAAACTAAAAAAAAAAATCTTATAGCACTCTCAGATCTCTGAGACTAAATCCATGGTTTTCTGTTAGAGAAATATTACTACAGGTCAGCATGATCTTTATTGCTGACATTTTTGTTTTTATTGTTGATGAATAATGCTTGTGACATAACCTAAAACTTTCAGAAGAGATTTCTTTTTTTTTCCCTCTGATAAATGAAACTAATATACCTCTTAGATATGTTCGTGGTAGTTTTTATCTGATGTTATTCCTCTCCTCAAAGTTTATTCAGATTTTATTCATATATTGATGGAGTGTCTTCTGTAGGCCAAACACTGGCCTAAGTGCTGAGTCAGGGACAGCTTTCTAAATATTTGCTTTATTTTAAGAGTAACAGCCTCAGGGTGTGTGTGTGTGTGTGTGTGTGTGTGTGTGTGTGTGCGTGTGTGTGTGCGTGCGCGCGCGCGCACATGTGTATAGTTGTGCATGCGAGTGCAGGAAGGAAATGTAACATGCTGACAAATAAATGAAATTTGCATTATTTACTTGACTCAACAAAAGTAACCTCTGAAGCCAAGGTCTTAGAGTTCCTGTTTTAGAGTTAGATTTCTTCTATAAAAGAGAATTCTATTAATGCTGTGAATTATGAAGATAATGAAATAGTCTGTAAGGGTCCTTTAAAAATTTTTAAAGATTGTTTTTAATTTCTTTCTCAGTCTATGTCCATCAAAACATCTGGTCTATTTCATCAAAAATCCAGTCAGCCATTCAAATGGGGTTAGTTTCATGGCCAAATAGTCAGATACATCATATGTTTTGTTATTTGTGTTTCATATTTGTAAAGGGTGAAAATTTCAGATTTTGCAATCCAAATAAGACTTTTTATTTTTTCTACACAGAAGGCTAGACCATCTATAATACAGGTAAATGATCTTTTTAAAATTTATTTATATATTTTTCCAGCAGTATTTTCTGTGGAGTACTACAATATTGCCAATCATGTTTTATTTAGGATGCTGTAACACTTTGTTCCTACCCTTTCATCTTTGATGCCCAAGCCAAGACCAAAATGTTGCAGACAGATGCTGAACTACAGATGCAGGTATCACATTTTAAAAATCATTTCGTCTTATCATTTCTTTCAACCTACGCATTCAGTTGTAATTTTTACTAATAAGAGAAAGTGTATTTGGATGAGTTTCATTCTAATTGTTAGAACAATCACAACTTTTTTTCAATAATTTTATGTTAAATATAACATTTGTACATAAATGCACATTTACATAGATTGGGGTTTGGCAAGAGTTTTCATAAAAGGCCACATAGTAAATATTTTAGTCTTCGTGGGCCATACAGTCCACCTCAACTATTCAACTTTGTCATAGCACAAAAAGCAGTGATAGACAATATGTGAATGAATGAGCATGGCAGTATTTCAATAAAACTTTACATAAAATTTGAATTTTGATGTCCTCTTCTTTCATTATTTTTCAAACATTAAAAACATATAGAAACCCTTGTAAGCTCAAGAGCTGTATAGAAACAGGCACCAGGGTAGATCTGGTCCAGTTATCTGCTGACCCCTGATAGAGATAGAGAGAGATAATTAAATGGATTTTCGTAATTCTTTATTGAATAAAAACTTGTTAAAAGATTTATTTTAAATACACATTTTTATTATAAAATGAAATTGATTTTGACAAGCCTGCAAAGACATTTGCAGATTACCAGTTCAAATCTACCAATCCTACTGTTGGTAGATATATAACTTAATTCATTTCTTTGTATATCTTCACATATATATCTATTTTCACAGTGATATATTTATGATATTGACAACTTAAATGTTTTCCAGAGAAAATGGACATTTTTCAAAGAATGAAAACCATTTAACAAGTGATTATTAGGTTTCTTTTCCTGTCATTTTTAAAGTCATGGTTTTTACCCATTCCCTATCATGTTTCTTCTATTATGATATTATTTCAGTTTAATCAGCTTAAATCATTTTCTTGAAACTGGTTATGGATCATATGGTTCATAAACTGTTTCAATTAATCTCTTTGGATTCAGATTAGAAAGATTTTTGTTTTTTGTAAACATGAGTAACTTAGAAAATCTAACTGGAAAAGTTAGGAAAATAAAAAAGAACAAATAGAGATACAATCAGCCTGTTCCTCTCCCATGCCAAGTGGAAAGGCACAGCTGGCTGCTGTCCCCACACACAGGTGCACTCAGACTAACTGTGTTCTTGATGTCCATTCCAGGTGGCGGTCAACGGAGCCAATCTGCAGAATGTCTTCATGCTTCTCACCTTGGAGCCTCTGCTGGCCAGGAGCCCCTTCCTGGTCCTTCACGTTCGCAGAAACAACCTTGTTGGTGATGCCCTAAGAGAGCTGAGCATTCATTCTGATATCGATCTGAAAAAGCCTCTCAAAGTGAGCTTTTCAGTAGATTCCTCTAAATACTTTCCTAGTTTTTCTTTAAACTGTGTCGATGAAGAAGCAAAGATCATACCATTAAAATTGTGGAGTACATCCGTTCATTATTTCTTTCATTCATTTTACAAGAATTTAATCACCTCCTTCTGTCAAATCACCAAACAGAACATCTCAATGTAACATCAGATAAAAATCCAGTGGATTACTCAAGGGGTTATAGGGCTTTCTTTGTCTGCTGTCTTCAGTGTAGCTATTCCAGCTCTACCTCAAAGAAGCAAACAACAGCAAAACTAAAGCTTCAACTAGTAAAACTGTCAAGCCAGCATCTAGGAAGTCTTTGGATGGCAAAGATTTCAGACAAGAAGATAAAAAAGGAGAACAGAAAGGTAGTGAAAGCATCTCGGAAGCTGCTGGCCTATTATGACAGGCACTCTTAGTACCTTGAAATTATTAAGACGTTATCTTTCCTCATAGACTGCATGTTTGTGTTACTACTTATTGTTATCCTGGAGCTTAGCACAGTGCTTGGTACACAGTAGGTGTTAATAATAGTGAATTATTTGAAGTTGTTTTAAGTCATTTATCTTTCCCTTCAGAAGACTTCCATATCTCTGTTTTCAATCCTGTTGTAAACTCATTTCCAAAAGATAATTGGCAAGAAACTGATGGTCTACATGATATTGTCAACCTTTCCAAAATGTCCAATAAGTACCATCTGTCCCATAAATCTGCCTGGGAATTCTCCCTAGAACTTCTGAGTTAGATTTTCGATATTGCAAACAGAGGGGTCTCTCTTTGCCCCATTTTCAATCAGTAATGCGGATGAGACAGTTCTTGCCTTGTAGCAAGTCCGAGTTAAGTCTTCTGCTGGCATCCATATAATGGAAATTCTAGTGTCCCCACCATTACTCTCGTTTTGCTCTAGGCAACCTTGAACTCAGTTACAAGGATAAGCTTTCTCAAATGCTGTTTTTACCTCTGTGCCTGAGCTCTTACCTCTAAAATGGGGATGATAATAATAATCCCTATGCATGAGGCTGCTCTGAGAATTAGATTGATAGGATTTAAGTGCTGGCCTGTAGCAAACTCTCATTAAACTCATTTGTTAGTTTGCTGTAGTTGTTACTGTGATGACCATCATGGATCCAGCATTCCCATATGGGTCTGTTTATGGGCCTGCTTGTAGCCCCGCACAGAGTTCAGGTCTGTAGCTACTTAGAATGTCCTCCTCCTCTCCATATTCATCAATTTCTTCAAGAGCCCCTTTCTTTACCCAGGTTAATCATTGCTTTTCTCTGTGTGCCAGAACAGTTACTTCTCAATGTATTTGACTCTTTGAAAATAACGTGTTCTCTAATGGATCCTTTTGTGTTCACCTTACTGCCCTGAATAGATGAAAAAATTTCAGTGGACATATGGCAAACTTATAACTTTCTTTATATCCCTTGAAGTATCTAGTAAAAATTGTGTGTTTCTAAGTGCCTTGTTAATAATCAACAGATACACCTTACAGTTTTCATTGCATCAGTCTATCCTCTGTTATATCTCCCTTCCTTTGTCCTTGCTTTGGAAAGAATTCACTAAAAAAAGATAAAATACCAAAGATTTCTTTGAAGTATTAAATCTGCTTTCATTATTTCAAGGTAATCTTTGATGGTGAAGAAGCAGTGGATGCTGGTGGTGTCACAAAGGAGTTCTTTCTTTTACTGTTAAAAGAACTTTTGAATCCCATCTATGGAATGTTTACCTACTATCAGGATTCAAATCTCTTGTGGTTTTCAGATACGGTGAGTTAGTGATGTGCAGTTTGATGGATGGAATTAAACTTTTTTGTTTTGAGGCCAATTCCCAGACTTCTGACTTTGAAAAAGAAAGCATAAGAAAAGAAATAATTTAAATGTCCAAATAATGTATCCAGTCTTCATTTTTCATCTGTTGCTAAGACCTCATAGTGCATTTTGTCTCTTTTCAGCCCCATTTTCATTTCTAGTAGGTAAGATCCAAATTTTATTAGCCTTGAAGGGTGGAAGGAGCACAGTATGATAAAAAAAAATTGGTTTTATGACATGTGGAAAGTAGTAGTCAAATGTCTTATTTTAATAACAGTCATAGTATGTGTATGATTACTTATACAAATAAACACACTTTAGTTTTGAAAATTTGATAGGAGAGCTAAGTTTTAAAGAGGCATTCTAATTTCAATCAGACTACAATTTACTTCTTTTACTACCAGAGTTTTCTCCCTATATCTGCACTGTCCATAAAGGTAGCTATTAGCCATTGAAATTTAAATTTTAATTAAAATTAGTTCTGAAGATTCATTTTCTTAGTTGTACTAGCCACATTTCAAGTGTCTACCATATGGGACATCACAGAATAGAATGCTCCCATCACTGAAGAATGTACTATTGTATAGCATTGCCCAAATGATGACAATCATGTAATGACGCTTCTGTCAACAGTGGACTGCATAAACAATGGTGGCCCCGTAAGATTGGCCCCATAAGATTATAATAGTGCTGAAAATTTCCTATCGTCTAGTGTACTGTAGCTGTTGTAATATTGTAGCCCAACACATACTCACGTGTTGGTGGTGATGCTGGTGTGAACACACCTACTGCACTGCTCATCATATAAAAGTATAGCAATATAGTTATGTACAGTGCATAATACTTGATGATGACAATAAACAACCATGTTACTGGTTTAGGTATTTACTGTACTTTTTATCATTATTTTAGAGTACTGTTTCTACTTTTAAAAAAATGTTTGCTATAAAACGGTATGCCATCTTACTATATTAGTGGCCTCATACATCTCGTTTACTGTGTCTCTTTATTGCATTTTTCTCTTAATGCTTGATTTAATCTCATGTTGTTTTGTACAGTAACATGCTCTATAGGTTTGTAGCCTAGGAGCACTAGGCTATACCATACAGCCTAGGTGTGTAGGAGGCTATACCATCTAGGTTTCTGTAAGTGCACTCCATGATGATCTCATAAGGACAGAATCACCTGATGCATTTCTCAGAAGGCATCCCTGTCATTAAGTGGCGAATGACTATATAAACTGTTTCTGTATCACAAGATGAGCTATAAATGCTTAACTTTGTCTATATTATATCTTTTGGGGACAATCAGATTTTTGTCAGGGGTGTGCTCCTCTGTTTCAGAAGGTAACTAAATATTAATAAGATCTTTATTTTTTTATGCTTAAAATATTTTAGAATAAAAGGCAGATTGTTTCGAGGGCTGCAAACACTGCATTTCTTTTTAACATATTTGCATACATTCTGAAAAGTGTTTTGTAGAGCACAACTGGTTTCACTTGATTGGCATAACCTGTGGACTAGCTATCTACAACTCCACTGTGGTCGATCTCCACTTTCCGTTGGCTCTCTATAAGAAGTTACTGAATGTAAAGCCTGGCTTGGAAGACTTAAAGGAGCTGTCACCCACTGAAGGAAGGTATAAAGCTAAAAGATACATTGGTATGGGGAACTGCTCTGGCTGCCCCTGGCATAGGGATTAAAGGTTGCAAACACCACATGTGTAAATTTGAGTTTATTGAACCACATGGTTAGACTTTATCATGTATGCTATGTCTTAAGGTGTAGCTCCATAGCTACTCGCTTAGAGTCTGTCACTCTAAGGGCAGAAGGAAAAAAAAAGAAAAGGGAAATCATAGCTGCCCAGGAATACAAATTAATCTCTGTTTTCCTTATTCTGAACAAAAAATAAAGATTTCGAGATTTGTCATGGTCCAGAAATGCAGGGCGAGAAAATATTGAAAAGGGGGCCTGTATTTAAAAAAAGTACATTTTCTTCCCGCTCTTTCTGTGCTTCTCTTTCCTGTGTGTCTCCTTTACTCTTACACTACTATCACACAACACTTCTGGTCACCACCAGAAGTGTGGGTTTTTCATCCACACCACCAAGCAATTCTCCATGACACCATATGGGTACCCTATAGTTTAACTCAATTCTGACACTGTCTACCTGGAGATAGTGTCAGATCCCATAGTTTAAGGACTTGACCCCACAAGACTGTTCCCACCTTTCTTCAGATGCCAGTCACAAGTACTAGATCCCCAGATTATCCACAACTTCTCTTTGATTTGGCTACAAATCAGAGGGTCCCACAATCCTCTCCTCAGATCTGATTAATTTGCTAGGGCAGCTCACAGAACTCAGGGAAACATGTTTACCACTTTATTAAAAGATATGATAAAGGATACAGATGAAGAGCCAGATAAATAGCGTGAGATCTGGAAGGGTCCTGAATGCAGGAGCTTCTGTCCCTGTGCAGTTGGGGTGCATCACCTTCCCAGTGTGCGGATATGTTCACCAACCCAGAAGCTTTCTGAACTCCCTACTATTGGGGTTTTATGGAGGTTTCCTCACATAGGCGTGATCAGTTATTACCTCCATTTCTAGCCCCTCTTCCCTCTCTGGAAAGTGGGGGGTGGGAGAATTCCAGGCTCCCAATCACAGCTTGGTCTTGTGACCAGCCCACATCCAGGATGCTCCTAGTGCTCTTACCACTTACTACAAGGGTTTTAGGAGCCCTGTGCCAGGAACTAAGAGCAGAGACCAGTGTATCTATTTTCTATTATCTCCCACAGCCTTAAAAATATTAGTTTGAGTTATATAGTTCAAATACAACTCACCACTTAGAGTGTATAATTCAGTGACATTTAGTATATTTACAGAGTTGTGCAGCCATCACCACGATTTTGGAACGTTTTTATCACCTGAAAAAGAAACCTGGTGGTCCTTAGTCGTTCCCCACAATCTCCTTATCCCACAAGCCCTAGGTAACTGCTAATCTACTTTCTATCTCTACAGACTTTCCTATTCTGGATATTTCATATAAATGGAATTATACAATATATGGTCCTTTGTGTCTGGCTTTTCAAGGTTCATCCATGTTGTAACTCATATTAGTATTTTATTTCTTTTTACAGCCAAATAATATTCTGTTGTATGGATGGATATACTACATTATGTTTATCCATTCATCAGTAGATAGACATTTGGCTTGTTTCTACTTTCTGGCTATTATGGATAATGCTGTATGGACATTCTTGTGCAAGTTTTTATGTATACATAAGTTTTCATTCCTCTTGGTTACATACCTATGAGTGGAATTTACGGATCGTATAGCAGCTCTATGTTTAGCCTTTTGTGGAACTGCTAGACAGTTTTTCAAAGTAGTGGAGCCATGTTTTTATGTTATTTTCTTTCTGGCTATTAAAAATCCTTTATTCCAAGTTTCTCTGTATTGATTTTAGGTGGCATAAGATCAAGTATATAAAAAGACACCATGTCCTTGGCTTTCTGTTTTCTGTAAAAAGTGTAATCCTTTTGGCTTTATCAGGAAAGAACTTTATTTTTTTTTTTTTACAGAATACAGCTTTTAGGATGGAGATAGAGAAGAGTAGTCTCTAAGGTACCCTCTGGAAATGAGATTGTCACACCACTAGTAAAGGACACCAATACTAAGAACCCAAAAAAGGTGGAAGGGATGAGGCCACAGAAAGAGGAAGAGAAAATTTAGAAGGAATGTAAAAAAATGGCAGAGGAGACCCAGGCAGAGTTAATTTTTGGTTAACTGAAAGAGAAAGCTAGAGAGTAACAGAACTGTGCTCTATTTACTAGCCTGCCTGAGAACCATATATTTCAAGTAATGATTTTGGCTGTTTAACTGGTCATGAATTTAAATTTCACACCAAGAATTTTATTTCTGGGCGACTTTTAATGAAAATGCCAGACTCAGAGCTCATCAAAGAAGAGAGTACGCAGGAAGTCTCATTACAACAATGTATTCTGTTGAGAGCTTAGATATGACTGTTATTGGAATAAACATACTCTCCTTAAACATGTTTCAGTGTGCTTTAGTTTGACAGATAATAGTGTGTCTTTGCCATATAGAGTTCCTTGAACTAACAAGTAAGCCATTAAGATTCCTAAGCAGATGAGGAGATTCTGTGACTTCTTTTTTAATGATGGAAAGATTGTTCTTCTAGTGCATATGGATGAAGCCAGTCTGTAGGATCACTGTGGTACCATCTCCTCATATATAATTCCAAGCAATAACAGGGTTAAAAGAATACAAGTGAGTCAGATGTAAATCCATCTGAACGTCTTCATAAATCCAGTAATATTTGTCAGTAGGAAAAGAGACTAATTAATGAGTATCTTACAAGTCTACTGCCAAAAATCTTTTCAAGATATAGCTAACATAATTTCCTGTCACTTTGGATTTATGTTCATCTTCTTTCATAGTTTTCCCTTTCAGACAATCTGGACATGTGTCTTAGATAGAAACACCATTGCCATATCTGATTTGCCTCTTTTCCTTTCTCCATCATTCTATGATTAGGAGTCTTCAAGAACTTTTAGATTACCCTGGGGAAGATATTGAGGAGACTTTCTGCCTCAACTTTACGGTACGGATCTCCACAGTTTACTCATGATTGCGGCTGTCTCTTTTCTTATGCCTATAAGTCAGAATTCACGTTATTTTTTTCTCCAAATCAAAGAATAAATTCAGGGACTTCTCTGAACTAAATTATTTTAGTCATAGTATCTTAAGTTCAGTAAATGTGTTGAATATATGAATGAATGATTAATCTATGTACTGAGAAAATTACTGAAACATTCATTCTCTTTACTCCTGATACACATATTCCTTTTCTGATGTTCTGATGATTTTGTCTTTGACTGCATTTATTGGCAGTTCTGAGTCTTCAAAGAGCTCTTTTAAGGTGCCAATGTTTTCTAGCTAGATTCTCTTTCTTCTCCAAAGAATTTTCTGTGGTAATAAGTAGTTATTAAGCAACACTTGTTCTTAAAACTTTTCTCAGTCATTTGGGTTTTGGAAAGTTAAGTGCTAAACAAAATTGAAACATTTCTTTTTCCCTCTTAACTATAGATTTGTCGAGAAAGCTATGGAGTGATTGAACAGAAGAAGCTGATACCTGAGGGAGACAAAGTGACTGTGTGCAAGGACAACAGGTTAGACCTGACCTTGGACTGTTGCAGATGTTGCTACCTTATTTCTCTGCACTTTTAAGACCACAACTGAAGTTAAATTTTAGTCCTTCCTGCAGAGGAATTAAGGGAAATAGAGTAAGAATTTGCAGATTTTAATGAATTTTTAATAGTAGAGGAAACATTGAACTTGAATTCAGGAGGTAACTGTTTTAATTCTAGATCTCCATCTTACAGGCTTTGACTCTGAGCAAATCATATAAACTGTTTGTCATCTGTGAAATTGGGGTTGTAATAACTGTCCTGCCTACCTCCTGGGATGGTTGTAAGATTGAAGTGAGATCATTTATAGGAAAACATTTTAGAGTGAATGAGCTCCCAGCATCTAGCACAGGGTTTCCAGTACCCAGCAGAGTGTCTGGCACAAAAATACTCCAAAAGTATGTGTTGAATAAATGAATGTTAAAAAGATGCTTACTATTACTACTATTTTACTGCTGAAGAATTTGCAATATTGGTTTTAATTAAATTATCCTTCTGCCTCATGAAAAGTAATTCAAGTACATCTGATTTTTCAGGATGATTTACCATGTCTGTGTTATCTCTTTTAGAGGGGAAAAAGAATTTAGTTTTGTTAACTTTTGCATTAAAAATGAGGTGACTGGCAATCTGCATATTAATTCAGCTTACAAACACTGAATGCTATGTACCAGGCATGTTACTGGATATAGGAAATAAGTAACTTTTATCCTTAAGAATTCAAGATTAGTTGGGAAGGGTCAATGTAAGTGAATGACTGCATTAGGTTAAAATACAGGTGATAGAGTAATTGGCCAAGTGTCACGGAACCAGGGGGAGAAGCTATGACATTTTCACTGGTTATTGAAGAATGTAAATGGGGAAAACACAACCAACAGGTAGCTGACTCCATACTCTCGTACTTCTTATTCACATGATAAAGGACGATGAGTACTTATAGGGTAAGGTCAAGTGTGTGGATGGAGGGTGGGTGCAATAGCATCAGATTGTCAAGACCTAAATGGGATTTGGACTGGGATGTGGCTCACCGGTTTTGGAAAGATAACCGGTGGCCATATGGAAATAGATCACGTGTAGGGGTCCCATGAGGAGGCTGTTGAGGTAGCTCAGGTGAAGTGTGGTGAGAACCAGAATTAAGGTAGCGGGAGTACGGAGTCAGCTACCTGTTGGTTGTTTATTCACTAGGAGCTTGTGTTTGATTATATATGGATGGCACTAGAGAGGCATGTAATGACAACAATTCTGAGGTTTCTGATTTGTACAACTGACTAACAGGGCACAGATTCTGTAGAGCAGGTTGGAGGAGAAAGAGTTCCATTTTGGATATGTTGATTTTGACATATCTGTGTGATAACCAGGTGATATTTAGAGATAAAAACTTGCATGCATTTCAAGAGAGATGCCTTATATGAGTATTTTATTAAGTTACTTATGCCAACCTCAATCAGTGAATTTGAGTCTCTTAAAACAAGAAGCATAAAGAAAAAAGTGGTGAAATAAAAAACAAGGACAGGAAAAATGTACATTCTTAGAGGAGCTATATATATTAGAATAGAAAATAGACTCTTGAAGATTTAGGAATCATTAGCACATTGACTGGAGTTAAAGCCCTTGGCATAAAGAAGTGGTAGGACTTTGGGGAGAGATGGGAAGGTTATGAGTGAGGGAAGCCTTCACAGAAGAAAGCAAGCCTTCATTTAAGCTGTGGTAAAAGGTACAGATGTAGAGAAGTTGGATGCTGTTTATAAGCATGTTGGGAAATTAAAACCAGTTCGCTCTAGGCTTTAGTTGGCTTCCTACTGGAAATAGTTGCAAAGATGCAAGCAGAGATCCTATGAAATTTACTTTGTCCGAGTTGATCTGCCTTGACTTCCTCCCATAAACCTTCCCTTTTGAAATAGGAACAATAGAAAAACTGACAGACTTCCTTTTCCACCCTTCTACGTTTTTAAAGACAGAAGCCAACATGGTCTAATGTAATAGTAACTTTTTTGTCACGTAAACCTTTCAGACTATCTAGGAAGCCTTAGCTTTAGAGAAGGTGTGACTATAATACCAGAATTAAGTGAAATTGTGCAGAAGTTGCCACATACTCAACAAAAATGTCTTCAGATGGTGAAATTATCTTGACTCTAGGAACCTAATATAGAGGCTAATCTTGTCTCAAGTAGTTGTTTCAATCAAAACTCTTACTTGATAAAAATCTCTTGGCACTAACAGCACTGTTGTTTCTTTATGTAACATTGGTACTTTATTAACAGCATATGATTTAAGTTAAAAAAATAAGAGCAGGTGTATTATTCCAGACAATCTGGTAATGTTTTTAGAACTGAGAAATTTATGACAAATCAGAAAGTGCATTTGTCAGCACAGATGATTTCTGTTCTCCAAGTTCTGATGTTCAGTTTATAACATATATATGTATGTATATATGTGATACATTATAGAGCTTTTAGTCTTTCAAAAGGTGTTTGGGCTTTTGCATCATTTCAGATGAAATAATGTGCGCACCATTTGTTTGAAGCTTCGATTGATACACTGGTTGGGAGAAAAGAGTGATCTAGTGCAGGCATTGGCAGTGTGTGTGTGATGTAGTCTGCAGTTGAGGCAGTTGTTGGAACAAAACCCTTTCCATAACTTTATAAAATTATTTCTCAGAGTATTTTTTGTCTCTGCATTTTTTTGCTCTCTCTGGGTTGAGTTTTTCTCTTTCTGTCTATTTCTTTCCCTTTCTCTCTCACTGTCTCCCCTTATTCAATAGATATTTCTTTGAATCAGCAATTAAATTGACTCAATAGTTGAGAGACAAACTATACGAATACTGAACTATGACACAATTTGTTTAGAGCAATAAGCTGCTCTCATTTGCAGCCATAAATGAAATATGAAGACACAATTGAGTGGTTGAATCTGAAGGAGTTCAGAAAAATCAACTTGGGCAGAAGCATCTGGAAGTAGAGATGTGGGAGAGGGCTGGGTTGGGAAGCGTACTAAGATTTGGATACTAGAAAGTAGAGAGGCAAACATAATAACAGTGAAAGGTTCTCTGTAAAGTAATGGCTGAGTATTGTTATTTCTGCAGAGGACAGTGAGTAATGCGTGAGTGGGGTATAAGTGTGGATAGGGGACATTGCTGGGAGAAGCGTCATTTTAACACTGAATCCATAGTTGCTTAGCTGGGAATTAGATTGTAGAATCTGAAAATTAGAGAAGTTCAGACTTCACTCATCAGGTCATAAGCAGCCATCGTTGGTTTGTAAGCAAAAGAGTGGCATGATAGAAGTGGGTGAGTCTGTGGCACACTTCCTTTCTTCACCTTCTCTTTTCCTTTCTCCACTGTTTACATTTGTTGCTGACACATATTCCCTCGGACATTACTGAACCCCATGAGTGGTACTTCGAATGAGTGAAGAGAACATACTTTATTTAAAAGGCATGTGGGTTCCTTTTCTCTTACTTTGCAGTTACTTGCCCCTTGTTGACATCAGGGCTGCTCCTACAGAAAAAAAAAAAAAAATTCGATAAGGATATTCTGACGACACAAAGGTTCCTTAAAAGAAAGGCAATACATAAATTCAAAAGAGTAAAAGAAGGGAACCCACATTATTTTTTTACTTGTATTACTGTTACCATGGCTTTCTTAAAGCTTCAAAAGTTTTCAAGTCTTTGTACAGTAAAGAGTGCCATTATTTTAAATATTGTCAGGTGGAGGGGGAGATTCCTATTTTTATTGCCAGTTCCCTATGTTTGAGATTCAAGGATAGAACAGCTTCTTTGTTGGGTGAAGTTAGGTTTTGACTTTTCTGGGTCACAAGCACTGATTTGAGTACATAGTGGCCTCACCCACACTGCTCTAGGCACTATTATACATGCCTCTCTACTTGTTGTTGATGGGAGTCAGACCCTGTTGCTTATCACACAGTTACCTGTTGGACAGACTTCTAAGAACCTAGTGTGGCTACTGCCACATTACTTGTTAATGCTGTCTTGTTTAGGGACGATCTTAAAAAGACTTGAGTGACATTTTTTTTTATGGTGCAAAAAGCAGAAATCTTATCAGCAAAACATTGAGATCCTGGTAAGAAAGAGTATATGATTGTAAAATTTAGATTGATCATTGCAGCTGTTCTTTCCTTTTGTCTATTGTTATATGCCACACATAATCTCATCACAAGGGGTCCTTTTTGGGGATTTGTAGATCAGTCTAAGAAAATTAAATGAAAGAAATATAAGTATAATACCTGCTGGATTTTAACTTGGCAGCTATATACAGATTTGCTGACATTGAAGCTATTTTCATTGAGTTAATAGTAAGATATTTGCTGTCACCGCTGCCCTGGAGGAAAATGACAGAAGGGTACCAATTCTGTATCCATAATTAATTATATTCCATTAGGTCTTAAAAATACTTTCTATCCCTGGACAAGAACTGCAGAGAGTCAAATGAGTTGTAAGCATTCAGGCAAAAGAACTCCATGGGTAATTGCTAGTGGCTGCATCATAGCCAAATCTTGCTACAGCTGGTAGTCATGTCTGGATAATACTGTATTACATGGCTACTCATGGTTAAGTATTTCTCACACTCTATAACATGGCATTATTACCATTAATGAAAAACCCATATATCATTCTAGATTCCCCAAATTTGCCTCAATTTAATGCAATCAAGTTAAATGTAATCAATATTTTCTCCCATGTCCCGCATATTAAAAAAGAGGTGGGGAGAGAATAGGGAGAATAGTAAAAAGACCACACAATAAGAAATGCCAAGCTTAAGTAAGTGCTCCATAGGATACCTAAACCTGAGTATAAAACACATACATGACAAACACCATAGTTACTTTAAGATTTACTGAAGTTTGGACTGCTTACAGACTTCAGTTGATCTCTTGAGATACAGTCTGTGAAAGTTGTAATCTTTAAGATCTACATTGTATTTGTGCTGACTATTATTAGGAATAGCAGATAATTAAATGCTAGTAACATTTCTTGAGAGCTTACATGCATCAGGCACTAGTCTAAGTACTAGTCTAAGTACATGTATTTAGAATTCCTTCCCACTTTATGGATGAAGAAAACTGAGGCATAGAGAAGCATAAGTCACTTGTTCGAGGTTACACAGCCAGAAGTCCAGGATTCAAGAACAGAGCCAGAATTTAAAGCCACGCAGTGTGAGCGAGAGCTTGTGCTCCAGGAGCATCAGCACACTGCCTGTAAGAGGCCAGGACAGGGCTCCAGGGCGTCTTTTACACACCCCCGCCCACCAAAGAAACATGACTTTGAAGAATTTGTTGTTTTCTTTTACACAAACTATGTAATGTTTTTAAAAAACCAAGTTGGCATAGTTAAAAAATACTATGTTAAAGTTGTATGTCTGAATTTTTAAACTTAGGTCCAGACTGTTCAAAGCACTCATGGACTTCCTTAATGGCTGCACAGTCTGCCACGTGAATGTGTATTTTCTAATCTTTCAGGTATTTGGCTTGTTGCAATGTTCTTTTTATTTCTCTTTTTCTTCTCTTCTCCTTCATTTTTAATAAGACTGTATGAAACATCTTTAGTTATAAAGCATTGTTTGCCTTTAAAATTGCTTTTTAATGATAAGGCCCCAACGGTGAAATTGAATTAGTGTATATCATTTTGAAGCTGTTGATAGATATTTTTGCTAAATTGATTTTTTTGAATGAGTTATACCAGCTTACACATTACCATCAATGTATGAGAGTTTCCATTTTAACTAATTTTTACACTGTTTTCTTTAAAAAATATCTATTTATAAAGAAATTGAATTTCATTTGCAAAATTGTGTTACTTCCATATGTTGATTGCTTTACATATGCTACACAGCACTGATCCACTTTACTGATGTTTACCTCCAAAATATTTTTGTTTAAAAAAATGTGAATTAGTTAGAAGTGATGGTTGCATAACATTGTGAATGTAGTAAATGCCACTGCGTGGTTATGTTTTGTGACTTTCACCTCCATAAGAAAAAAATGTATGTGTGAGCATGTGCATATGTTTCTGTGTATGCACTGAGTATAAACTCTGAGGCAGAGAGAGCTGCTGTGCCCTGCTTGGGCAGCGAGCATCAGCACGCTGCAGTTTTCTGCAGAATGCTCTTGGAGACTGAGTTTAATATGTAATGCACGTTGCCTTTCTGCCAGTTATTTGGTGCGTTGCTTACTAGTTTGGACTCAAATTAAAAATGGTTGATGAATGATAGTATTTGACCTGCCTTGGAAAGAGAGTATCCTGCTAGATGTTAATATGCAAGTTTTATGGCTGCCTGAGGAATGATCAGATAAGCACTGGAGGAAACAGAGGGTAAAGATCAACCCAGTTAGGAAATGGTGGAAATCGCTTGACTTTGTGTTCAATGTGCCTGTATCCTGCCTAGGAAAATTGGCCAACAGTGTCATGAAGACGGATAGTTAGAAAACCCTATCCATAGCTGAGGTCTTGTAAGTGAAAGAAAAATTGCTGCCCAGAGCATACAGCTGGCAACGCATATACTCCAGACCTCCCTGGAGCCCTGGTCCACTTAGTACCACCCTGTCAGTACAGGTCTTTCTGTCCCAAGGGTTATAGTATTTCCTCTTTTTAAAGTAGTTCTTTATGTATTCTCTATTGGGACTAAATGATTTTCATATGATTTGTATTAACTCTATTGTATTAAGACTGTTAACTCTTTGCCATTCATATTTATTGCAGGTTCTCTGTTGTTTACTTTTAAAAATGTGTGTTTGTTATGTTTAAATCTTTATAATTTATTAATTTTTGTGTTCTTATGTTTGTTGATTATTATTTTTTTGTTTTTTTATCACTTTAATATTAGCCTTTCCCTGTCCAGTAATTGCTAAATATTTAATGTATTTTCTTTAATTAAAAAATTTTTTTTGAGTCCATATGCTAAGGTAAAAATCCAAATTGTTTCCATATTGCTAGTTTTCTTAGCTATTTTTACAGGTAACCATTAGGGTAATGAAGTTCCAGTTGTAGTTTGGGTTTTGATTAGAAGTGTGATAAATTAAAAATTAACTTGGAAAGAACTGACACTTTTGTGTATTTAATCCTACCATTCAAAGGCCCATTTTACATTTCTTTGTATATATGTTTACATATTTTTCTTAGAAGTTTTTATAAATATTTTGATTTCTTATTGTACTGTGAGAGAGCCTCTTCCCTATATTTTTATCATTATAGTGCCTAGAAATAGTTATTGGTTTTTGTATATTTATCTGGTAACTGGTCAGTTCCTCAAACTTGCTAAATGTAATTTCAGTTTATTCTTTTCGGTTTTCTATATAAAATCACATGTCTGAAGAAAAAATTTTACCCAATAATTATGCTCCTTAATGTGTTATTCACTTTTGTTTTGCTGGCTCTAGAAAAATGTTAAATGACAACATCTTATTACTAGAGATAAGAAATGAATAATGAATTTTATTTTATTTTATTTTTTTGTTTTTTTTTCTTTTTTTTTTTTTTTGCTTCTATTAAGATAATCATGTGATTAAGATAACCACTGACTTTTTAACCATCCACTTCCTATGTAATATATTACTTTGATTTTCTCTTTTGGTTGGCCTGGCCCTAAGGAGAATTAATATTACCTTAAGGTAATATTAATTAATATTACTAAACTAATGCCATTAGCAGCAGGTCAGAGCTGCCTTCCATTCCCTCAGGTAAAGTCTAATTTTGCTGCTGTGCAGTTTTAACACTTAAGGGAAATGGAAGAAAGTACATCTAAGTTTTAAAAATTCTTTGGCAGCTTTAATTTTTTTAAAAATTATTTTTACTTTTTTCAGAATGCTCAAATGCAAAGTTGAAATAGCTTTTATTGCATATTCATAATGTCATATTAAAGTCATTTATCCTTTCTGGGAGGAAGTCTAAACCTGATTTTATATTGAGGAAACCAAAACCAAGACAGTTTACAGAATTTCTTGTGTTTCTGAATTAAAAGCTACCACCCTTTTTCTGACAATAAGGAATCATAAACTTAAGAATGTAATAATGTCCATCTTCTCCCCTTTTGTAACTATGGGAGAATGAGGATTGAATTTCCAATCAGTGTCTCTATATTTCATGTAATAATAACAACTGAACTTTCTTGAGCACTTTCAGATACTGTTCTATGGGCTTTGTATGTATTAACTCATTGTTGTCCATAATAACCTGTGAGGAAGGGGAGTATTTCTTCTCCTTATATGAGGAGAAACTGAACATGTATTAACTGAATTGCCCAAGGTTTATTGCTAATAGGAGCCAGAGTTGGGATTTGATTCCAGGCAGTCAGTATCAAGTCCTTTGTTTTTCGAAAATACTGTTTTATTAACACCACAGTGGTAAACAATTTTATGCTTGTTTCTTTATACATCACTGGGTCACACATATTCAAAACCCACAAAGAAGCTAAAAGTCTTTACATTAAATGTGTCCTTCCTAAAAATCCTTAACTATATGCCAGTCTGTCCTCAAGCAGTAAAATTTGATTTTGCACCATTTTACATTTAATATGTCACATTTATGTAGCAAAATAATGAAGGCACAGCTAATAAAAGCAAACTTAAACCCTTTCTACTTCCGAGCTGGGGTGGGGACACACATTTGGGTTGGTTCTTCAAGTATTTTCTCCAAACATTAGCTTCAGTGAAGAGTTCTGATAATTTTCATATCTACATTCTAAAAGCTACATGACAAAAAGACATCACAAGGATCAAACTACATAACACCGGATACACATGCTTTACAGAATCTGCTACATTCTGTATCTCTTTAAGAAATTAATATTTCTAAAATGCTAGTAAAGGGATTTAATACTTAAACATTTGGGATTTTTTCAACACTTTTGTAAATAGACACTACCAAGAGAACACATAAACATGAGACTGTAAGTAATGAACACATATGTTGACAATATTGTACAAGTTATACACCCTCCGTTTCAGAACCATGTTGTTTCTCTGCATTCAGGCATTCAAACATTTTTTAGAATTTGACGTGGCAGTTTTCCAGGCCTCATTAACAGTATTGTCATGATCTCCATCAGAGCCTTCCTCCATCCATACCATCACTCTTCTCTGAAGTGTAAAGCTGATGTCTGGGTTACAAAAGCAAAGTCTTATAGATGAGTTTTTTCTTGAGTTCTACTTTTTCTGCACTGGAAAATTTCAGAACTAAAAAAATCGAAGAATTAAGCACTGAGAACATGTTCAGTCTTGGCTTGGGTGTTCCATGTGTAGTGTGATGATAGTGTGATGAATGGGCTTTAAAGTGACATTCTTTACTTCACATCTACTTAACACCCTTAATGAGCCTCAGTTCCTGTCCTCACAGGAGACCATGAAAAAATCATTTTTAATTTAACTCGTTTTCTTCTACACCTTTTGATATATTTATTGTGTTCAAAATGAAAAGAAAATTTGAAATGGGCTAGCCAGGATCTCCGATTGCTTCAATTTATTTTTTTTAGGAATGTCAGAATTGATTTACATTGTATTTTGGTCCAAAACCTGAGCCTTTTTAAGTTCACCAATATTAAAAAAAAAAAAAATCAGAGTTTTCTTCGTCGTCATTCTCCTCTTCACTTTCTGCCCCTGCTTATTTCTTGGCGTCATCGGGCACCGCGGAGTGAGGACCCTCATCTTCGGCAGCCGCAGCCTCTGCCGCAGTGTCCTCCTCTCCTTCCTCGTCCTCCTCCCCCTCCTCTTCGTCCTCATACTCCTCCTCATCGTCCCCCTCCTCCTCACCCTCCAAAGTCCATGCACATCCCTCCATCTCACCAGTGAGCTCCTGGATCTTGGCAAGTAAGGGCTTGTAAATGTCATTATACTTTTTCTCCAGAGCCTGAAATTCCTTATCAAATTTGGCTTCTATCTTATCGCATCGCTTCTGCAGCTTTTTGAGGGCCAGGACTCGGCATTTCACCGAGTTAGGTAGGCTCTCGATAAAGTCGTTTTTAGGCTTTGGCGCATTCTCCGCAGGAGTCTGGGGCTCCTCCGTCGTCTGGCCGGCAGCGCTGTCAGAGTCGCCAGCTGCGCTGTCAGGGTCTCCCCGCTGCGCACCGCCTTCCGCCATTACCTCCTCCGCTGTCGCTGCCGCCTCCGGTGTGGCAGCCGCCTGGCTCGGCTCCGCAGGTGCCTGGTTCTCCGAGTCGGCCATGGTAGAGAAGCAGCAGAGGTCTAGGTGGCTCTGGCGGAGACCTGCACTTGAGCTGCACCAGAGCAATCTTGCAGATGCGGCAAGTGGCGGTGACGTCGGCCGCAGCGGTGACGTTGGCCGCGGCCCCGCCCTTTCAGCTCGGGCCCCGGACTGGCGCGGTAGTCTCCGCTGATGGTCGTGCCCGCATATTGCGCCAGCTTCTTCTTCTTGCTACCCTGGCATCGCAACTGATGTCAGAACCCATCGCTTAGATACCTTGACCCCAGTCTTCCCACCTGCCTGCCTTGCTGTAAAGCTGAGCCGGGAATGGCAGCAGGTGTCCGAGACACTTTTTCAGGAGCTGCTTGGATGGCCTCAGTCAGTTTTCATTTTGCCTCTCTATCCCACCCAGGTCCTTATATCTATCAATACACCTGTCTTGGCCTTTGTCTGCATCACCATATAACTGGCGTTGGTCTGCCTTGGTAGGGTGTCTATGGCTTACTTGTGTGGAGTCAGCTTTGATCACCTCTCAGATTCTCCAGATTACTTTCCAGAAAGTGGACAAACGGGAGAACTGAGTACCTGGGTACATGTATGTGGATAGGGAAGCTTGCATGTCCATCTGCCCACCCAAAAGCCCCCCCCCCCGCCCTTAGCTATGTCTTAGCCTAGTGGCTTATATACTGGTGGCAAGATCATTCAGCAGTATGGACCTTGGAATCGGTTTTGGAGTTATTTGGGTAGGGAACCTCATGACACCAGCTATTCTGGAATGTGTTCTAGAAGGTTCCTCAGAATCCCTGGCCTGTGGGGAGGAATAAGGCTAGAGGAGGGCCAACGAAAACATGGCCCTCTAACGCCTGAGGCCCAGGCCAAGGCGTTATTTAGTATGTATCGAAGATAAAGTATATATTGTATTTAATATTGCGGTTCTTTGGGGACACGCAGACACACGTGTACACAAAGATCTTGTCCCTAAGGCACTCCACAGTTCATCATCTGCTCTGTGGGTCTTGCCTATGATTTGTATCTGAGAACATTGAAAACAATCTTGAGTAGTGAACTCTTGTGAGTAGATATTTTAGTTCCTTACCTTATTTATTAAACCAAAAAATGACAGCTTCTTGACTAAGGATGAGGGGACACATTTTCAATATAGAAGACCAGTAATAGGGCCAAGGATTCCTCAAGAATGTTTTCAAATTCAGCATTACTGATTTCAGTGCTTTTCTTTCACTGTATAGGGACTTGCTGAAGCTTTTCCATAAAGCATATGAATGTTAAGAAATTATTTCCTAAAGTACATTTGGTGCTATCTTTTAGTTCTTATGAATATTAGTTATGATATATGAAACACTCAGTGCTGACATACTGCAAGCACTTAATAAGTGTTTTGATTTTTTTTACAAAATATTTCATTCATTAATATGCAAAAGCAACCTGCAATAATCCTCTTTTAGAAAAAAAACATCTTTGTGCTCTTCTCCAGAGAAAGTAATTATATAGAATAGACCCAATATATTTCCATTAGCAAACATCCTAGTTTTTTTGATGTACATGTGATTCCTATTGTTTATTTATTAATTCTGTTCTAGATAATTATTTACTTTCTCCTTCCCTGTTTACTGTTGGTGATGACCGAATTTTATTGTTCATGCTGAACTTTTAATCTTAACCCTGACTGAATTTAATGTAATAATATATCTATATTTAGTTGACTGACACTATACATATTCGATATACTAGCCGTATAGTCCATGTATCATCTCTTGATGGCTGCAGCTACCTTGAAATTAGGAATGCTTTATCTCATTTTAAAGATAGAGGACTTAAAAACAGAAAAATAAAGTGAAATAAATATTCTATTACTATATCTATCACTTGAGTGGCAAAACAGGCAGAAACCATAATATGGAAGGTGTGATAAATTTAAAATTTTTTTCAGTCAGATCTACTTGACTAACTTAAATTGCTCAAGATAACCAGGATGTGCTCATCTTTTAGGATTTTTATGTTCCCAACTTTAAAAAATCTTGAAATGTAGTGTTAAGCTAGGCTATTTAAGTCTGTTTTATTGATATAACATGTATAATACAATTCAGCCTTTTTTAGAGTGCTTTGACAAATACAGCCTGTAAATACTATAGTAATTGAGATGTAGAACAGTAACATCATCACTCCAAATTCCCTCATGGTCTTTCTCTTACTGCCAACCCTGGTGATCACTGATCTGTTTTCCGTTTCTATAATTCTGTCTCCTCTCCCCCGCCCCCCCCCCCCAGAATATTATATAAATAGAATGTCTATGTAGCCTTTTGAGGATGGCCTTTTTCATTCAGCATAATGCATTTGAGATGCATCTGTAGTATTGTGTATATTAGTAGTTTGTTCCTTTTTATAACAGTAATATTCCTGAGTCGTTTCCAGTTTTTTGTGATGATAAATAATGCTGTGATTAACATTCCTCTACAGGTTTCTGTGTGAATGTAAATTTTCTGTTGTGTAAGTATCCAGAAGTGGTAAATGTAGGTTTAATTTTTTAAGAAACTTCCACACTGATTTGCAGACTGGCTGTATCATTTTGCTTCCACACCAGCAATGTATGAGAGTTACAGTTGTTCCACATCTTCACTAGCATTTGGTATTGTTGTCTCCTCCCCCACTCCCCCAATCTAGTAACCGTGTATGGTATCCTTAATGTTTAAAAATCAGTATCTTCCAGTGTGCTTATGTGTCATTCATTTATAGTCCTTAGATCTTTTTCTCTATTTTCTGAATTGAGGTTTTGATTTATTTTTAAATGTTTTTAAATATTTGGGACACAAGTCATTTGTGAGATGTTTTGTAAACATTTTCTTCCTGCCTGTGGCTTGTTTTTTCATTTTTGTAACAATGCCTTCAAAAAGCAGAAATTTAAAATTTTGATAAATCCATTGATATTGATTTTTCTTTTGTGGATTATGTTTTTAGTGTCATGTCCAAGAAATCTTTGCCAAATCCAAGGCTATAAAGATCTGTTCCTATGTTTTCTTTTCAAAGTTTTATAATTTTAAGTTTCACAGTTATACTGTGATCCATAGTAAATTAACTTTTATATAAGTTTGAAGTATATGACTATATACTTTTTGTGTATGGATATTTTGTTGTTCCAGTACCATTTATTGAAAGCATTGTCCTTTCTCCACTGAATTGCTTTTGCATATTTGTCAAAAGCTGATTGAACGTGGGCCTGTTCTCTATTCTATTGCATTGATTAATGTGTCTGGTAACTGTAGCTTTATAATATTTAAAGTCATGGTATTTGGTAATGTGAGTCCTCTTAACTTTATTCTTTTTCAAAATTGTTTTGGCTCTTCTAGTTCCTTTGGCTTTCTGTATAAATTTCTGAATTAGTTCAACAGGTTTTAAAAAGACTTTTATTAGAGTTTGGATTCAGACTTCTAAAAACCATTGGTCATGCATACAGTACCTGCTCTTTTAAATTTATGTTTAAAAATTGTGTCAACTCGTTGAGTTGTTTCATTTTGTGTGTTTTATGAACTCTCGTGTAAACTGGGCCTGCAGAAACACACAGTTGTGAATAGTGTAGATGAGCTATCATGTTACTGAGTTTATCTTAGCCCTTTATAGTTTCTTATGCAGCTGTCACTTTGGAAATGAAAAGAAGCAAGGCAGGGGTAAGGGAAGGCACTTTGGTTAGATGGTTGGGAGCATAGGTGTGGACTCAGACATCTGGCTTCAGTTTCTGCCTCTGCCTTTATACTAGTTGTTTGTCTTAGATTCAGTACCGAAGTTGGAGTAATGATCACATCAACATCAAAAAGTTGTCTTTTTCATGTATTTATTTTTATTGGGACATAATTCTCATGCCATAAAATTACTTGAATGGTAATTTTGAATATTCACCAAGATAGTGTACATCCAAGAACTTTTTGTAATGAACAGCACTTAGCAAAACACTCCAGGACTGATAATGATCATTATTAATAGAATGTGTTGAGAGCAATACTAATTAACATGAGATATTAGAGTCTATGTTTTAGTTTGTTAGGGCTGCTATAGCAAAGTACCACAGACTAAGGAGCTTAAACAACAGAAATTTGTCTCACAGTACTAGAGGCTAGAAGTCCAAATTCAAGGTGTTGGTAAGGGTTTTTTTGTTGTTTTTTTGTTGGGTTTTTTTTTTTTTTTTTTTTTTGAGGCCAGTGAGGGAAAGAACTTTTCCAGGCCTTCCTTGTTGGCTTGTAGGTGTCTGCACCTTATGTCTCTTCCCATTTTGTTTGTTCTATGCATGTCCGTGTCTAAATTTCCCCTTGTTATAAGGACACCAGTTATATCAGGTTAGGACCCATCCTAATAACCTCATTTTAACTTAATTACCTCTGTAAGACCCTATCTCCAAAAAAGGTCATCTTCCAAGGTATTGGGGGTCAGGATTTCAGTATATGAATTTCAGGGTGACACAATCCAACCCATAAAACTCCATCCTCTGGCCCCCCAAATTCATATCCTTCTCACTTCTTCCAAGGTATTGGGGGTCAGGATTTCAGTATATGAATTTCAGGGTGACGCAATCCAACCCATAAAACTCCATCCTCTGGCCCCCCAAATTCATATCCTTCTCACTTCTAAAGTATTTCACCCCATTTCTACATCCTCCAAAGTCTTAACCTATTCCTACATCAACTTTAAGTTTAAAATCATCTATGATGGTTAATTTTATGTGTAAGCTTGACTGGGCCATGAGGTGCCTAAATATATGGTCATGCATTACTCTGGGTATGTCTGCAAGGGTGTCTCTGGATGAGATTAACATTCGAATCAGGAAACTGAGTAAAGCAGATTGCCCTTCCTGATGTGTGTGGGTCTCATCTGATCATTTGAAGGCCTGAATAGAGCAAAAAGGCTGAGTAAGAAGTGCTTCTCCTGCCTGACTGCTTTTGAGCTGGGACACCAATTTTTTCCCTGCCTTTGGACTTTAAAAGAAACATCTGCTCTTCCTGGGTCTTGAGTCATGCCAGCTTTTGGACTAGAACTACACCATCAGCTCTCCTGGGTCTCTAGCTTGCTGACTATAGATCTTGGGGCTTATCAGCCTCCATAACTGCATCAGTTAATTCCTTATAAAATCAGTTAACCAATCCATTCCTCCTTCCCTCCCTCCCTGTCTTTCATATCCAAATTCAAGGCGTTGCCAGCTTTTTTTTTTTTCCCCCTGAGGGCCATGAGGAAAGGAACTGTAGTCTACAGCTACAGAACTAAAGTCTACAGCTGTGAACCTATGAATCAGACAAGTTACCTGCTTCCAGATACAATGGTAGGACAGACATAGGATAGACATTCCCATTCTAATAGGGAGGAATCAGAATGGGAAAAGGAGTCACGGATCCCAAGCTAGTCCATAATCCACCAGAGTAAACTTCATTAGACTTTAAGGCTTAAAGAATAATCCTTTTTGGCTCTGCTCTGTCCTTTAGTCCTCTTCCTTGACCTGTGCCCATGGTGGCAGTGTTAGCCCCACTGGACTCTGATCTGCCTTTAGGGTTATTCTTTCCTTTTTCTTGAAAGATAACACTAGTTTGCAGCCAGTTAGCTCTATTGGCTCATTTTATACCTGTAGAATCCCATAAGTCTGACAGCTTTCCTTTATTTTGCCCCATCTCTGCCCCTTTGGTGCAAGCTGGCAGTGTTAGTGCAGCTAGAAAATTCACAAAAACTCTATTGGCCTCACAGGCAATTCACAAGGGTCTAAACTCATGCATTTTTAGGTATTTGGTATTGTAGTATCCCATTTCCTGGTTCCAGAATCTATATTAGTTAGGGCTCTCTAGAGAAACAGAATGAATAGGATATTTATCTGTCTGTGTACCTACCTACCTACCTATTTATAGATATTTTTAAGGAATCTGTTCATATGATTGTGGGGCTGGCAAGTCAGAAATCTGCGGGGCAGGCTGGCAAACTAGCAATTCTGACAGTAGTTGACATTGCAGTCCTTAAAAGGCAGTCTGGAGGCCAAATTCCTTCTTTGGAAGACCTCAGTCTTTTGAGGCCTTCAGCCAATGGATGAGGCCCACCCACATTATGAAAACTAATCTGCTTTACACAAAGTCTGCTGGTCTGAATGTTAATCACAGCTAAAAAACACCTTCATAGCAACATCAAGACTGATGTTTGACCAAAAAACTAGGTACCATAACCTGGCTAAGTTGGCACAAAATTAACCATCGCAGGCTATGATAAAAAATCATGTTGATGGTGTTTGGCTTAGGCAGTTGTACCAGAAAAATATTAGCTTTGCCTAATAGGTTTCAGGAAATTAGTGCATTATATGCAGTGTGAGAAACTTTTAGCATCTGTGGTTGAGATGGATAATAATCTTTATGTCAATGGCTTTTATTTTAAAAACTGACTACACCATTTTAAAGATGAGAAAACACAGGCTTAGTAATTAGCATACAGAACATAGAGCCTGGATTTCAACCTGTCTGCCCCACTTATCCACTATATTACATGGCCTTTCAGTTAATTATTCATGTAGTTAGTGACTATATAAAAATATTTGCTTGGAGGAAACCTAAAATGTTCAAATATGTATAGTTTATGAAATATTATATTAACAGTGAAGGATAAGTAGACAGTGTCTTTATGATGTCAGATTTTTTAAATTTATTTTTTAAATTTGGATATAATTGACAAAACATTGTATTAGTTTTAGGTATTAAATAGTGATTCGTTATATTGCAAATATATACATTGCAAAAGGATCATTATAATAAGTTTAGTCAACATCTATTACCACACACAATCTCAATATTTTCCTTCTGATGAGACCTTTTAAGATTTATTCTCTTAGCAACTTTCAGATATATAACACAGTATTGTTAACTATAGTCCCATGCTGTACATTACATGCCCAGGACTTAATTTATCTTATAATTGGAAGTTTGTACCTTTTGACCATCTTCACCCATTTCACTCACTCACAACCCATCCCACTCGAGTCTGGCAACCACCAGTCTGTTCTCTGTATCTATGAGTTTGTTGCCGTTGTTGTTTTTGATGATTCCACATATAAGTGAGATCATATGGTATTTATTTTTCTCTGTCTGATTTATATCACTTAGCTTAATGCCTTCAAGGTCCATCCATGTTGTTGCAAATGACAGTCTCCTTTTCTATGGCTGAATAATATTCCATTGTATTATTTTCTTTATCCATTTACACATTTTCTTTATTCATTCATCCATTGATGCACACTTAGGTTGTTTCCATGCCCTGGCTATTGTAAATAATGCTGCAGTGAACATGGAGGTATAGATGCCTTTTTGAGATAGCGATTTTCATTTGGATAAATACCCAGAAGTGGAATTGCTGGATCATATGGTAATTCTATTTTTAATTTTTTGAGGAACTTCTATACTGTTTTCCAAAGTGGCTGCACCAATTTACATTCCCACACACATTGCAAAAGGGTTCCCTTTTCTCCTCATCCTCACTGTCACTTGTGATTTTTTTGTCTTTTTGATGATAGCCATTCTGACAGATATGTGGTGATACCTCATTGTGGTTTTGATTTGCATTTTCCTGGTGATTAGTCATGCTAAGTACCTTTTCATGTCTGTGTTGGCATTTCTATGTCTTCTTTGGAAAAATGTTTATTCAGTTCCTCTGCCTATTTTTCTTTTTTCTTTTTTCTTTTTTTTTTTTTTTTTTGCTATTGTGTGCAATCTATGTATTTTGGATATTAACCCCTCAACAGGATATGATTTGCCAATATTCTCTCCCATTCAGTAGGTTGCCCTTTCATTTTGTTGATTGTTTCCTTTGCTGTACAGAGCTTTTTAGATTGACGTAGTCCCACTTGTTTATTTTTCCTTCTGTTGCTTTTACTTTTGGTGTTAAATCCAAAAAATCATTGCCAAGACCATGTCGAGTAGCTTATCCCTATGTTTTCTTCCAGGAATTTTAAGATTTCATGTCTTCCATTAAAGTCTTTAATCTGTTTTGACTTCATTTTTGTATATGGTATAAATAGGGGTCCAGTTTTGCATGCGGCTGTCTCATTTTTAAAAATTTTTAGAGAAAAAATTTAAATACAGAAAAGTGCAAATAATATGAAAAGCATCTTTATATCTATGATCCAGAGTAAACAGATAGTATCTGCTTTAGATTTTTTAATAAAATTTTAAAAATACCGATACCATTGAAATTCCTCCTCTATAATCCCCTTAATCCCATTCTCCTGTTCCCACCTTCCTTTCTTACATAGATAAAACTCTTATTACGAATTTTATGTGTATTCTTTCATGTTTCTATACTTTTATATTAAATGTGTATTAACATACATCTTTCACATACTTTCATTTAAAAAAATTAACACATTTCATATATATGTTATAAATATAATTTCACATGCATAAATAGAATTTCTTATTCATTAACAATATAATTATTACTAACATTTACAAAACAGCCTTGTTTCTAAAAACTTTATATGTATTAACTCATTTAATTTTCATAACAGTCCCATGAGTTATGTCCTCTTATTCTCTCCATTTTACAGATGAAGAAACTGAGTTACAGAGAGTAAATAACTTGCCCAAGAGTCACAATCTCTAAATGGCAGAGCCACTGCCTGATAGGTAGCATTGTTTTAATCATTAAAAACAACTTACGTAAATGCTGTATCATATTTAACATTTAAACATTTAGTTTTCACTCAGAATTGTTGAGATTCTATTCATTTTGATAAATATAGATCTAGTTAATTTCATTACAGTGCTCTGTGTTATGGTTTTCATCATATGACTATACCGTCTTTATCCATCTTCATAATGGCGGCTATTTAGTTTTATTTCTCCCACTTTTCCATGTTACAAGAAAATGCTGCAGCAAACATCCCTGTGCTCATTGTCTTGTTCATTCACGTGAGAGTCTCTCTGAGTCAGCCACTTGATAGAGTAGCTGGGTCAAAGTGTATTTATATTTTCAACTTTTCTAGATGTTGGCAACTTTTCCTCCCAGATGTTTATGTTGCATTTCACAGTTTACATTCCCCAGAGACTGAATATGCACACATACACAATGGCCAAACCGTATATAAAAATAGAACTGTGACCTGCAACCTGCAGAAACCTGCCCAGCAAACCAACCCCTTATCTACAATAAGCAACCCAGGAAGCCAGCTTGCTATCCCTCTCAATAACTTCTATAACAGTCAGCTCCAAATGGCCAGCACTTGATTAATAACTGACAGCTTCTTCCAACTTAGGACCAATCAGAAAAAGTGAAATATGCACCCCTAACCAATTACATAGGATGCTGGCTTCTAGTTAGCCCGCCTACAGCTTGCACTTGCCGGCAGCCTCTAGTCAGGGAATACTCGAAGCCTTCCCTTTTTTCCACTCTAAAGCATTCTTGCCTTTCTGCCTGTTTTTGAGCCTCTGCTAAAACATGAATGACAGCGGCTGACTCTTTTGCTATAGCTCTGAATCAGTCGCCTTTGCTTTTCTCATTTGGTTGATCTTTATTTCCATACTGGCTATATGTGGTTCCCGTCGTCATTTCATAGATTATCTTCCCATTAGCTGTGTATGAGGGTCCCATTTTTTCACATCTTTACCCATCATTGATATTCTGACTTTTAAATTTATGCCAGTCTAGTGGGTAAAATGCGAATTCACCCACTAGATATACTCCAGTAGGATGATATACTCCACAGTAAAAGAATAAAGTTCTAACTCTTTTAAATGGTAAACATTAAATAAGTAAATATATTTACAGTTTTTGTCTTAATTTGTATATGACTGATAATTAGTAAGTTGGAGCCATTGTATAAGACAGTTCTTTCTAAGGGTGGTTAAAGGATTTATAGAAAGGAGTTATGACATTGCCTTTTAAAATATGTGAGGAAATAAACATCAGGCAGTTTGGCCTTATTTGTTTCTGAAGAGAGGGTAAGTAGCCTAGTAACATTTTCTTAGACTTTTTCTTTTAAGCAAAAAACTTTTTTTCTCAATTAAATTGTAAGCAGGATCATAAACAAAATGAAAACTGGAGTGCCTCAGGTAAAATAAAGTCAACAGTATGGTTTTACCTACCTGACCTCCCCCTTGTCCCCAGATCACCCAAGACTCCTTGGAACCCTAGGGCTGGGCAATAACTTACATGATTTAGGATGCCTCCTGGTATGAGAATTTGATGAAATTCCATTTTCATCACTCTCAAACTCAGTGTAGAAGGGGATCTGGATAAACTCTACAAGACTTTGCACTAAACATACTCTGTTTCTTTGGTTTTCTGGCAGGCAGGAATTTGTGGATGCTTATGTGAATTACATCTTCCAGATCTCAGTTCACGAATGGTACACAGCTTTCTCCAGCGGTTTCCTAAAGGTGTGTGGTGGCAAAGTGCTTGAGCTCTTCCAGCCTTCAGAACTGAGGGCCATGATGGTGGGGAGCAGCAACTACAACTGGGAGGAACTAGAAGAGGTAAGCATCAAAGGTGCCATCTTTTTCCTCCCAGGAAGCAGCAGCGACCTTCGGGAGGTGTGCCTAGAGCCTGGTCTCCTTCCAAGCATTTTGTGGTTCAGTAGAATCTGGAGGCCTCCTGCATCTCAGTGATTATTTCTTACCCTCGAATGCAAGCGGTATACAAATGTCCACTATATTAATCTTCTGTAAGATACATTTTTTTCCTTTTGTCTTTTTTTGGGGCAGACTGCCATCTACAAGGGGGATTACTCAGCCACACATCCCACTGTGAAACTATTTTGGGAAACATTTCATGAGTTCCCATTAGAAAAGAAGAAGAAGTTTCTCTGTAAGTATCAATAATTTCAATATGGTATTTTCTACATTTTAGTTTTGGTTATGGTATAGGATGATATAATCCATAGGTAAAGTTCTAACTCTTTTAAATGGTAAACATTAAATAAGTAAATATATTTACAGTTTTTTTTGTAATGATATCTCAGTCATAGTATAAGGTTGTTAATCCATAGTTGTTGCCTAACAGGGCAGATTGCATGAAAGGAAGAAAATCATCATTTCACTGATTTTCAATTGCTCTAAAAGTGCTAGTTAGTTTATATATGTGATTTCTTTAAGTATAACATTGATGAAATCTAGTTCTTTGATTAACCTCCTTTAGTTCTCTAGACTTTGAAAATATTAGTCTACTGCCGATATAACTTGGGATATATATAACTTGATTTATAATAGCTTTATTGGGTTATAATTTGCAAACCATACAATTCACCCATTTAAAGTGTACAATTCAGTGGGTTTTAGTATATTCACAGGGTTGTGAAACTATCAGTCAATTTTAGAACACGTTGTTCATCACTTCCAGAAGAAGCCCCATACCTATCAGCAGTCATTCCCTGTTTCCTCCTACTTCTGACCTCCTCGTCAATCTGCTTTCTGTCTCTATGGATTTGCCTGTCCTGGACAGTTCATATAAATGGAATGATACAATATATGGTCCTTTGTGACTAACTGGCTAACATTTGAGAAGAAAAATACATTCGAAAAGGAGAATGAAATTTAGTTAACATGAATAAATTCAGCCTTTTAAAAATAATTGTGTCAGTGTATAATCAGAGTCAGGAATTACCCATTGAATAGTATAAAACGTTTATCCATTTTAAAATAAAAAATAAGATTTGAAAGGCAGTCTCTTTTGCTTTATAAGAATAAGCATATATTAATGTAAGATTTACCCCCAGATTCTACTGTTCACTTGGAGGAAATAGAGATCTTATACAATGCTTAAAAGAGCCCCACTTCTCCTGTTTTCTAGGCTCTTGAGAAGCAACAGCATGAGAGTCGAATGACAGGTTAAGGTTTGCCAATGGAATTTGTAGGGGTGGGACAAGAAGAGCTTATTTGTCCTAGGGGCTTCCGTAAAAGAAGACATTTTCCTGTTCAGGGACCATGAGATTTATAGAAATTTTTATTAACTCCACAGATTTTGGCAAGAGTATTTATTTATATATCACAGCCTCAGGTAATGGCAGGTTATTTGAAAGTGCTCCTTGATTAATGATTTCATATAGTATAATATCCAGCAGTTCAACCATGAGAAGCTTATCTAGTGTCAGAAAACAGGGAAAGACAGCTGGGTCCGTCTCTCTCTCTTTTTTTGCAAAGCCACAGTGTATGTCACAAGAGTGAAATGTCTAATGATGTCAGTGTCAGCTCTTCTGGTTTAAGAAACATGGAGAGACAGGGAAAGGAAAGCAAACAGATCCCAAATGGAAATTCACTAGCCAACGTGGTACAAGCACCGGACACTTAAGATATGAGGAGGCCTTGAGGTCACATCGTCTTCTTCCTGGTTTCCCGCTGAGGTCAGCTCCTTTTCTCCTATGTCAGTAATTCCTTTCCCCTTTGATTTTGTGAAGGCTTATAAGAGTTGTGAGGGCATACATTTGAGGGCATTTTGAGCATTTTGAGCATTATTTGTGTCACTGTATAATCTGGGTCCAGAATTATCCTGTGAATAGTATAGAATTCTTATTAATATAAGAATTTTGAAAGGCAGTCTCTTTAACTTTATAAGAATGAGCATATATTAATGCTATACATATTGGCACATGAAAATGATTGTACTTCTCACAGGAGCCACAGGGTGTCGTGCCTTCCTCTCTGTTCCTGGGAGGACTGCTGAGAGCAGCTCCCCGTGTGCATAGCTGGTAATGCCAATTCCTTCTCTCCCCAGTGTTCCTGACAGGCAGTGATCGGATTCCCATCTATGGCATGGCGAGCCTGCAAATTGTCATCCAGTCCACAGCCAGTGGGGAGGAGTACTTGCCTGTGGCCCACACTTGCTACAACCTCCTTGATCTCCCCAAGTACAGCAGCAAAGAGATCCTGAGTGCACGGCTGACCCAGGCCCTTGACAACTATGAGGGGTTTAGTTTGGCCTGAGACTCCCCAGCTTGCCCTTCCTTCCTCAGTGTCCACATTGAGGCCTATACAGAAAATCATGGGGAGTGAGTTCTATTTTTTTATTGTATAAGTAGGTTGAGACTTTTGAATCCTGAATCTGGTTGATGTGTTCCTGGGGTTGTAAGCAGTAGGCAACCGTCTAGAAAAATCAGGGTTTAGGGAGGGGAGGGTGGTGAAAACTTGGCTCTTTTATGGGAGGTGTTTTTTTTTTTTTAAAACCAAATTACCGGGTGTTCCTTGCACTTGTATGTCTCACTCTGCTGGATAGAACGGCAGTGGATTTTTAAATTCTCATTTCCCAAATATCCCTTTAAGCTCTGATCTTTCCTCACAGTGCTTCCTTATCTGTCTCTTAACTCCTCATTCCTCTGCAATAATGGTTTTGACTGATCTGTCCTTTCATATGTGCACGTGCAGAATGTCTCCTCTCTCTGCAGCCTTGGAAATGCCACTGGCTTCTTGCAGCCCTACTCTAAGGACTAAGGAGGAAAGGACTACTTCAGAAATTCCCAATTCCAGCCAGCTGAATCCGGGTCCATTACTTTGGCTGAACTCTTGAGAATTTATGAGAGCCTTTATGAACATATTTTGTTTAAAAAAAAGTTCTTGAGGGATTAGCAATCTCCTCATGGCTCTGCCTGTTTCTGGACCTCCTTAAAGATGTGCAGAGCAGCTTAGCGTGGCAGCTGAGCCTAATTTTGTTTGTTGCTCAGCCAAGTCCCTTGTACAGTAAGGTGAGGCGATAGGCCCCAACCCCTTCCCTTACCTCGCTTTTGGAGCAAGTTGCATCAATTTTTTCAAGAGTATTCAAGAAAAGTAGAAATAAATTCTTGTCTTGTCCCCTACCACTTTCTCTTTCCTCTTTCTCCCTTTCTCCCTCCTTCTTTACTTTTCTCTGTCACTTCGTCGCACTCTTTGTTACCTGACTTAATGCTCCCTCTCTCTCCTTCTGGGGGATGCATGCAATCTATTTTTTTTAAATTTCTATTTAAATTGCAGAATTTCTACTCACATTTTTTTCCTCTTCCTAATTGCTAAGATTTAAGGACATTCTTTATTATGGAACTTTTGTTTATTGCATTTGAAATGTTTGTTTACAATGGGATTTCAGGGGGGGATTGTGTTTAAAGAAAATATATATATATATCTCAAAAATAATGACATGCTCAACCTTCATCATGGGATAAGAAAATTCTACATGATCAAAGAATCCATGTCAGTCTAATTTTAAATTCCTAGTAACTAGAGAAAAGACTTATTTATATAAAATGAAATATTTATGAACCGTGATATAGCATCCAATCTCAATGAAGGACTGTAGATTTTTGCTTTTTGTTTTTAAAACTTATTCCAATTGCTATATTGGTAGTTTTCCAGTCTTTATAATACAAGATTAAAAAAAAGATATACGGTTATATGAATTGTTTATTTTCTATGTGTGTGCATATAGTTAAATATTACGCAATAAATTTGGTGTTTTAACTTAAAACTATTTCTTATTGTACTTGCAGAATGGGTAGCTTGTTTTAAGTAGAAGAATTAAGTCACCTACCCAGGTGACCTAATAGAAGGTCAAACTGGGTTCCAGCCATAAGAATGTGGAACTAAGTGCTGGGGAAAGGGAGAGGAAAGCAGGAGGCGGGGTGCAGGAGCAGAGGGCACAAAAGATGAACGGGAGGCTGTGAAGGTGGTGATGGATCAAAAGGCATTTCCCATGGAGTGTCGGCCTATGCAAAGGTTTGAGCATGGCATACCTAGAGGACGGCAAGGAACAATTTGATGGAGCATCAGAGGAAATAAAATGGTAAATAAGACTGGGGAGAAAGAAGTTTGGTTTGGGGCTGAGGAAGCAGGGTCAGCATTGGAACTTTAGTTGATAGCCAAGTAGGATTTGTTAAGGTGTTCGGAACCTTGGGGTAGGAGTCGGAGGTAGTGATCTGACTCGAGTATGGTTTTAAGAAGAAAGGTGTGGATGGAGGTACATTTGGAGGAACTGGAGTGGGAAGGGCAGAGCAGAAAGACAGAAACTGAGAGCAGTGAGAGTGGTGGCCATGGAAATAGTGTGTGAACAGGTAAAATGGCAGGAAGTGGAGGCAATGGGAGTCTTCAAGGAAAGGAGAAATTAAAGGTGAATTAAAGACTTGTTAATCTAATGATTGATGCTCATTAGTCCACTTACATACACCAAAACTGTGTGAAATGCAGCAAAAAAAAGGATTTTCAATAGATGTTAAAAGCAATTGTAATGTGTTGTTTTTACCAGATTTAAAAGATGGCTTAATGGTGGTACTGAGAACAGTAGCTTCCCATTAATAAGTTCCACTCAATAAATATTTAATAGCATTTATGTAAGTGCTAAGTTTGAGGAACATAAAAAGCCTGCCGTATCTAATTTTGAATGGAACTAGCCATGTTATTTTGAATTTCTGGACCTTGGAATCCTCATCCATGAAATAAGGGAATTGGACCAGATAATTTCTAAGGTCCCTTTGAGTTCTAAAATCCCATCACCAAGAACCATGATACCCAATAAATATTTCTAAATATTTGTTGCATAAATGAACTTTTGTGCTGCTTCTAAAACACTATAATTTTCCTGAGATATTTATCTTTTCCTTTCATTTATTGCTTTAGAAAAAACTCTTCAGGTAAACATTTCTGGATTTACCTACCTACTTACCCTCCCTCCCCTTTGGAAGTTTGTCATCTACCATTTTAATGAAATAATTTGCCAACTTTTGGTGGGTGAGGTTCACTAAAAGTGTAACTAGGCGATTTAGCAAATTCTGACAGCTCCATCTACTCCACATGAAAGCCTTTTCATGACTTAATGGTTCTCTTAATAATAGTGGAGAGCAAGGGTTGGCAAACTGTAGCCCATGAATTTTGTTTTTTTTTAAGGGTTGAAATTTTTAAAAGGATATGCAACAATGATTGGCCTATAAATAGCTAGCTCTTTACAGAAAAAGGTTTGCCAACCCCTGTGAGACCATGCTTGCAGGAATCACAGTAACAGTGGGTAGCCTCACTGAGATCTTATTTTGACACTGAACCAGAGAGAACAAGTATCTGGGCCTTTCTCCCACAGGGGTAGGAAAATTAAGCTTTTCCTAACACACAGAAAGGAATACCAAGGTTTTTGACTGTAATAATATTACCCCATATTGTGTGCTGTGTGCCAGACCCTGTGCCATACATTTGCTATGCACAGTCCATTTAATTGCCACCACTGCCCTACTGGCTTTACCACTTACTGTGTGGCCTTGGGCAGGTTTCTTAACCAGTCTGTACATCATTTTCTATTTAAAGTGGGAATAGAAATAGTGCTTACCTCATAAAATTGTTAGGAGTTATTTCATGGGAAGCACACAGAACAATGCCTAGCTCGTAAGAAGCTCTCAGGAACTATAATTACCACAATTATCCTGATTTTTCACATGAAGAAATAAATATTTAGAGAAAATAACTTGCTCACTGTCAGACAGTTGTGGGACTTGGGCAGCTAGGGATGAGGCTGCTTAGTAACCAAAGAAAAAGGGATGTAGCAGGTAACTTCCTCGATCATACATCTGCAAAGACGTTGCAGGGTAGGATATCATGGCCACAAGATCAACAATTGGACAGCTATCTATGAACAAAAACAGGTCAGGAGTCCGTGCTGGCACCAAGCCAGCCTAGCTTAGTGCCAAGAGGGAACTCCTAGCTAGAATGAGGTCTTCTCACTGGGAAAGGAGTGGGGTTCGCATCCAGTTTCCCCAGCCTTATTCGGGCATCCTACGAAGGTCCCACTTAAGTTTCACTCTACCCAGTGACTGGCAAAGCTGACATATACGTGGCTAAGAACTAGAAAGAAAAGGCCTACCAGAAGCAGGCACACGGCAGCTACAATCACAGCTCCCAATGACCTTCTCTGCCAACATCCAACAGCTTTTGCCACTGAAAAACCAACAGGCAGCCCAGCTGCTATGGACTCCCTGCAGATTTCACCAGCTTTCAATTCACCCCACAGGTATTTATTTTCGCTGACATTAACCACCTGAGTCCCTACTTGCTCTCTTCGCACCCCACCCCCTGCTGGCTCTCACTAGATCCCAGGAACTGCACCGGCAGCCAGCCCAGGCTTCTGCACCTGTGCTAGTGCAAGGCAGCAGCCTAAACTCCCACAGCTGACCCCCACCACCATGCAGGTGCTTGGGGGCTAGCCCCTCAGCTGTACACTTGCATGCTACCAGCCTGACACCTATCATTGGCCTCTATTGCTGTGCACATACCCAGGGGGAGACTGTGTAGCCATGGGAGAGCATGTCAACATCCAGGGCCCCACAGTTGCTCATAGGTCTAGATCAGGTCCTGTCTTCAGTCACTGTGCTTACCTGCAGCTAGTCCTTCCTGCTGTGCACCTGCCCACACCCCTGGCCCAAACCTGGTTACCAGTCTCCACTGCCATGGTAGTGCACACTGACAGCCAGAGCCCTCGCAGTTGCCAGGGTACCTACAGTTGGCCCCAGCCCTTGCTGCCAGCCCTGCTATCTACTACTACGTGTGACTACAACTCACCCCTGCCACTATATAAGCACCTTTAGCTGGCCCCTTCAGCTTAGTGTGTGTACACCATTGGGTCTGATCACCATTGCTGCCTCTCCTAGTCCCTGTTTATTGGACCTGGAGGTGCCATTAAGGACCCTGATGGCCATTGCAGCCTGTGAAGGTTCCCCAAAGCACTCGTCAAGGACCACACAGCTGATGTGGACTCCAGAAACCTGAGCCAGAGAGACATCATATCCCTGCCTGCTGGACCCATTGCCACCACGTGTCCCTGCAGTTGGCGCCCTTCACCACTAGACCCAGCACACTATAGCATATTGTTGTGTGCCCCTACTCGTAGGTGAAAATCTTCACTTACCAAAGTCAGTTCATAAAGTCTGGATGAGGTGACTCCTTCAAGAGCACAGACACCTACACAAGAGTACAGAAATCATGAAGAATGAGGGAAACATGTCTCCACCAAGTGAATAAAGTAAACCTCCAATACCCGGCCCTGCAAAAATGGAGATCCAGGAATTGCCTGACAAATAATTCAAAGTAACTGTTCTATAGATGCTCAGAGAACTACAAGAGAACACTAAAAAATTCAATGCCTGGAAAAGAAAACAAGAACAAAATGAGACATACAAGAAAGAAATACGAAACAAAAAAGATACAGATTTGAGGAATATAATAACTGAACAATTTGATAGCTTCAACATTAGACTTGCACACAGATAATAATCAGCGAGCTTAAAGATAGATTAATTAAAATCCAATCAGAGGAGTAAAAAGAAAAAGGAATGAAAAGGAATGAATACCTATAGGACTTATGGGACACCATTAAGAGAAACAATGTACACATAATCGGAGTCACAAAAAGAGGAGAAAGGGGTAGAAAGCTATTGGAAGAAATTATGGCTGAGAACCTGGGAGAGATTAGGACATTCAAGTTTATGAAAATAACTCGCTCCAAAGTTTCAATCTAAAGTGATTTTCTCCAAACATAATGAAATTGTCTAAAATTAAATTTTTAAAGCAGCAAAATAAAAAATATGTTCTCATACAAGGGAACCCCCCATAAGGCTATCAGCATATTTCCCAGCAGAGATCTTGCAGGCCAGGACAGAAGAGAATGGGGTGATATATTCAAAGTACTGAAAGAAAAAAATCTTCCAACTAAGAATACTATTACTAGCAAAGTTGTCCTTTAGAAATGAAGGTGAGATAGACTATCTAATAAAGGCTGAGATTACAAGAAATGATGAAAGGAGTTCTTTAAGCTGAAATAAAAGGACATTAATTAGTAACATGAAAATACACAACACATCAGTTAAGTATATAATCAGATTCAGTATATTCTAATACTATAATATGGGAATGTGTTAACCACTTCACTCTAATGTAAAGGTTAAAGGACAAAAGTGTTAAAAATAGCTATAGCTATAATAATTTGTTAATGGATACATAATATATGTAAATTTTGACATCAAAAACATAAAAAGGAGGAATAAAAGGGTAGAATTTTTATATGCAGAGTTAAATTTTTTTCAGTGTCAAATAGACTTATATCTAGAAAATGTTTTATGTAAGCCTTCATGGTAGCCACAAAACAATAATCTACAGTAGAGTCACAAAAGATAAAGGAAAAGGAATCAAAGCATACCACTATGAAAACCATTAGTTCACAAAGGAAGGCAGCAAAAGAGGAAAAAAGAAAAGTACTACAAAATAAAAAATAATAAGGTGGCACTATTAAGTCTTTACCTATTGATAATTAAATGTAAATGGACTGAATTCTCAAATAAAAGGCAGAGTAGCTGGATTTTTTTATTTTCTTTATTTTTTTATTTGCTTTTAAAGACCCAAGTATATATTGACTACAGGAGACTAACTTCAGCTTTAAGAACACACATAGGCTCAAAGAGAAGGGATGGAAAAAGATGCTCATGCCAAGTGGAAACCAAGAGAGCAGGGGTAACTATCAGACAAATACATTTTAGGCCAAAATGGTAACAAGAAACAAGGTCATTATACAATGACAAATGGGTCAATTTGTCAAGAAGATATAACAATTGTAAATAAACATACACCTAATCTTGGAGCACCTAAATATATTAAGAAAATTCTATGATCTGAAGGGAGAAACATAAAAATATAATAATAGTAGAGGACTTCAATATACTAATTTAAGAAATGCATAGATCATCCAGACAAAATCAACAAAAACATTGGACTTGAACCATACTTGAGATCAAACAAATTAAACAGATAAATACATTACAACAGCAGAATATACATTCTTCAAATGCACACAGACATTCTCCAAGATAGATCATATAATAGGTCACAAGTCTTAGTCAATTTTAGAAAACTGAAATACCAAGTATCTTTTCCAACCACAATGGTATGAAACTAGAAATTGATAACAGGAAGTTGAAAAGTTCACAAATATGTGGAAATTAAACAACATACTCCTGAACAAACAAATAAGAAATCAATAAGGAAATGTAGTACCGCCTCATCCCTTTTCTGTGGGGGATATGTTCCAAGACCACCAGTAGAGACCTGCAACTGCTGAGAATACCAAACCCTAAGATACACTACACTGTTTTTTTCCTACATGTACATTCACTTTACGGCTTCTCTTGGCATATCTGAATTGCCAGCATTACTACTCTTGTGCTTTGGGGCCATTATTAAGTAGAAGGTTTGCTTGAACACAAGCAACTGTAATACCTCAAAAATGGATCTGATAATTAAGACAGCTACTGAGTGAGTAATAGGCAGGTGATATATACAGTGTTGATACACAGGTTGATTCACATCCTGGGAGGGATGGAGCTAAGACAGCATGAGATTTAATCATGCTACTCAGAATGGTACACAATTTAAAAGTTATGAATTGTATTTTATAAATAAAAAGATAAAAAGTTATTAATTCTTTATTTCTAGAATTTTCCATTTAATATTTTTGGACCACAGTTGACCACAGATAACTGAAATCATGGAAAGTGAAACCATGGAAAGCAAAACTGTCAATAAGGAGGGGGTTTCTTGAGTTAAAAACAAAACAAAACAAAACAAAAAATAAAAACACAGCATACTAAAACCTATGGGAAGCAGCATAAAATGTTTTAAGAGAAGTTTATAGCAATAACTACATTAAAAAGATCTCAAGCTATCTAACTTTACACTTCTAGGAACTAGAAAAAGAAGAACAAACAAGTCCAAAGTTAGCGAAAGGAAGGAATAACAGTGAGCAGAGAAGAAATAAATGAGAGTCTAGAAAAACTACATAAAAGATTTACAAAATTAAGAGCTGGTTTTGAAACAAAATTGACAAAACTTTAGCTAAACTAAGAAAAAAGAGGATTCAAATAAATGGAAGGAGAGACATTATGACATTGAATAAATACAGAGGATTTTTAAGAGACTATTACAAACAAATATTTGCCAACAAATGAGATAACCTAATTTCTAGTTTCTAATTAGAAGAAACTGATAAATTAGTAGAAACATACAACCTACCAAGACTGAGTCATGAAGAAATAGAAAATAACAAGGAGGGAGATTGAATCAGTAATCAGAAATCTCTCAATAAGAACAGCCCAACAGCAGAGGTCAATTGTACCAAACAGTTAAAGGAGAATTAATGATAATCTTTCTCAAACTAGCAAAAAAATATGGAATAGGAGAGAACATGCCCAAACTCCTTTTACAAGGCCAGCATTACCCTGATATCAAAACCAGATAAGGACACTACAAGGAAAGAAAACTACAGATGACTATCCCTGATGAATATAGATGCAAAAATCCTTAATAAGTTACTAGCAAACCAAATTCAACAGGATATTAAAATGATCATACATCATGATCAATTTATATTTATCCCTGGGATGAAAGGATGATTCAATATACACAAATCAATGTGATATGCCACATTAATAGAATGAAGAATAAAAATCATATGGTCATCTCAACGGATGCAGAATAAACATTTGACAAAATATAATATACTTTCATGATAAAAACAAAAAATTGGGAACAGAACATACCTCAACATAATAAAGGCCACATCTGATAAGCTCACAGCTAACATCATACTTAACAGTAAAATGTTGAAAGCTTTTTCTCTAAGATCAGGAACAGGAACCAGGGTGTCCACTTTCATCTTACCAATTCAGCATAGTACTGGAAGTCCTAGCCAGAGCAGTCAATCAATCAGTAATAAATAATAAATAAATAAATGGCATCTAAATCATGAAGAAGTAAAATTGTCTTTGCAGATGATATGATCTTATATATATATATATAGAAAGTCCTAAAGACTCCATCAAAAGTTAGAACTAATCAGCAAATTCAGTAAAGTTAAAGGATACAAAATTATCATGCAGAAATTAGTTGTGTTTCTATACAATGAAATATCTAAAAAAGAAATAAAACAATACCATTCATAATAGCATTGAAAACAATAAAACTCTTAGGAATAAACTTAACCAAGGAGGTCAAAGATCTATACACTGAAACTACAAGACTTTGATGGAAAAAAAAAAAAAACTGAAGAAGACATAAGTAAATGGAAAGATATCTTTGTGTTTGTGGATCAAAAGCATTAATATTGTTAAAATGTCCATACTATCAAAGCCATCTCTAGATTCAGTGCAAACTCTATCAAAATTCTAATGGCATTATTGACAGAAATAGAAAAAAACAATCCTAAAGTTTGTATGGAACCACAAAAGCCCCTGAATAGCCAAAGTAGTCCTGAGAATAAATTGGAGGCATCACACTTCCTATTTCAAACTAGTACAAAGCTATGGTAATTAACAGTATGGTACTGGCATAAAAATAGATACATATACCAATGGATTAGAATCAAGAGTCCAGAAATAAACTTGCACTTATGGTCAATTAATATTTCACAGGGAGCCAAGAATACTTAGGGAGGAAAAAGTAGTCTCTTTAATATATGCAGCTAGAAAAACTGGATAACCACATGGAGAAGAATAAAATTGGACCCCTATCTCAAACCACTCAGGAATATGAACTTGAAATAGATTAAAGACTTAAACATAAGACCTGAAACTACAAAACTCCTAAAGAAAACAGTGGGAAAGCTCCCTGACACATTGGCCTTGACAATGATTTTTTTGGATATGATACCAAAAGCTCTAGCAACAAAAGCAAAAATAAGTGGGACTACATCAAACTAAAAAGCTTCTGTAAAACAAAACAATCGACAAAAAGGCAACCTATGTAATGAGAGAAAATATCTATAAATTATATATATAATAAGAGGTTAGTATCCAAAATATATAAAGCAAAAAACCAAACAATCTGATTAAAAGTGGACAGAGGGAATCGACATTTTTTATATAAGATACACAAACAACCAACAAGTACATGAAAAAGTCCTTGATATCACTAATCATCAGGGAAATGCAAGTTAAAACCACAAGGAAATATCATCTCACACCTGTTAGAATGGCTATCAAAAAGAAAAGAAACGTGTTGATAAGGATGTAAAGAAAAGGAAACTCTTGTGCACTGTTGGTGGGAATGTAAATTGGTACAGCACTATGGAAAACATCAAGGTTCCTCAAAAAATTAAAAATAGAACTACCATATGATCCAGCAATTCCATTTCTGGGTATTCAGCCAAAGGAAATTCAAAACAAAACAAAATGATATTGAAGAGATATTGGCACTCCCATGTTCACTGCAACATCATTCATAGTAGCCAAGATATGGCAACAACCTAAGTGTCCGTCAATGGATGAATGGCTAAAAATTGTGTGTGTGTGTGTGTGTGTGTGTGTGATGGAATATTATTCAGCCATGAGAAAGAAGGAAATCCTGCCATTTGTGACAACATGATGGACCCTGATAGTAGTATGCTAAGTGAAATAAGTCAGAGAGAGAAAAATAAACACTGTATAATCTCATTTATTTATGGAGTTCAAAAGTCAAATGCAAAGAGAGTAGAATAGTGGTTACCAGCGGCCAGGGAGTAGAGAAAAGGAGGAGATGTGGGTCGGAGGGTGTATACAAACTTCCAGTTATGAGTAACTTATGGGGAGATAATGAATATGGTAATTATAGTTAATAATACTGTATTATATACTTGAAAGTTGCTTATAGAGATCTTGAATGTTCTAACTATAAAGAAATCATAATTATGTGCATGATGGAGGTGTTAGCTATGGTGATAAATGTTTACAATATATAGGTATCAAATCAACATGTTGTACACCTAAAACTTACACAATGTTATATATCAATCACATCTCAATAAAACTGGAAAAAAAATAGTCAAATCATAGTTAACCAGATGATAGAGGTAAAGATGGAATAAAGGGAGGGCATGTGACAGAATACCAAAATAGATTTGAGATGAAACCTAATGAATATTTTGTGTTAGCATCAGGCATAGAAGAAAAAAGTAAATAAAATATAAGCTAATCTTCAGAATTTTATCATTTCCTCTTAAAAAGAAATGTAAGCTTGTCTCCAATTGTCTTTGGCTCTTAAAAATAGAACCAATCCGATTTTAAACCAGTTAAGTTTCTAAAATATCTAAGAACATGATACACACATTGCCTTTGATAACCTTAACCTTGTCAGTAGCCTAGGTTGCTTGAGTTATGAGTCTTCCAGTCCTCATTTGTAAGAGGTATCTTTGTGAAACATTGACAGGAGCCACTGGCGGCTCCACCTGCAGCCTCCTCTCAGGGAACAGGATCTCCTAAAGCTGAGGATAAGCTTGTCATAAGAGAGTAAGCCCTCCTGTCTTCAGAAAAGGTGAAGATTCCCCTGTAGATCAAAGGAGTTCTCCACTTGTATGTGACATTGAAGCTACCACCAAGCCTTTCCAACTCAGGTTTTTGGTAAAGAGGGATTAATTAGCCTCACGAGAGCAGAGCCTTGTGAATGGTGTGGCAATGGTCTCTGACTACAAGTCTCTGCTTTGGGATGCTAACCCAGACTGGCTCAAATGGGTAGAGGTCATGTGCCCACACTGAGGAATGGGTTTGGGTTTCCAACTGGAATGTCTTTCACTTGTGCAGTGAGAGACCAGGATATTCAACAGTATTTGGGTGCTGGAGGAGATTTCTACCCCTGTGGGAAGACTCTTTGGAATAACAGCCTCTCCCTCAGATTAACTAATTCAGGCTTTGGTGCCATATTCCCTTCCAAAAGTAATGGAGTGTATACTCCTGAGTCATGTGTAGGTGCAGAGAAAATTAGTGAAGATGTCAACTTTTAAGGGTGATGGACACTGCTGGGTGCACATGGTGTTCAGATCTTTTAAAAGCTAATTTTGATTTTCCTGTGCCTAATCTCAGAGGAGTTAGATACAACCTATGGTAATTATTGATTCAGATCCCACTGGTGTTGAGCTTCCTGAGAAATGTCAATAAGAAATAAAACACACACACATAACTCAGACTGAGGCAAACATTAAACCAGATTAGTCTTTCATGGTCACCTTTTCTTTAGGATTCAGAGAAAAAGAAAACCCAAGAGAAACTTGGGAAATAACTCCATTCCCCACAGTGTCATAAGAGGCCAGAGCTCTTGAGGGCAAATGTCAACAGCAAGTGCCAACTAGGTACTGGCTTTTGGTCCCAGCAGGGCCATTCTGCCATTGCCAAAGGCTTCTTGTTAAAAATGGGTCTCCCGACCTTTTGTGCTTGGGCATTCTCAGGAGCTCAGATGTTTCTTTAGCAGGCTCAAGGACTCTCAAGTTCAAGTCACTGGCAGACTGTTCAGAGAGGAGACCTGGAGTTTCTGAATTTCAGAGGTAATGTTGGGGGAAGCGCAGGGCCTCCTTATTCAATGAGACTGCAAAATCGTTTGAACCCCAAGCTTGCCCTGGTGCTGTTCTAAGCAGCGGCACCTTCAGTTTGCCCCCCTGCTGCTGATGAGTGGAAGAGGACACCAGCTACTCTTCTAGTCAGCTTTGCCCACAGGCTGAAATTTAGTATGCTAATTAGGCGCTTGCCAAAATCAGAGCAACTCTCCTCCCTAGGGTAAACTTTGTTTTTAGTTGTTTAAAAATACACCCTGAGACAGAAATTTCAGGCCACCAAGTGACCTAGAAATCAGTTTAAATGTTATTCTATTCCTTCACTCCACAGAACCTAGGCATTCCCATACTGGTTTCAGCTGCAGCTGGGTTAATTTTCTTTTTCTTTTTCTTTTTTTTTACATGTCTGAGCAGATTTGGACCTCCCAAAAAATTTTGGGGAGAAGTAGACTTAGATGAGTTTGCCCTGCTCTATGAGAGAAGGAATTTAGCAAGCATAGATCTAAGACAGCTGCACATAGGTTTTGATACAATTTACTTGAGAATATTAGTAGTCGATTTTAGTTTCCCCCTGAGAAAATGGGTCAGTGTTCTCATAAAATTTTGCTTACCCTGTTAGCACTAATTTCTGTGTAAAGTGCTGGAGGTGTGTTCTGCTTCTGACTTATCACAACAAGCAATGGGAGTGTGATTGCGGGGGCAAATGCGATTCCTTTTTTGCAACCGTTCATGATGTGGTTAGACTTTGGCATAGAAAGACTGTGTCTCAATGCTGACAATAATAACCCGCCACTATCATTTATTGATTGCTTGCTTACCTTATGTTCATCCAAGTAAATTCATAATAACCCCATAAGGTAGGTGATATCATTGTTTCCATTTCTCAGATAAAGAAAGGGAGACTTAGGGAGGGTAAGTAATGTACGCAGAACTCAGTCATCTGTCTGCAGTCTGGGCCTTAAGCAGCCAATAGCATCTAGCCTCTATTGGTGTTGTCAAATGTGCTGGTCTCTGCTAACTCAGGATCCTGAATTGACTAGAGCTGCTCATTTCCACAAATACCCAGGATTCAGTCTGCACTCCCTACGTTAGGCCCTTGGCCTAATGGCATGGCAGCACCTGGAAGCTTGTCAGAAATGTGGAATGTCAGACCCCCACCCCCAGGGCTACTATATAGTACAAGTCCCCTTAGACATTGACGTGCATATTAAGTTTGAGAAGCACTGCTTGCTGTCTGCTACCAGAGAGGTATATATCCTTCACGTCCTTCCTCTCTTCCCCTTTGTCTAATCTTGTCTAGTAATTTTAAGTTCTTTGAAAAGAACAGTTACAAAAAAAATCACAGTCTCAAAAATATCTTACACCAAGGGGTACTCCCATGTTGTGCATGACAAGGATTTCTGGGCATCTTTGAATTTTGAGAAATAGGAAAAATTCAAACATCTAAAAGATTTTGAGTTTCAGAATTCACAGTGACATATAATTGATATACTCATAGGCCCAACTAAGACACAGAGGTCTGAGTGGTCTCAGAGGCTCAGTTCAAGTGGGTTTCACATTGGGCCGCACTCTCTTGCATTTCCCAGGGGCAGATGCCCCACAGCAGGATGAGGAGCCACCCGGTGGTAGAAGCCTCTTTGCTGGAAGGGAAAAGTGAGAACCAAGCTGTCAACAACCCCAGTTCCTGCCAAACCCATTTCTCTGCCTGCCAGCCAGTATTCTAAAAATGCATTTGGGAATTTCGACTTTTGGCTTTTACTGAATATGAAATTCTACTGTGTATATATAGCCTTGATAAGCTGACCCAGCTTAGGGATAACTGATATATTTTGTCTTACCAGGTTCAGAATCCATTTCTAGAAGAGGTAATAATAAGGCCATGCATAGGACCCCATCCTGAAACTCCCATTCAGATAGTCACGGTTCTGCACACTGTTACAGGATTAGGAGCAAAAACATTTGCTGGGGGAGCGGAGGGCTTCCGAGGACCAGCGAGCTTTGAAACAGGCTGTAGCACCTGGTGGACCTGGGAGAGCACCACTTTCTGGTCCTCAAAGGGGCAACGCCACATACAATTTATGAAAATGGAGGGTCATCAAATGTGGTCACTGCTGCCTAAATTTTATTATTTTAGACCCAGTGTTTCAAAAGTTATTCAGTTTTTGCAGAACAGACTTAAACGGTGCTGTTGTTAGCAGTACTTCATCTTTGCACTCCGAAGTCTGACAGATCTCAGTTTGAATCCTGGTTTCAGCTAGGACAAGTTCCTTACTCCAAGCCTTATTTTTTTAAAATTCCATTTTTCAGATAAAGAAATGGAGACTTAGGGAGGGAAAGTAATATATTTTTAACACTTCTTTAATCACATAGAGCACATGTAACATGTGCAGTATAGAGGACACCTGTAGGCCTGCCCATCACGGAGGTGCTGTCTCAGCGGCAGGGTGGGGCACGAAGCTACTGCTGCCTGGCTCTGGAGGCTGATCCAGACTGGTGTGTCAGAGCACCTGGCCCGTGACAGGCGACGGAAAGGATGAGGTGCTCATTTCACACAAAATGTGCCTTTTCTCCTGAGTCACAGTTTCTGGTGAATAAAGCTTTATTAGCTTTAGAGTAGCAAATGGCTAATGTATTCACTCGTGATGGTAAGACAGACTGTGGAAATGTACCTACACATTACTTTTTTTTTTTTTTTTTGCTTACTGCCTTTGTTTCTGCAACTCTTCAGCCCCTTCCACGAATTCTTCTAAAGGCAGCTGAGCAGAGAGCACAAGCCCATTTTTCACCTATGACCATGGGCATGCCTAGCTTGTACCCAGTTTTGCCTTTCCTTCTGGTGCCCTCCTTGGAGACAGAACACCAAAAACATAATGCTTGTGAGGCTTCTGAAGAGCTCAAGGGAGCAGCTTGATTCCCTACTCAAGGGAAAGGTCAGACCCCAAAGGTGGACTCCATCAGTAATACGTTCCTGATGCTGTCAAAAATTTTGGAACATTCAACGTTCAAAATATTTAAGTTTATACAAAATACAGCCATGTACAAAAATGTACACAACATTTTTCATTCTGTTTACAAAGGGTGACTGTAGTTTTAAATACTTTCTGCTTATATGTCATGTAAACATTGTTCTGGGCCCATTTTATTTACTAAAATTGTTTCCACTCTTGAAGATTTTAATGACTGGAGAGGTGCTTTAAGATGGAGAATTAGGTCTACCAAAATGATTTCTAGAGCCACACACACGACCATGATTGGCCAGATTCCAGGCAAAATGAGATTCTCTAGAGATAACTGCAGCTTCACAACAATACAAAGTTGTAGATGTATAGAGTTCATTTTACATACACATCTGTATAAATTTGTAAGCGATCTCAGCTCATCTACATACATCTGTTATGAAAGACAGTGGTAGAACGCAGATGCCCACAGTGGCACAGTCTCTACTTGGAAAAGTGGCCAATGCCACAGAACTGACATATAGATCACTCATGTTTGGAGCTTGCCATGTTGGCCACCCTGTGAAGAAGGCCCAGTATGTATGATTTGAATATATAAAAATTTGAAAATATTGTTAGCCAGTCTTTTGACAAAATACAATCTTCAATACATTTTGAGGGTTGAGAAAAAAAAAAAATAAGGGAATAAATCGAAAGTACATTCTGGATTCTGCTAAACACATGGGCTTCAGAAGAAACACTACTTCCTTCAGTTTTTTCCCTCCCCGTGGTTACCCAAGTGGATGCTAAAACGGAATGTGAGGAAGTGTTGGCCTTGGTGCAGAAACTACCTCTCCTTACGGGCAAAAATCCAGGAAGGTGTGTGTCAGGAAGACCACTCTTGGAAGAAAAATGGAATTAGACTACAACCAGCTTTTCACAAAGCAGTTAATAGTTTATGGCATTCAGTTATTAATATATTGTCCAAAGTAGTGTTACTCTTCAGAAAAAAGGCATCTTTATTAACAGATTAAGAATTGCTAAAAAAATTAATCAACAAACTTTAAAATTTGATTTTCCTTGTAAATCTGTGATCAGTTCTAGATACTGAGTCCAGTTCTGTCTACTGAGAACTAGGCAGCCCCAGAAAGAACCAATTTAATTGGCACCATAGTAGCCCCTTGATTCTGACAATAAACTTAAATATGCAATTTATGAGGAATTCTAAGCTCGGCTGCATTAACGAATGCTCAGAACTCGGGCTCCAAGACTGCTGGCCTCGGGACATCTCAGTGTTATATTTATGACACAAGCACGGCCCTGAGGCATTTGTCCTGGGCTAGAAATGCCATACCTGAGCAGACACACCCCGCTCTTCTGCCACCATGCAAGTGTTGCATCAGAATGAGACAAAGCAAAAATTATACTGATGTAACAAAGAGAGACGCAGCTGATCCCTGCCTTGGCAATAATAATCTTGACTTCAAACTGGCAAGTGAAGGGAAGAAATCTAATTTGATTTGGTCTTTCATGGAAATTTTTCTTGAATTTGAGATCATGAGATTATGTGGGCTTCTTCTAATAGCATAAGACAAACTACCGCTGTCTCAAATCTCCTAAGTAGGCCCTTAAACCTAAACCTTGCACATACATGACCAGAAAGTGAAATCCAAACTAAATGATTCAATGATGAAACACATACTTAATATAGTAATGATACCATATTTAATATAAACATCTATTTCAATGTTTACTCCAGACTAAACATAATAAAAGCAAATGCTTGTGAAAATTACAAACCTCTTCTATCTCTAATTCTTACAACCATACAATCAAGTTTATTCATGCTTTATCTTTACTTATCACTGTAATTAAATAACCCTTGACATTTATTTTGTTGGCATGTGCTAATAAACATGCACACATTCCCAAGAGAGCAAAGAAAAAAAAACCGGTCAGGAGTATTCAGTGTGAAGCCAATTAAGAGGCTGCCTCCAGGGCCTTGAGACCCTGGGCTGCAGAAATGGTTGCCGTGGAAACAAATTCGTCACAGCACTCTGGCGGAGTCAGAAGCTACTAACGTGTCTTCAGATAGAATCTGGTGTAAATACGGTTTCCCCACCCTTATTCTGGGTGCCATTCTACAAAGTATACAGATTAGGAATTACAAAGGAAAACACAACATTCCATACACAATTTTATTTTACTAGAATTTGGTGTATTTTTTATTCAATCATACAAATCTGAATGGAGATTCCTGAATAAATCTTTTACTTAATTTATCTTTGGCAGAAACAATAGATTCAAAATATTTAGTAGCTTCTCATTTACATAGCTTGTTCTCTTTTTAAATTCTGTAGTATATTAGTATTTTCAAAACAATACTCTTAAACAGGTGTACTTTAAAAGTTAGCTGGTAATGATTTGATTTATATTATAGCTTATTTAAGAGAATAATTACAAAGGACAGAATAGACATGTATTTCTTTTAAAAATACAATTTTTGGTCATGTGAATGATTCATGTTCAGATTTCAAAAATAGAAAACATCCTAAAGTGCATCATTTTATTTATAACTCCTTGAAATTATAGCAATCTGCAATGTAAACAGTAAAGAATACCAAACTATATTTTCATGTACATTTAAATTTGCAGGATTAGGTACCATCTTTAAGTGTGTGGATTAAACCAGGGCACATTGCTCATACCTCTACATGGATGTTTTCCAGAGCAAACTAAAGGCATTCTTTTTCACCCACTCAACTTAAACAATTTTCAGTGGACAGAGCTGCCATCTCACTTCAGCAATGGAAAAATGCTGCTATCAATCCAATCTGACCAGTTTCTCAAAAACCCATTTTTTTTTTTTAAACTGACAACTGGTCAGTAGAGTTTTCTTTTTCTTCGTTTTCTTAAACGAAATAAATTGTACCCTTTACAAAGGCAAAACATAGAGGAGGACATCCTGTTGATCTGTTCAACCTGCAATATTATCTTCCCAAGGCAGAACTGCTGAAACACCTTGTCTGGTGGTGGTGTGCAGATACCCTGCTAGACCTCAGACAGCACAAAGGCGGACCTGGGATGGGCAGGCAGACCCAGAACTCACTTTCCCCAGTGCAGACACAGAAGATTAAAAAGTAACAACAAATCGTGAAGTGACATCAGCACACTGAAGAGATGAAAGATTTGGTGTCTTAAGTTCCTTGGTCCATCTGAAATGTGTAATATAGACAGTTTTGTGACAGTCTTTGGAGAAATTATAATCGTAATTGGCCACACACCATTATTTGTTCTCTTTATACATGATCTTGAAAATAATCTGATTTAGATTCTGCTTTAGGCTGAGCTCTAAAGGCTACATTTAACATTCAATGATGGGATTTTAAGTGCAGGTTTACTTTTTAAAAAATTAAACTCTGGTAAGTACTCAAGTGGCTGAGAACAGAGGTGCGCTCTCTCTCTCTCTCTCTCTCTCTCTCTCTCTCTCTCTCTCTCATGATCCTCTGCACTTCAGCTAAGAATTAAGCAAGACCCTTTATGCCTTTATGTCTGGCTAGTGCCAAAACGAAACCGAGCCCCAAACAGGCTGCCGTAGCACGCCGGCCTCGCTTAGTGTCTGATGTGTAAGTCTGAGACTGATTAAGTACAGTCAATGTTCAGGAAAGAATTCTCCAGGCTCTTCACCCTGTTACCTGATTTAAAATCAGCATTCATATAGCTCCTGCCATATTCCCCCTGTGCTCTGCAGATGATCCAGTCCTACAGGGATCAAAATTCTTTGTCAGCTGAGGAAGTCCTGAAGAAATACACCATCAAATAGATGTTTGCACTCCCATTCAGGGCAGATGCAGCTTCCATCTACCTGAGAGCTGAACGGGAAACAGTTCACACAAGTGGGGAAGGTGCAGCTCTGTGGAAAGGTCACAGAAATGGCCATGGCAGCAAAGAGGGCTCCAATGCACATTCCTTTACTGGGTCCAAAGAGAACAGGGACTGGCACAGCAAGTTTGTTCTACAGAGTGAAGACCTGAGCTAGTTTTTATCACAGTTAGACAGAGAATGGTCTCCTGTTTCTCAGTTATCCAGGGAAGAACAGTGTATATTCTCTGTAGAGGAGTGTGTCTCAATGTAGTGATTCATCACTGCTACTGTTAGTAAAGCTTCCACTACAGTGTCTGTGCGTGTGTGTGCACCTGTGTGCAGGTGTGCAGGAATCCTGACTTTCCCTTACAAATTCCGAAGTCAGGGCAAGTTGCTTTCTTCCATCTAGGCGGTTTCTAAGGCAGGCAATGGAAACTAGAGCTGATCCGAATGGCCTGGATGAAGAAGGGCTACATGCTTTGCAGGTCCTGCTCTGAAGCTGCCTTCCAGTTTCTGCAGAGCTGTTGTATACCAGGGGAGGCAGATGGCCAATCCACAGTGCATCGCCAGCCTCCTTTGCTTGGGCCAGGGCTTCTTCCTTACATGGACTTGGAATCGGTGTCTCTCTTGCTGATAAGCACCTCCAAGAGCCTTAGTTTCGCCTTTATGTGCTTATATTCATTGTATTCTTCAGCCATAGGAGTGCGATCTTCCTTCTGGACATTTCTAATGGAAACAAAGGGAAAGGGGCTGAGGACTCTTTGCTGTCTCTCCTAGATGATACAGCTCAGCAGGTAAATTATCAGCATGGAAACTTTGCAGTTTATCAACCTGTAGAATCAGTGTTGCCAAACATCACTTGGTGTCAAGACTGGAGGTGGGTTTAGACAAGCAGTGAAGGATAGCTTCCTTCAGAAGGCAGCTGAAAGGCAGCTATGAAAACTCATGTGACTTGAGTTTTTATAGTTAATCTGGCATCTTGTAGAATGGTGTGAAGGACTAAGAAATGTAAAAATGTTCTTCTCTCTGATGCTGGTATGTGTGAATTCACATTAAAAGTCTCCATACACTGAAATCCTTTATACTTAATGCTTTCTCACTTTTATTTATTTCATCTAATGAACCATTCAATTTCTACTTAGCAATTGGCATACCTATAATTTATAGGTTTTTCAAAAATATAGTCAATACACCTAATTATTATAAAATTAGTCTTGGAATTCAGCAATTGAATCATAAGTCTTTACTGCTTATTGGGTAATTTTATATGCATACTTTTTATATACACAAGTGCTAACTGCAAGACTATAGGTGAAGCGCTGTGCAAAGTGGACCTGTCTCCATGATCTAATATAGCCCTCAGGAGAACTTGATGACATGGTGCTATTATCCACATCCTACACACGCTGAAGGGGATGGGGGAGTTGGGCTCGCTGCAGAGCTACTGCGCTCAGTGGCTCAGCCGAGCCACCAGGGAGGTGCAGTCCTGCTTCTCTTTTCCCTTTGGAATGCGCATGTCAAGCATTCAAACGCCAGGCTTCCTTTTCTTATTAAAGAACAAATATGGGACTTCTTTTGTTCAATGAACTAAAAATACAGTTATTTTTTCATGCCCTGCCTTGTTCAAGGAAAGGACTCTAGCTAGCTTCTGAGGGCAGTGAAGGGAGCAGGGCAGGGAGGAGCAGGGCAGGGAGGAGCAGAGCCTCAGCCGTGCTCCCTGCGGGGCTTCACCCTCCTCAGAGACGAAATGGTGGAACCAGGATTTAGATACGAAGTCACTCGGAGTTTTAAACTTGTATGATGATTATGAATTCCCAACAATTATACATTCTGAATACTTGTGAAGTTTACATAATTATATATAGTTCCTTTATGTTATAGGATATCTGTATATATTGTGATAATAGTTATATGAGAAGAAAGATAAACAGACAAACCACAACTATGCCTAGTAAGAAGACTAGAATGAAACCCATCAACACATTAATCCTGGTTTACCTTTGGGTATTATTATTATTATTTGGGGTATTATTTCTTTTATCTGCTTATCTATATTTTTCTAAATATCCTGCAACACATGGAGAAAGAAAAGCGAATATTTAGGTATAAAATTTATAAATCTTGACAACGTCATCACAGGACAGATTCAAATCAGAGATCTTAAGAATAAATTTATACAATAATTGAAATAAACTGTAATGCAACACATTCTAAATGCCAAAGTTAATTTTTATGGTCCTTTTATTTCCCAATACTTTTGCAAAATATAAAGGGGACTTAAAGAGAAACTATATTTACACTATTTAGATAATTTAGATAAAAATTAAATCAATTTAAAATGATACAACTTAACCTCAATGTAAGAGATACAAATCTATTCTACCCTGACCTCCTGCTGTGATGTGAGTCAGACACATGCTGTGTGCAGCCACTTGCAAAGGGAGGAGACTATTCCTCAGCATAATGTTACATAAGGATTCCAATATGCCTTCAAACTTACTGGAGAAAAATACCTTATCAGTCAGGTGGATTTACTGCTGCTTGTATATTTTTCATTCAAAGGAGACAACTATCACGTTTGCTTTTAAAATGTGCTTTAAAATCAGCGAGATTTAGAATCCACCTTTCCTTATTTCTCTTTCTAGTTTCTTAAGGCCCAAAACAAAACAAACCAGTGCTGTCAACTGGAAACTTAGCTTTAAGCTGCTCATTTTAGATTAGAATTTGATATGACAGGTTAGTTTTATAAATGTTAGCTTGGTCTGCATCAGTCTTGGATACTATCCAAGAAGCATTTCTTCCTGAAGGATCACACAAACCCCATCGTCTCACAGTCAACCTCAAAGAGGCCCTGGACACACAAACACAAGGACTAGGTTACAGGGCAGATGCAAAGCAGTTCCTACATCAGAGACATTACACAGATCTGACAGAAGAAAAAGAGGATGTATGTGCAGAGAGGAAAGGAAAACATGCCTTACCTTCCATTTTGTCTGAAAAAATTGTCTTCAAAATCACGAAGTGTCTTTCGAATCCTTTTCTTTTCTTCTCTCATTTCCTGAAGGTGTTCCAAGAGTTCCGGTCTAAGAGGGGCAGAAAAATTTCGAGAAAATTGAGTTAAATCTGACTTGTTATAAATGTAATGAATGTGCAATTTGATAAGTGTTGTGGATAAAGGGGTAAATACACAGATGCAAAACCATTGAGGGAGCTGAGGAATAGCAGAAATGGGTATTTTCTGTCCCTCAAAATACTGACAACTGCTGTGACTTGTGGGGCTCCAGCTACAATGAATTCTTAGGGCTTGTGACAGATATCTCATGGTGCTCTGTGATAGTTTGCTTTGAAAGAAAGAGTGGATATCTGTGCTTGATGAGTGTTAACTGATGAGCTGTGGAGTACAGAACCACACAGTGTCATTTATAGAGACCGTCTGATTGTTTAGGCAAGATCTCAGATCCTCCCTCAGATAACATGGGATGATGCATATACCAAAACTGAGCCAGAAGCTTAAAAAAAAAATCACTGTTTTATCCACATAGATGCACCCCAGGTAAGTCACTTGTGTTTTGTCCACAAATTTAAGTACAAAGACCAAAATAATATTTAGGAAAATTATTTTCATCCAAACATTTCAACACCAAAATGACATACATTGAAGCAGCATGGAGATTTGAAAGCCCAGTATCCTGGCTGCATTTTGATGGTATTTTATCATCCATTGGGGAAATAAACCCATCAGCATCATCTTCAAATTGGTCGAGAAAGCAACGGGCACTAAAATCAGTTTTCAGAGTGACCATGAAGTCCTGTTTTGTGTTGCTATCATCCTCTGAACCCTCCTCTTCTTCCTGGAGATACACAGCAATTCCAACCAAAATGTGGTTACTTTTCTGACATTCTTTCATTACAAGTAACATTTAACATTCTTTTAATTATTTAGACACCATATAGCTTCTTCTGTATTGACATTTAGCAACACACATACATTATGAACATCTCTATATACATAATAAATAACACAAATATTAAACACAGCCACTCAGTAGGGGAAAAAACTATTAAAAGATCAGTGTACATCACAATTAACATTTGTCAAGGCTGAGGGTATGGAGGAACAGCCATCATAATTTATACTCTCAATCAAATGATGCAAAAGAATCTAAAAGTTCCCATCTCTGTGACAGTACATAACAAAATCCACCACCGGCAATCAGTGCTTTCAGGATTCCATTACTTGTATACCTCAGAAAGTATTTTTATTAAGCTATGAATATTCTCAGAAATTGAACAATACAATCTTCCCATTTAAGAGTTGAGGTTATAAAATACTTCATGGTTGTCTGATACACAAAATCTAATGAATTTTTGAGAAGATCCAAACATCTATCTTCCCATGATTAGAATCATAAATCTCCTAAGTTTTCCCAAGGAACTTTCAAGGACATGCCTGTATTTCTCAGCATCCAAGATTCTAAGAAAAGTATTATATTCTCTGCCTCGATGATAATGCAGTTAGAAGAGCAATGAAGTCAAATTAGTAATTCTTAGTGCCAATTTTAAAGCTATGTAAGTCTAAGAAAGAAATAATATCAGAGTCTGAAAGAGAGATTTTAAAAGTAATTTACCACCAAAATATACAATCAGACCAGGAGAGAATATCCTAATATCTTGAAAAATGAAAAAATTGGTTAGGAGTACAGCTACATGAACAGCAGGAAGCACAACATCAATTGTTCCAGTTAAACCACATGGCTTCAGTGCCACTGCAGCAGGTTAATCTCAGGAGGCAGCAGTAGTTACCACTGGCGGTCAAAGTACAAGTATGTACACTGCCTGTGGTGGAGTTTCTTATATGAAGTTTGGTGCATTTATAATGGGGTCTCTGAAGAGAAATAACGTAAATAAACAGACAAAATGACAAAAAAGGACTATTCTATAACTACAACAAAGTTGTTACGAAGATAACACTGGCAAAAACTAGGTGGCTTTTCCAGATTCTCTCTGGGGTGACTTCTGATCTTCAATTTCTTTGCTTGGTCCATGGAAGTAAATGCCTCATTATTAATTTTTTAAAATGTTTATTATTAAAATTTTATATTAACAGAGTAAAAGTGATTTTTAAGTTAATAATTTAAAATTATCTCATTTTTAAAAGGAAGTAATGATTCCCACCTATGTAGTCTTCATAAGGTACACTTGGCACACAGGCAGTGCTGCTCAGCCTGCTGCTCCCCACCCGCTTCCCCTGGATGAAGAAAACCAGGTGGAACCACCCGACCATAAACGCCACAGAGGTAGGGATTTGAACCTGTCTGAACACTGCTGTCCACAGAGCCTGGCCAATGCCTGCATATAGTATGTGCTCAATAAATGTCTGTTAAACAGCCTAGTAATTCAGTTTTAAAAGAGAAATGCAAACTATTAAGAGCGTTTTAAAACCTAAGACACAGAAGAAATAAAGTTAGGTGTCTTGGCCTTATCAATTATATCCCAGGGGCCTGGGAAAACTTAAAAATGTGAGAATGTGTCTTGTACATTTTTAACGACGAAGCTAAACAAAACTATTCTAGATAAGCTAGGACAATCATAAGGAAAAAGAGAAACAGCCAAATAGATCTTCAAATTATAAGACTATCAGGTTGTTGTGAATAGTGGGTAGATTCTAGAAGGAATCAATACATAATGTATGAGCAACTGATTAAAAAAATAATAATAACGATCAATGGTGACTAGCACTGGCTCCTTAAGAACAAGTCATGAAAACTATTTTCCCTAGTTCGATAGAATTGGCATTAACAACTGGATTTCAATAAAGAATGAGGTGAGCTGACCTACCAAAGGAAAGCTACTTGTGAAAATCTGTGCAGAGCGATGGTGACATGAGTCTGGAGAAAAGTCTATTACAGCAGGCTCTTTACCTGACTCTGCCTTACTCTATATTTATCAATCACTTGGATAAAGACGTAAATGGCATATTCAAAAAACACATAGGTAATACAAAGTGGGTAGGGATCTCTGGTATGCTGCAATACGAACTCTAGATTTAATATATTTCATGAGGCTGGAATAGATGTATGAAAAAAACTAACTGGAAAAATTCAAGTTTCTATAGTTAGGTTAGGAAAATAAAAAGCTTGATACACAATAAGCAATCCATAGAAAAGGAAGCTGGGGATTGCATAAACCAACAATAAGACAGGGCAACAAGCAATGGTTCTCAAATTGGGGGTGATTTTGCCCCTTAGGGGACCCCTGGAAATGTCGGGAGACATTTTTGTTTGTCGCAACCGTGGAGGGAGTGGTTATAGTGCACATGTGGCATCTAGTGAGTGGAGGCCAGCCCCATACAACAAAGAGTTGTCCAGCCCAAAATGTCTACAGTGCCGAAGCTGAGACATCCTGTTATAGGAAGACAAAAATGACCTCACAGTACATTGACAGCCATGTAGTCACAGAGGTGTTGAACTAAAGGGCTTTAGTAAACCGGATCGAGGTCAGGACTAGTCCTTGATCCACTCTCTTGCTGGTTAAACCATATCTAGAATAGTGTATAGTTCTGGGTTTCAGTTTTTAAGAAAGATATACATTGGTGTGTATATAGGCAGAGTCACTGGACTGCTGGATGGTCTGGAATCCATATCACATGAAAAATAGTAAGAGGAGCGTGGAGATAAAAATTTCACAGGGTGTGGGTGGGAATGGGCAGAGCAGGCGACTAAATATATGAAGTGCTCATGGAAGAAGCACTATGCTTATTCCATGTTGTTCCAGAGGTCAAAGCTAAGCCTATTAAGTAGAAAGTAATATATTAATAATAATTATGACTATTATAAATTTTAATTATGTTCATTAATTATATTTTATAGTTATCAAACATTTATATATCTAAATTACATATTATATAATTGTCATATTTTATAATTTTAAAAATGATACTTACAAAACAATGTTTTTAGTTATTATTGATGTTTACTACAGTAATAAGTGACCTTACTCTCCCTGTTGCTGTAAATTTATCAAGCTTGAAGATGGAATCACTTCTTAGAGACAGTGTCTCTATTCTGTCAGAGAAGTTTTAGAGGAAATTTTTATGTTGGATGGGAGAAATGATGACCTCTAGGATTTTTTGGCTGGAAGATTTAGGGCCTCAGAGTTTGAGCTGGCTCTATTTGATACACAGCTCGTTTCCTCCTATAAACATTTAAAACCAGGGACGGTTTTTTAAAAACAACTTAAATACAATCTTCTTATCTGTACACATGCCAAATTTTAATTGTATCAGAATTGCCAAGAATTAGTACAATCCAAATACATGCTAATAAGTCTGGCCAATTGGAACAAAATGAACTAAAAGATAGCACTATTTACAAAAGCAATGTAATCATTGCAAAATTATCTGAAATTGTGACCATCATGCGAGCCAGAAAAAGAGCCATGGCCAAAATACACTTGTGAAAAAGAAAACTGTGCTAAAAAATAAGATTTGGAAGAATGTCCTCTTTTTAAAAAGAGCATCAATAGTATATCTTCCATTTGTTTAATATGACAATTATTGTGTCACATTTTAGATGTGTTAAAGAACACATTTTCATCTAGTAACAGTTCTATCACATGATTCTAAGAAAAATATATTAATTTTCATACATACAATTGCCCACCTTTGTTTAATTACAGTGATTTAATTTTTGTGTGAAATTACCAGCTTGACAAAATATATCTTCTTTCATTGTCTTAAAGTAAGAAAATAGCTCTAATTTTTAAGACACAATATAGCATATTCACCTAAGTTTCACATTTAGAGCTTTTCATAAAACAAATTCTATTTACAATAATATGAATAGTAAGCACAATCATTGCCTAATACCTTAAAGTTAGGTATCTGAAGTATTTAAGACCCCTAAGAGGTAAGAAAAGGAATAGAGTAAATAAAAGAAGACTGTATAACTTCTGACACCTTACCTCAGTTATAATTAGAATTAGGCGAGGAAATGGAGCGTTTTTCAACTGGCGTCCCTCCGTGGGAATGAGGCCCCCATATTTTGAAATAATCTTTCCTAACTCCAGCAAATTAAAGACCATCCCAGGCTTGGAATTGTCATAGAAATATAACAAGTGAAACTCTTAAAACTCACTTCTGCTTTGGGTTTTACTCTCCCTCCTGACTTAAAAAAACTACTAAAAGATAATCACTGATTTAAAAATAATGACATTGACTTTTCATCTCTAGAGCCCTGTATGAGGTTGTCCAGTGTGTTCAGTTATCTAGAAACAACAACATGAAAGAGGTTGATCCTAATCCAGGCCAATTAGGTCCATACAGAGACACACAGATCTATGGGCACAGATTATACCTTCCAATCTAGAAAAAGTAGTCACTGAAAACTAAATTCGCTAGGCGAAAGGCAGGAGGAAGAGTGAGTAAAACCATACTGGCAAATCTGTCAAAGACAACTAAGACATTTGTCTATAAAATGGTAATTTTTCATTGTGTGATACACACACACATATAATGCCCTTGTTAATTTTATTTTTTCTATAAACTCAGCAAACGAGATTTTTTTAAAGAAAAAGAGTTACCCAGTGAGCTATTTTAACAAAATTTTGAAATATAAAAAAATCCATCCTCCAAATAGGCAAAACGCCCTCCCAAACTAAAAACATTGTGAAAACAAAAGAATCACCCATGAAAACAAAGAGCAAAAACAAACAAACCAACCAACCAACCAACCAACCAAGGGGAATGAAATGAAACTAAGGAAACTAAGCGCGTCTATAACATAAAAAAGGACTGTTCAGAGGTGGTTGTGTGCAGATTTTTGGGGACACTACAGGAAGCCATCACCAAGGGGCCTAATCACAAGCCCCTCCATTCACAAGAGGCAGGGAGGGGACTAAGGTGGATTAGCAAGTGGTCACCTTTATCTCCTTGAAGAAGGAAGCCGTTTCACCCTCGATAATTGGCTGCAGCAAAGGGCTTCTCCGCTTGCTGGAGGGGGAACCCTGCGACAGGCGTTAACAAGTAGGTTATATTGCGCACCTTCCCCTTTCCCGCCAGCTCTCTGCCTCTGCTGCCTCATCAGTATTTTATTACCGCCTTTTAACGATACATTCAAATTCCTCCCCATCAAAAACTCCCAGGAAAACCAGGAACAACTAAAGTTCTTTTACAAGTGCTGCTTTACTTCTGAGCCCCCACACACAAACCAAGGAGCTTGGAACACGCGGGGAAAACCTGAGGGGAAAACACCAGTTCCCCAATCACAGTAACTCCAAGAACACCTGAACTGTGAAAAGCTTCGACTCTAATAAAGTACGCTCACCGAGGGATAAAAAGGTTACCTGACTTCCCTGCTGTCCACTCACCTATTTAAGGACACTAAGGGTTCCTAACTGAGGAATGAAAACCAGTCCTTAGATTTAATCCTTTTACTGGTTAGTTTACTAATTATTCTGCAGAAAATTTCTAGAAAAATAGCTTTCTTCAAACACACCTGCCTGAGGTCTCTGGACCATCTCTCATTCATGTGAACAAGTACACCATTAAAAGACATATAAAGACTACAGCTCAGGCCTAGAAATAGACAAGGAGATTTAAAAGCAGGACTAGAAGTGCAGCAGCTAAGGTGAATATGCATTTCAACAACAATCAAGAAGGCTGTGTCTACTTACTAAAAAGCCTAAGGGCCAGCAAAGGAAGCCCCAGGGTCCCTGAAACTAGGCAACAGAGTTCCCCGGAGAGGGACAGGGCATTCACACCACACTCATAGCTGGGGGCGGAAAAGCTGAGACTGGGATAAGGGGGGAGGGCAAGCTGGCTAGTGCCGGGAAGACTTTCCCACAGTGGAAGGCAAGTTGCTGCTCTCTACTACTAGACTAAATTAGAACTCAGAAGCCAAAAGTGGCTAGGTCCAAAGATGGCAGCCACTGGGAGCACCTTCACAGTCATTAGTCTTCCTCCCTTTCTTCCATCTTACACTTCTCCACATCCTCTAAAAAGAGGAGGCTTGCTCTCCTGAGTTCCTTCAAGAATTTCTCCCTGGATATGATTCCTGAGGGCCTTATCCCTTCTTGGAGGGGGAGAGAAGACTATTAACGGAGGGCCCTTGGGACCAGAGAGGCACTCTTTGGTGTGGAGAGGCCTGGGGAAAGCACAGCCCTGTCCCCTTGGTGCTCTGTCTCTGAGGAAAGAATAAGGGAGTTGGCCCAGCACATGTCAGATGGATAAATATGGCCAAAGCATGACTCCCAAAAGAAAAATTAATTCTATCATGTTCAGATTTGCTCACTTTTGACAAATGTAGCCTCAGTCTTTGATAACTTCTTCACTCTTCAAGCTTAGGGGCCACTGACATTAATGGCAGGTTTAACTATTAAAGGCGATTCTTTAATGAGAAAGCAGGTTAGGGTTCTATTAACATAGCTAGGGCTCATTCGACTAGGTAATCAACAACAGAGAGGTGGTGAACTCACGATGATGGGTATAGTGTTGGCTCGGGACAGGATCTGTTTGACCAGCCGGTATCTGTCATAAAGTGGCTTCATAACTTGACGTTCATTCTTGGTTACCTAAAAAGCAAGGACAAGAGAGCTGAGAAGCCTGCTCCAGGCCTAGAGAAAGTACTGATGATGCAACTGAAGTCTCACCAGTCTCCCAAAGTTTATTGAAACTGATAACATTATTTAGTTGATGAATGTTTAAAATATCTACTTTAGCTTCAGATCACTAGCAGTATTGCTTTTCCTAAATCAAAACTATGATCATTATCATTTCCCTGTTTAAAACTCCTTGAGGTTCAGAGTTCCTAGACAATTTACTATTTTCTAGGTCCAGGGAAGAAGAAAGCACACATTTCTTTTATAATACTTATGCAGTTCTGTAATCAATTTTTTTACATGTCTTTCTCCCCCATAAAACTGTTTTGCTTTTAAGGACAAGATTCTGGCAAACAGTGGGTGTTCAAGGGAACACCTGCCGATAGAATACATGGATTCATTTCGGTATTCCTAAAATTTGGCACAGCCCTCAAAATGTTTAAAGGACTGACTCTCTAGGCTGTGAGGAAAAATCAAGCCCAAATCTCTAGTATAGTATTTAATATAGTATTTGAAGCCCTTTATCATCTGCTGTTTCTCCTCCTCCACAGCATACCTCAGGCCCCAGAGACAGACTCGGTTGTCTCATACTTCCTTGTCTAGTTCCCTCTACCCCGGGTTGGCCCTGGTTTGGCAAATTCCAGATCAATAGCCACCTCCCCTGTGCAGCCTTCTCCAACATCTATCTGGAAGACTTACTCTCTCCTTTGTGCCATCTACTGCAACCTGCGTATTTTTACATATGCTTTGTTGCAGACTGAATGTTTTGTATTTGCCCCACAAAATCCATATGTTAAACCTAATTTCCAATGTGATGGTATTCGGAAGTGGAGTCTTTGGGAGGCGGGACCCTCATGAATAGGATTAGTACCCTTATAAAAGAAACCACTTCTGCCATTGAGGACAACAAAAAGACAGCTGTCTACAAAACAGGAAGGTGGCCCTCACCAGACATTGAACATGCTGGCATTTAGATCTTGGACTTTCCAGCCTCCAGAACTATGAGGAATAAATTTCTGTTGTGTATAAGCCACCGAGTTCTACGGTGTTCTGTCATAGCTGCCCCAATGGATGATACATTTTATACTCTATAGTAACTATTTGTTGACATATCTATCTCCTCTTTAGACTATAAGCCCCTTGAGAGCAGGAGTTTGTGTTTTTGTATCCCTGGCAACTATTTCAGGGCCTGACGTAATGGAAATATTCTATAAGTATCTGAGAAATGAGTGAATAAATATTTCAAACATAAATAGGTTTGCTAATTCATAGGTATACATGCATTTCTCTTATTTACTTAAATGGTGAATAAGATGAAGTATCTTTGTTTCAAGATAGCTGTTTGCCTTCATTTTATTTCCACATAAGAAGGCAAGAGGTACAAAAGCAAGGAAGAAAAAGTAGTATTAGCTTTGACCATTTCTTTTATGGACTTTTTGGGCCTTCACCTTTGAAGACAACTCTGGGTTATGCATAAATGAATTATCCTTTGCTGCCTTTTCATTTGCCTTTCTCAAAGTGATCAACAATAAGTAAACTTTCAGTAAACTTCAAAAGCAAAGATAGAATCCTGTCATAATACAAAAACATTCTGTGGATTTATTTTCTATCATTAGCAACAATAATAATCTTTTATTTCTATTTTTTCCTGTTATCATAATATTAAATGGTAGATGGCATTTTCCTGCTTCTACTATCTATAGTATCAAAAGGAGTTTTAAAATTGGTACTTTATTTAAAAAAATACCTGTGAAAAGTGGAAGGGAACTCAGAAATTATATACAAAAAAACCCTGAGGATGGAACCACAGGTGTTGCTACGGTATACCAACCACAATGGCTAAAATGAAAAGACAGACAGCGTCAAGCGTCAGTGGGAATGCTGGACAACTGAAACTCTTTCACTGCTGGAAAGTGTGAACACTCTGGAAAACTATTTGGCAGTATATACTAAAGCTGCACATATGACCCAGTTCCACTCTAAATATAAACTAAACAAATATGGCCATTAAGTTCACCAAAAGACACATGCATATAAAAATGTCCATAGCAGCACTATTTATAGCAACCCCAAAGTGGAAATCATCCATATGCCCAACAACAGTAGAATGGATAAGGTATGTTCCCAAAACTGAATAACATACAACAATGTGAATAAATGAGCCACAGCTATATGCAACATCTTGAATTAATCTCACAAAAACAAAGCTGAGTAAAATAAGCCAGACACCAAAGAACACATACTGTAAGATTCTACTTGCATAAAGTTAAAAAATAAGTGAATCGAATCTACAGTGCTAGAAGTCAAGATAATGTCTTTCCTTGGTGGGGCAGGAGGTCATGGTATTGACAGGAAAGTGACATGAGGGGGGTGCGTGGCAACATTTTGTTTCTTGATCTGGATGCTGGTAAGAAATTTATTCCTCACCTGGATTTGTTTACTTCATGAAAATTCAACATATATTTATAATCTGGGCCCTTTTTTGTATTTATGTTATCTTTCAACCAAAGTTAAGCAGCAGCCATAAATAAGTCTGAGAAACAGAAGTAGAGTGACTAGTACAATTTCACATTTAAGATGACAAAATTTAGGACTGAAACACATGGAATAATTTTTTCAGTATAAGATGTATCCATGAAATGTATTGCAGATGAGGTTAAGGCGCATCTTAATTGTTAACACATGACATGTAGTGCAGTATAATGTGCGAGATAAACAATAGATGGTTTGGTGACCAAAAGACATACTAAAAATAAAAAAAAAGAAGGAGTCAACATTTCCCCATTGGGGACTAACATCCTATTATTGGCTGCTTGTCAGAAACATCTTTGGCTTACAGAAGAAGACTTAGCTGGTAAAATCAGCCAGATGTGGCAAATTTGACAGAAACCAATTTCCTTTTTGAGTCTTTGTTTGAAAACCAAATTTTCTAGTTGGAGTAAATGAAGAGGATCACTGGCTTTATTCTCTGGCTTATGACACTGATATTTAGATTTTCTATGAATTGTTCATTAAATTAATGACCCTTAGGATCTAATCACCTGTAAATGACCTGATAAAATCCAGTTTTTGACTATGGAGTGTTCAAATTCATCATGACTCCATCAAAAACACTGCCATTATAGAAGTATCTAAACACCAAAATATCAAAGGTCTTTAAGTCTGAGGTGGGGAAAAAATTAATACTACTTTAATTATACAGAACTATTTTCCTGATATATATCTGAAGCGAAAGGCTTGGTGATACTAAAAGTTAATACAGCTTTCCCCATCATAAATACATGTCACATGCAATTGTCAGTGCTAGGTTTGTGAGCAGAGCCAAAAGCTAACCAATAATTAGATAAACAAAGCAGAGGCTGGTTAAACTGTCAGAAAAGGGCTGACTGATATTAAGTGGACCACAGAAAACTGGAAGTTGCCACTCTTACTCTTGAGTCATCAGCTCTCAGGGATTCTGCTACTAACCAAGAATAGACCTTTGAATAGAGTCAGCAAAGCTCTCTGAGCCTTGGTTCCCTGATTGATAAATTGCAGAATTCATATTAGAAAATCTTTATGATCCATAATTGCTTGGGAATGACTCTAGGAAAAGCATGTAGTATGTTGTCTTTTCAACATATTTTCACTCCCTTTGCCACAAACCTTGAGTTTTCATTGAAGTGGTAGCTCTGAATGGCTTTCTAATGTGTGGAAACAGAGTTATTACTAAGACGTATTTTTGCACACAAATCAAGACAGTATAAAAATCTAGATATGGAGATCTAATGGGCAAAGGCAGCACCTTCCACTATATCTTTGCTTTTGGTTAAAATAAATCTTCATCTACTGACCTCTTACTACCCTATTTGGTTGTTCTGTAAATCTCAGATAATATTTTGAGGAACAAAGGGAACACCAGCCAATAATTATCCATATTTAAATAGTTGCAAGCCTTGGGCAGAAATCACGGAGGCCTGAGGAGATACATGCATTTGCTTGCTTTATCTTTTGTGATGAGTTTTGTCTTAGCCTCAAATAAAACTTCCCTAAGAAAACATCAGTTTGGTAGCCGTCATCTAGACAGTGCCACAAAGGTGAAAGATAAAATGGCTGATGTTTTTTACTACAAAGATAAAGATAAAATTAGAACTATGGAATATTAGAGTTACACGAGCTTTGTTTTATAGATGATAAAATTCAGGACTAGACAGGGTAATAATAATTAGTAGAGACTATGTGCCAGTGTGTAAATTAGTGTGTTTTTGTTTTTCCTATGTGTCAGTCTGTATGTAGAGTGCCCTGTTAAAGCAAACAGCCTTTGTAAAATATGTACAAATGTGGCAGGTAATTGTTTTGGTCTGTGATGTGGACAGCTAGTATCTTTTTAAATCAGAATCTGTAAACTCAGCAAAAACCCACGAGCTCTGAGCACCAGCTTTTCTAAAACAACCCGAGGTCTGGAATGATAGCTTAGCTCTGGAAGTACACATATTTTTCTTTTAAGAAGAGTGTTGCCTAAATGATATTTACAGTTCAGAGTCCATGGCAACACCACAGATCTGACAATAAAATGTTCACTCTTTGATTTCAGACTGGCCAGATATCAAATGGACTCTGCTTTTCCTGAGGAGGTTAGAGCATCATGTTTTAGAGAGAGACAGAGATTCTGAACTGGGACAGAAATAAATGACACTCAAATTTCCCACAGCATTTGTTCCCTGCCCCATGATATGCCAGAAATTGACCCCAAAAGGTGTTCTTCCTTCATTGGAAAGAATGATGAAAGGGGAATCATAAGTCAGGACCAAGAACTAATATTTCATATTCCAAATTTTAAGAATGCTAAAAATGTACATTCTTCTCCCTGATTTGATCATTTAATAAGAAGTAGGCCCCAGAGAACAGAACATATAATTCTAACAGAAGTGAAAATGATCATTTATGGCGCAATTCCCTTTTCCCCCACCGAAGCCACTATGCCCCACTTTCTCAGTGCCAGACAGTCTAAAGGTAAATGCGTGTGTATTGGTAATGTCATGTAGTCTCCCTGAAAACCTATAACAGACATCTATTACACAGACAAAGCCCTGAGGCTCTGAGACTTTACTTAAGTAGCCAAGTTACAGAGCTAGTCTCAGTAGGGTGGGGTTCTGAATCCAGGTTGCCATAGTCCAGAGAGAATGAGAGAATTTGTCAACTCAGAGCAACACATACCAAGGCCCACAACCTCCTGAACTGGCAGTTAAGGTTAAGACTAGAATGCAGCTGAGAGATCTTGGGGCCTCAGGGAAGGAAGTCTTTAAAGGTGTCTATCAATGTCATGACATGAATCCATACAGTGAAAAGAAGGAAAACACATAAGACCCACCTCCCTCACCTAGGACTGTCTGGTGGTCTAGAGGAGACCCTTAAAGGCTCTGAGCCTTCAATGGGGGAACAGGTTTCTCTCTGTAAAAAGAAGTTAAATTCCAACTCTGCAAGTTCAGAATACACCATTAGGGAAAGACAAAGTTGCACAACACGTATGAGTGCCAGTGCATTTACTATTTGGTTCAATGCCTTTAAAAAATCCAAAACAAAACTTGGCTTGGGGAAAAAAAAATAACTTGGCTTGAAGCATGACCATTATCCCAAAGAGCCAGTATTTTTCCACTGTAGGGACAGGCTAGCAAAATCAATCATCATCAGCCCCAGCTTCTTCTTTTTTAAACTTAAACCTGGTAATTCAGAACCAAATACCATGGAAGATACATTCTACAGATAGTTTACTGGGCATATACCATGTTGAGTCTTACACTTGCTAAGGATTAGGTTCACAAAACCCAGAATCCCTGCCCACATGGACCTTAGAATCTAATGCTTTATTCTGGAAGCTTCTTTATTTAAAGGAACCTATTTTAGATGAAAAGATTATCTCTACTATATAGCTATGGCTGAGACTGGAAAAGAGACCCATGCTTTTTGGCTATATAAATCACACTGTGAACATAAATTTCACACTTCTTTATATCTGCTCTTAAGAGTTTGTTTTATTGGGTTCTTGACCACCTTCTGAACAGATTACTAAGAGTAACTGATAAGGATATGTAATTACAAGTTCCTGAAGGAAGAGAGAAACCTATTATGTTACCGTCTTCCGCCAGACTAGGAAACAACATTTAATAACACTCGATAACGAATTGCCTCAAATGCTCCTTGTTACAAAAAGGGAGAACCACATTTTGGATTCCTCACACTTTAGGGTATGGATGGCAACTGGAAGTTCTCTACAAACACTGGTTGCAACTGCATCGCTGAGAGACTGAATTTTAGGGCAGATGATTCTAATTTAGCATCTTCATTTTATGGATAAGAATGCCTAGAGCCAGAGGCAGCTTATGAGGGCAGACTAGGCACAGGGGAGTCTCCTCCCTCTGGGGTCTCTGTACCAATTTATACCCCACCTCTACCATTTCCCCCTTGAAGCAGGACACTAGCGACTACATTTTAGTTGCAAACTAATTTTTCTTTGAAACTCAATTGAATTTAGCATCTATCAGGTTTAGCCTTCTGAAAGCTTAGTTCTGGTGAAAAATACAGTAATCTTCTAAACACAGAGACCCTACCTCATTTGCAAAATGCTGAACACTGAAGATCCATCCCTAAAGCCACATAATTTACCTCAATCAGAAAGAAAATTCAGTACATTCACATACCGGCCGTCCATGGATGCTTTCATAATATAACAGAGCTTTCTGCAGGGCCACTTTCTCATTAGCAATCTGGTCTTTGGTCATATCCTGTATAAACACAAAAACAGAGAAATGAAAAGGGAACATTTGTGAACATTCCAACTTTTTTTAGTTCAACAAGTTTCCTAAAGTAAAAAGAATCCTCATAAAACAGTTCCTCCTAACTCTATTGAAAGCTCACTTAGGATCAATTATTCCTGACCTCTTGCTAGAAATATGGATACACAGCAGAATCATCATCAGCTACTGGTATTTCCCCTGAGGTAGCAAAGGTGTGCTAAATACTAAGTTAAACGAGGCTGTGCGAGGCACATTGGGCTTAGCTCAATGGCCCAAGCAATGACTACAGTTAAGGTTACACAGTTCCAAGGTTTGTCTATAATCCCTACACCTCACAGAGTTACCAAACCATGTATTAAACTAAACAAGTTTATTCTGCATCTGTGCAATAGTTTTCTGCTTTCGATTTGTAGTAAAAAATCAAAGTACCTATAGTTAAAACACTCTGAAGTTGTTTCATCTGCTTCCCTAGATGTCTAAGAGTGTGGAAAATGAGGGTGTGGGGAGGTTTAAAAAAGTGTCATTATCACTTTTCCACTGAGATCCATGTGACATGCCCTATGTTTCTACCATGTTGACTGGAATGGTTCAGGATTAGCATGCTGTTAGCTTGGGGCCCTCACAGAATCGCACCTTAATGTCCTCAGGACGGCTGGTTTCCATCCGCTTCTCCTGGAGCTTCTTCTGGATAGATTCCAGTGTGGCTTCAACGCTAGGCTTTATTGTTTTATCTACCAGCTCTTGCTTCTTCTCATCTTCCTTCTCAAGCTGGGAACCGAAACTCTTGGGGAGTGTGTTGCTTCGCTGCCGCATCCTGGGGGTTAGGTCCTCTTCAGATATCTTTAATTTTGACTCTAGTAGAAAAGATTTGGGGGAAGGGATACATGAGATTTGATGTCCGCTGAACCCAAATTGTTTTTCTGTGGTGTTAATAACTGCTTAGCCTTTTTTTTTTTTTAAAGAAAGTATTTAATTATATTAGCTGAAATCTCTGGGTTATTACCTAAAACAGAAAAAAATGATAATGTCTTCCTGGATTATCTGGACAGTTTCTCTAACTCTAATTCCTGAGAAAGCTCTAGATATTTTATTTAACATCCATGCTTTAGACACAGCCACCTGTTTGCTTTTCTCTGTTCTTCCTGTACTTATTCCCTTAGTATTTAAAGGTATTTATCAATTTAGCACCCAACTACTGGCTGACTTTTTTTTTTTTAACTCATTTTGGAATTATTTTTACTTTGTATTCTACTGAGTTGATTATATGAATCTATCTTCTAAAAGACAGCAAACCCTGTTGTGGGGCAGGAATGAAAGCTTTTTATATCCATCTCTGTGTCTGTCCATCTTTTCCTGACATCACAGCAAAGAAAACCTTGGATTAAAGAGGTAATTAATGGATGTTGAATTGAAACCATTATCCTTATATTAGTGATTTAGTGAAATAAAGAAATGTTGCAGAACTTGGCTGACCTGAGTTGCCCCATGATAGAGTCCATGTGAAGACATGGAAAAGGTGTCCCCTGACTTCTGAGAAGCAGCTTCAAGAAACTTGTCTTTCTGGAATATTTTAGCAGTAACCGTCGGCAGGCACAGTGAGACATGAATCCTGCATCTGGCTTCTTTTACAGAAAGCATGCCATCGGTCTAGAACTTTACCTACCTTTTAGTTGTTTCCGGAATTTGGCAAGGTCATTTGTCCATTTCAGAACCTCTGGATTGGCTGCTTTGTCGCTGTGGGAGGGCTGAGAAAAGGAAAATTAAAGTAAATGGTTAGGAACTGGAGCAGTAAAAAGAAGCATTTGATGATCAGTTTGATTTAAAATGGAAGGAAAATTGAGTCCCATTGGAACAAGAAATTAATCATGACTAATCGGAGAAAATTTTAGTGTAATTCCATTATCCTTCTTTATATCTTTTTTTTTTTTTTACGCTTTTAAATACCTCCTCAGAGGCAAAAATGCTGGATTTTTGTGATCACGGGCTTCTATGACATCCACAGCCCCTTTTCCATTATTTGTAAGGTTTAACCTATGAGGCTAACAGTATAGAAAGCAGAGTGGTATGTGGTATTTTATATTGCAACCACCTTGAAAAATGCCTTTTGCTACTCTTATGGGAAATACTAAGGATAGACCTGAGAGTAGAATAAGATCAATACTAATGAAATTTTAGAAGATAATCTTGAATGAGGTTTTAGCCAAACAAAACACTTCATTTAATGGTTTTTCCCATTTCTGCTCACTGATAAGTTTACAAAATATAGATTAAAGCACTCAATTTATTTGTAAGAATATACCTGTGCGAGGAAAATGCTGATACATGATGTCTGAGGTTTATCAGGATTTACTATCCAGCTTTTGTTCTCTTTTTGTTTTGAGATTCCTTAGAAGTCTCCCTTAACCTTTATCACTTCTCTGAATTATTGATATACTGGCATGTCATGTCCAGGGAGGGGAGAGGATGAAGAGAACCCAGTGAGGACGCACTTACTCTGTACTTTCTCTCCTCTTCAAATCTGTCTTCAAATTTTCGAATCTTCTTTTTAAGGCTCTGAATCCTTCGTGTGAGCTGGGCAGGTGTCAGGTCCTCCCGCTCATCATCGTAGGACCCCAGAGAGGAGCTCCGCCGCCTGTGAAGGGTGCACTTGGGTCAGCTTCCCCGGCAGTCAGTCACTGCTGGCCAGGGAGGGCTGGGGGGTGAGCACACGGCATGGAGGGGGAGGGTGCAAACAGTCTCCATCCTTGCAAATGAAAGAAATTTGACTACTAATTCATTCTGTGACTTCAAGCTCTATGTCCCACCCACTAAATGGGTCTAATCTTCTCTAGCTCATTTATAATTGGCAAAGTTAGAACTAAAATATCTGCTTCAGACCTCAAAGTTAAATTTGAGAGAGTTTTGGAAAGGAGGTACTAATGGAAATTCGATATGTGATATTGCAGTTGGGCCACAGTTCAACTGAAATACTGTGATGGAGCCAGTGTCCTAGGAGGGAGAATTTCAAATACGTTCCTTCACAGACTTACAATTTAACTTAAAAATATTACTGGCCATCAGCAGCATTACTAACCTTTCTAGCGATGATGAATTTGCTTATCAGTAACACAAAGCAACATACCTCATGAAAGAATGGGAATTTGGGGGAGAAGGAGGCACTTCCGTGTCATCCAGGTATTGCCTACTCTGTCCATAAGCATAGAACCGAGGAGAGAGCATGGGGTCGCTGTCTTCATCCAGAAGCTGACGAATCAGGAGCCCGGCCTGCGGGGAGAGGCGTGCTTCATCGGAGTTCACATTCTCCTGCTGCCATGAAGACAAAGTCGGGATGGGCTCTGGAAAATAATGAGGTTAAGAGGTCAAAACTATTCTTTAAAGTACAACTGTCTGCCAAGTTTTCTGAATGCATCAAGGAGGCACTGAATTTGGGAGGCACTAAATAGTTTCTCATTTTAGATTTAAGGTTCAGACGAGGGGCACTATGTCCTGACCAGAATCACCAAATGAATCTGATGTCCTCGCTTACTCTCAAAAGAGAATTTGCTAGGGCTGCCCTGAGGAACGGGCTTGAAGGAGGAGAGCCAAGAATGCTTCTGCCCCTGCCCCCCTCCCCTAAATCATGGACAAAAACTTTTCCATGTGAGGACATGATAAAAATAATGCAAATGTATCAGGAAGGGAGATATCTGGGATCTTGGCTATCCATCTTTTATTGACTATAGGAATCAGCTAAGACATCACATTAATCGTGTGAGAGCCCATTTATTTAGGACTTTGGACTTTCCATTGAGGTCATTCAGTAAGCTGTTTTGGGTGCTTCTGCTTAGCGTGTTGGGATTAGCATGTCTAAGATGCATGCTCTGCAGCTGAAAGTTCAGAAGCTGCTCAAGACTGCAGTTAAAGTACGATGCATATGAAAATTAGTAAAAAACCAAAAACCAAAAAACAACATCTTACCAAGGACAAGTCTGTACAAATTATCTTAGACAATCTTTAATAAAAAATATATTCAGCACAAAATCCTGATTTGTGATTTTAGGAGGGAATAGGGTGATATTTATTTTTATTTACTGCAAGACCCACCTCAATATATTCCTTTCCTTATTTAAAAAAATCCTATCTAATATATTCTAAAGCTAGATCTCAAATGATGTAGGGTATTTCATTTGTAATAATCTATTCATTAAAAAAAGTTATGCTTTAAACACATTTGTGGATTACTGTGATTTGAACAAGGCTAGAATTTGGCCATGATCTCAAATTCTGGGATTCTTACAGTTTGAATCATGGAACAGTTGCTCCTTCAGCTAGCAAAGTATTTATAAATCTATAAAATTATCTTCAACAAATACTTAGTATTTTATTTAAAAAGATCACATTATAATCATAGATCATTAGACCTGATTGAAAGAAACATCATACATCATCTAATCTAGTGATTTCTACAACTGGCCGCACATTAGGGTCACACAGGGAGATATAAATAACTCCTAATGTAAAAAGTACAGGTCCTCACACCACCCAATTAAATGAAAATTTTAGGCGAGGGTCCAGATATGTAAAAATGCACATTAACAGACACAACCACACACACACACACACACACACACACACACACATACACGCTTAAAAGTTGTACAAGTGACCCTAAATGCAGTAAGTTTTGAGAACCACTGATTCAACCCAACAGATTACAATAAGGAAACTGAAAACCAAAGAAGAGCAAATACCTAATCAATAACAACAGTTGGTACTAGAAACTAATCTCTTGACTCCAGCACAGTGCTTCAATTTAGAATGTGCCAGGTGCTTCAATAGCAAGGGTGACTATCTGAAATTTCTGAAGACCCAACTGTGTGGTAGGAGAGATAAGCACATTAATTTAAAAAAAAATTAACTTCATGTGGAATGAGGTCCATAGTTTCTCAAGATATAAAGAGAACCAACTTATCTGGGAATACAGATAATATAAATATTTTCAAAAACTGAAGGTAGTGTCGAAGACAGATTCTTGTCTATTCAGTCTTGAAAAGCAGTAGAGAATATGCTGGCAGATTTACTTGGCTTTAGCTGGAGATGCACAGGAGCTGCTCGATCATTTGTACTAATGTTATCAGCTGACTCCTCCCAGGAGCAGGGTTCAGATATGAGCAGCTCTGAACAGCCAACATACAAGTGAAAAATCAGACTGAGAGGTGAGGAGGGGATGGGTGAGTGAAAAGTAATTCCTGGAAAAATAATAAAAATGCAGTGTTAAGATGCAGAGAGTGGAACTACTACTACTAAACTGACCAGACTGCATCTTCTATTTCATGATATTCATTAAACAGCAGTAATTTTCTGTAAGGATTAAAATCAGTGGAGCCAAGTCTGGAAAAGGGTTAAGATGGCTATGACAGTCCAGTAATGCAGCAGGCAATAATCTCACCACAGAGAAGGAATGGAAGAAAACAACTAGGGGGAAGGGCAAAGTGGTTTAGTGGGACAGAAGGCATGGACAAAATAGTCTGATGTTGATATTGGCATATGGGTGTGCTGGCTAGTTTGGCATTTTCACTTATCAAAAATTAGCTGGAAAAGGTGTTACCTTAAATCCTGAAGCCCTTTAATTTGTCCAAATCTAGCAGAATATCTCTTAGAAAATGTTACGACTAATCTTTACATTTTCAACTATGTAAACATGGCTCCAGTAAAAGATATATGGTGATTCTGAATTAACTATAAACTACTATTCATGGAACAGAATTATGCTTGTTTGATGCTTTGTGGCTCACACGAAGCCATTCACAGCTTTTCTTTTTGTGAGCACAGCTGTATTTTGTGGCTCCATTCTTGACCCACTTCACTGACAAGAAGACCAAGTGTGCCGTTTTCCTAGTGTCACCAGTGGTTTATATATGAAATGCAAAGCTTATTTATGGGTGACATTTTCTCTTAAAACATAGAGTTAGGGTGGATGAATTCACTTATTTTAAAGTGAGAAATGTGAAACCATTATGAATTTCAACCTTAATAAGAAAAAGATATGCTTGATCATCAGTCTGCATGTAGAAGTTTCTCGCCTATGCAACATGAAATGCTTATATGATTTATCTCTTTTTCTCTCTTTTATTCTATACGGTTTTATAATTCAAGGCAGCTACTCGAAAGAGTTATAAAATTACATGTAACACATAGTTCAATATAAGTAAAGAATAAATAAAATCAACTATTCTTTCTGTTTTAGTTTGAAATAATCTAAAACTACAAGGCTATATCATGTTTTGATAGTTGGCATTCAAATAGAAAAAAATGAGAAGGAAACAAAAAGAACAGTGTGGTACATGATACTATGTCAAATTACATTACCTGCAGAGAGTCAGTTTTAAGATGTATTCACAGACAATTCCCAATTGCTGATTGGGGAAATACTTTATATTTTAACCAGTAATTCTAGAGTAACAAAACAGACAAGAATATTGCAAGAAAATTATTCAAAGAGAAAAAAGAAAAGATTTGAGGCTTCAAATTGGATTTTCATCTTAAAGGACCACATAAATGTGTTTTCGTATCTAGACGAGAATTTCCTGGATATAGTGATTTTGATTTTAGCCATGTGTCTTGTCACAAAGAACTCTGGACATAGTATGGCATGTCTCTCTATTAAAAATTAACCCACCCAGGTCAGCTGACATCACCACAATTCAGAAATAATAGAGATAAAAACTGTATGCTTGCTATCTACATAATAAAAAAGAATGGGTCCTGGGAGAACCCAATTCAGACACCACAGCACACATGGAAATTCACTGCAGGAACAGGGAACAGAGCTCTAACATTAATGCAGTCACTGGGATAGAGACACTCTCTGCCTAGCTGGCTGGATCCATTTATTATACTAAAGAAAACTGGCTACTGAGATGATTTATTTCTAAGAACTCTGCACAGAATTAAGGGAACTGATGTTTTCCGCATCTCACTTTCAACTATGTTATTACTACTTGGCATGAAGACATACTGGCTTTCAAATGCTATGAGGTACTGCACATCCCAGGCATACAGACATGTCAACCCCCATTAGAGAGGATCTTTACTGGGGGAATCCTTTCATAAAATTTCCCTTGGTGTTCAAATTTTAACCACAGAACAATGGTAGTCCTATTAAATTGTTCAAATAGTCTTTCAAACTGTCGGAGTTAGAAGAAATCTTAGTAGATTTATCAACTCAAATTTAATCCTTAAATTTCATATATTTGCATTGTCCCAGGCACTCAAAAACTTTGTTTAAGTTATTAATAAATGTGTGGAACAGGCTAGGGCTAAGGGCTTTACTAATTTTGATCCACACATCTGCGTATTTAAGTGCAGTTGCTTCATCAGTTATTAATTCACTATCATACCTGTTTCTATCCTTCCATATCTCTGACAGGGCTGTCCCAAGTCCCAGTGAAAGGTACAGTGGAGGCCTTTTCAAATGCACCATTTCCTTAATCGAGAGAGACAGAGATAGAGATAGAGATAGAGATAGAGATATATATATATATATATATATATATAGATAGACAGACAGACAGACAGACAGACAGAAAAACAGAGTCAGAGACAGAGGGGGATGGAGAGAGAAAGGAAGCAAGTAAGGGAGGGATGAAGGAAGAAAGAGGAAGAAAGAGAAAGAAAGGAAGAAAGGAAGGTAGAAGAAGGAAGGAAGGAAGGAAAGAAGGAAGGAAGGAAGGAAGGAAAGAAGGAAGGAAGGAAGGAAGGAAGGAAGGAAGGAAGGAAGGAAGGAAGGAAGGAAGGAAGGAAGTTAGTTAGTTGGTGTGACATGACTGGTTCTTGGTAAATCTGTGGAGGACCTGGTAATTACTGACTCCTGTGTTCAGAGCTATCCATGGTCATTACATGGAATTGGGCTCAGGTTTCAAAGAAGGCAAACTTAGGCTGTTTGAAACTATACTTTGAATAATACTTCAAAAACTAATACTTTAAACTAAACATCAAATAATATACACTAATACACAGCTGCATGAGGGAAAAAAAGAGAAAGCATGTCTTATTTTTTGGACAAGAAGCATGATTAGATTCTGATTTCACTATGAGAGGGTTCCACTCTTTGTAGCCTATGGAATCTATTAGTTTCATTCCACTTTTTGTTTTCCTGGTACAGTACGTCCTGGAAATTGGAGAATATCATTTCCACATGTAAGCATACACCACAGAAGCTTGTAGCAGCAGATTGCTCTTTAAGTACTGTATCTCCTGATAGTCTATGAGTCTGTATGAACTTGAGTTTGAACTGTGGTGTGAGAACAAGGAACAAATAAGCAACCTAAAAAGAGGGAGTTATACCGTATGGTGGCTTGAAGATTGGCGGTAGACACTTACAGATGCATACTGGCTCAAATGGTTTCGTTAACTATTCCATTTACATATTTTGTTGCATCGGTTTCACAGTCACAGTTTAAATCAGTGCGAAATTTATTCCTTATTGGAAAATCAGCATTTTGTCTGTTTCTACCAATGCTATAAAAAAGGTGGTATTTTAGTGATTGGACTTAATGCTCTCATCTTAAATATCCTTCATGCAAAAATTCCTTTATTTTGATTATACTTATTATAGCTATATTACTGCTGTAATGTACTTGGAAATTTAAAATATATAATAATGGTCGCTGAAATCAGTAACCAAATAATTAAAATGGCCCTGAAATGAATCTACGCAGATTTTTAAGGTACGCAAGTTCAATGATAACACAGTAATTGGCAAAAAAATTTAAAACAAGTCATTTCATAAATTACATAGATAACAAAATTTACAGTCCCAAGCCTATTGAAATGTATTTTTTCCCAATAAAGTTTTTAAATTCCATCTAGTTTCGCAATACGAAATAAAATGTTGGTTCCTTCATATTATTATTATTTATCTGGAAGAAAGTTCTTTATATTAAGTAATGAAACAGTTTTAAGGAAACTATAAGTTAACTTTCAACCACTCTGGAGAAAATTTTCAGCTTTATATTTGCCTCTGTAAGCATGCTATAAGAGATTATAGATTTATGATTAACCAAGATAAAAATAATCAAACTGAGTCCATTGTAGAAGTAGGAGGAAGAACCTACCTGTCCCTTTACTGAATAAATCATCAAGTTAATGCAGCTAATTAGAATTCTGACCAAAAATCCTAGTTTTCACCCAGGGCTTTATGTTAATGTTGTGAAGAGACCACATTTTTGAAACCCAAATATAGCATTCGTTTTTGATGACTAGTTTTTTCTTTTATTTAGGTGACAATGGCTACTAGGGTACTATTTTTGGGAGGCAGGTGTTTTTAATGTATGAATTAAAAACATACTGGATTATTTCAAACTACACAAAAGAAGAATAATGAAAAACTGCCAGGAATGTACCACTTAAAAACAAAACACTTTGCATTTTTTTTTCCAGTGAATGTATCATGAGCTGGGAAGACCTGACAAAATCTCAGACCAACTGCCAAATTATATGAAAAGAACTAGAACATGATTCTTAGATTGAAAAGGAGAACTAGAATAAAAAATGGTTTTTGTTTCACTCAGCCCTGGGTGCCAGGAGCATAAATACAGTTGCTATTTTTCTCCTTCAGGTCTTTTTTTCATTATCTTTTGGTCCTTCATCTAAGATCATTACCATAATCAATATTTTTTTTTGGCTTAAAAAGGTGGGGTGAAAGGAGACAAGGAAATCCAGGTACTTTAAAAAAGAATGCTTTTTCATAGTTGTGATTCTCTGCTAAGGCATCGTCAAATCATGCTGCTGCTCTGAACTCAGGCGTGACTGCTCCCTCTTTGTAGCCTTGAAACACACATGCTGTATAGCAGCAGATGGGCATTTATTTTGGATACACACTGATAAGTGTTTGGATGCAGACACACGGAGAGTGAAAGAAAAGCAGCTTGAGGAAGCAGCTACAATATCTTTCCTGAAACACAGCTCTGACAAGATGAGGATACCCTCTTCTTCCTCACCAGTACATTTCTAAGGTTTTCACCAAAACTCTCTAAAAAAAACAATCAAACCAGCATATCATAGGCTTTCAAAAAAAGTATTTAGTGTTCTCTTTGATAAGCAAATCCCTACATTTACTAACCTGCGTTTTAAAAAGTCCATAAAAACAAACATAGGAGCAAAGCATCCAAACTATCCCTGAAAAATGGGAAGGAGATTTAATGAAGGAGGGTGATGGCTGGCACATGGGGGGAGGGGCGATGGTTATACTGAGACGGAATCCTAAGCACATACCGGTTCCTCATGGCTCCTCTCAGTACTACTAGAGAGAAAACGCACACATATCAGCACTTCTGGTGAGTTAAAAAGAAAAAGAACTGCAAGGTGACACTATGATAAAGGGTTAGCACATTTTCTTTCTCAGACTGCAATTCCTCTTAGCAGCACTTAACACGACACATTCCTATGCCAGGGAAAGGATTTTCAGTCATTTAGAAATGCAGTTACTTCTGCACGTATAGTTCTCACTTTCACCCATACATCTGCGTGCTTACATGTCTCTCGTCTATGCTAATTTATACATGCTTTTCCATTATTAAATCATCCAAATACCAGACGACCCTACCTGCCCAGCTCTTCTCATCACACAATGCGGTCAGGTCCAACTGGGGCACTTCTGAGACAAAGCTCTCCTGCTGGGTGTCAGCATCTGGAGTCCTCTGCAATTTGGTGTCAGGTATGCTGGGATGCTCTTGGATCTTCATTGTGGGGCTCTGAAATAACAGCACAATGTCCCCAAATACCTACTGCTTACCAAAACCCCAAAATGTATGCAGCAATTCCACTCCTTCCAGATGAAACCTCCGAAACCAAAGCTGCTGATGCACCCGGCACAGAAATCAAAATTATAGCCTGATGCCCCCTGGATACTAGCTGGCCACTCGCATGCACAAAGCAACCGTCCATCTGCACGCCTTTAACTTTTCTTCTGTAAGAAAGACAAGATGATTTCCGAAGGCTGCTCTTCCTGACAACTGCAGGCAGCTGACAGTCTTGATGATTACTGCCTGGGGCCAGAAATGAGGGAAAGGAGTTTGTGTTTCCTTAAAGAAGGGCTGGCTCTCCAGACTGTAAACAACGACGACACTCCAGCTACTGCTGTTGCTAAGGCTGTAGAAGCAACATGGTGTCTTTTGCACACAGACTTCTCTGCGCCTTGGGTAAACAGTCCTGCAAGGCCAGGAGCAGAGGCTGTGTACACGCGTGCTCTCCTGCTGGCTTAGATCAATTAAGCGCGGAGCTAGCTGCACATTCCCAGATTTCCTGTGGTTGTTTTCTCCCCAAGTATGGGGAGAACAGACTATTTATGGAGGAGCTGTGGGTATTAGAGCGTTGTTGCGCAAATTCAAACAGCTCAGAGGTTTGGCGTCTTATCTTAGTTAGCAGTAAGGAACATGGACTCTGGAAATGAGCCAGAATTACACAGGGAGCATGGCTTTTTTCTTTTCTTTTTAAGTAAAAAGCCAAGAGCTGGCAAGTCAGTAATGCATAATTTATATCTTACAAATGTGCAACTGTCACTTGTTTTCCTATTACTCATCTACTCTGAGTATTAAATACTTGGCTACACTTGGTTTTACTTATTTGTGGCACCTACATAAGGCTGGGATATCTGGGAGATGGGAAAACCTTCCCCCAAAGACTGCTAGTTTAGCTAAATGATTTTATGTTCTAAACAACTGCACTGAAATGAATTCTTTTTTACTTTCATCTTTTGGTATCTTATCAACCCAACCCTTGTCACTCTCCTCTCTTTCATAAACTTATAAACAAAAGTTTACTCACAGATGAATTTCTCAAGTAGCACTTACCTGTACCAAAGGTTTTCTTTGAGAATAACTGGAAATTTATTTTAGCAAAAATACCATCATTAAATGAAAAAAACCAAAAACATCTGGAAATCATAGATGATTCCATATGAGAAATGTTCTTATGCTTAAAATAAAGCACTACTAATATTTTCAGCTACTGTTAATAGCTATTCAACCCACTTTGAAATCACCAAGGGAATAGGGCTTTTACTATTACAATTCCATGAAATGATGGGTGAGGACTGGCATTTTCTTCCCATTTGGGATAAAATGAAATATCATCAATCAGTTTATCATGAGCTACTAAAGTCAGATAGAAATGCCAAGTAAATCTGGGGATTTAAGACACTTTTAAAATGCTGTTTGTTTATGGGGGCGGGGAGAAACATTATGCATTTATACCACAAAAATTATTTGTTCCTGAGCTGAATCCTAAGTGAACGAGGGTTGAATGACCAAACCTGGTGCTCAGCTTTTTAAAAGTTACAGGGTCAGTCTGTTACCAATCGTGTGTGTGTCAGAATCTGCATACAGCAAATTAAATGTTTTCTCAATAAAGATTTCTAATACTTGTTACCTTAGAGATATAAAAAAAGTAAGAATATAAGAAAATTGATTCCATGTTGTTAAGCTTGGCCATTTTCTTCACAAGGAACATATATCAAATCACTGGCTCTAATCCACAGTGTAAAAGACATGGATTTCACTCACAGGCAGATTTAGATTTGAAGCATGACTGACATTTACTGGCTTTATGCTCTGACTGGGCCATTGCAATTCTCTGAGCCTCCACTTCCTAATAAAACAGCATTAATAATACCAATCTTGCAAGGTCCCTTTGAAGATCTGAGAGAAGGTATGAAAGGCCTCTAGCATGGTGTCTGAAGCATACAAGACTATTGTTTTTTATTTTTATTGTGCACCATATAAAGATGAGCAAAACATTGCCATATCTCAAAAGGCTAGAGAGAGGAGTTGGAGGTGAGGCATATACAACTGCAATTTGAGGTGAAATGTGCTACAAGGTACAGCAGAATTTTAAATGCATTACGAAGAAATATTAGAGAACTACTTGTGTTCCCATCATGAGCTGGCAAATGCAATTTTGATTTGGGCACTGACAGTGTGGGTCAGAGGGGTTAAGAGGAGGGGCAAGTGCAAACGCAGTCATGACATCAGGGTATGTTTGGTCATAGAAAGAGAAGTTTCTGGTGGCCAGCCCTTGGGATAAGAAGGGAGGATAGCAGATGATGAGGGTGTTGGGTAAGCAGATGATGAACTGAGAAAGGCCTTGTATGCTGGGCTAAGTTTGGATTTTATCCTGTAGAGGATAAAGGAAAGACACTGAGGATTTTAAATATAGAGTAATACTAGTGAAATGTGTGTTTCCAGGCTGATGGCCTACAGATAGGGATGCTGGTGGGAAGACCCAGTGGCCCACGGCTGGGCGGTGCAGGCAGCCCGGGTTCTCTGCCAACGCCAGTTGCTGACTCTCTGCTCCCTGCAGTGCTTCACACACATGTAAAATCCCCAAATTCCACACACATCCAACTAATGTAAAAATGCATACTTTTTATGACTGCTACATCTGAATTAGCATCAATTTCAAAGTAAGAAAATTAAAATTAGAAAATTTTTATATTCTTTCTCCAAAATGTATGAATTTTATTCATTCCTTCGACGACATGGTTTGGGGCACCCACTTTGTGCTGGGCTCCATGTGAGACATACAAGCTTCTTGCACTGACAGAGCTGCATTCAGTGGAACAGGTCCAAGTACATTTGATGGAGTTCTGAAGACAGTTGATTTTTATGTAATACAACACTTGACCACCTTGTGAATGAATTAGTGAGCTGCCCTTCACAGGGAACAAATGAAGTCTGGGAGTCAGGCAGGTGGAAGGAGAGATTGGCACCCTGGATAGGATGCTAGAATAGATAACTTCTGTAAGATTCTCTTGTTCTAACAAAAAGGATCAGGTCAAAGTTTTACTAGTTTATTCAAAAACAATATAATATGTATCACATTATTATATATGTATAATAGGGCTGTCTATTAAATGGCAAGTGCTAGAGATACAAAGATAAAATTTACTCATTCATTTGAGAGATAATTTTTGAGTACCTACTATTTGCTAGATAGGCACAAAACTTCGGTGGACAGAATAAGGTCTCTGTCCTAACGCATCTTATAGGAGACAGTTAATAAAGAAAAAATGTTGGGTAGTGATATGGAATATGGAGTAAAATAAATCAGGGTTAAGGGGGTGATGGAGGTAGGGGCCAAGATCTGCTATTTTATATTGGATGGTTAGCTTACTAGCTACAAGATTGTCAGTAGGTAAATCTCTTTGTACTTTAGCTTCTTCTTCTGATACAAGAACAAGACTTCATAAAGTTGTGAAAGTTAAATGAAAACATGTATAAAAATAGCCCTATTAACTGTAAAAGAAGTGTTATTTGCATGTATATCCTATCTCCTTTTCCATTTGTTCATTTGGCAAGTGTCTACTGAACAACATACTATGTTCTAGGCACTGGAATGACAGAAACTAACAGGATAATGACCACCAGGAAAAAAAGTTGTAGTTATGTGGTGATGGATATTAACCAGACTTACTGTGATCATTTCACAATATACAAATATTGAATCATGTTGCACACCTGAAATTAACAATGTTATATGTCAATTATACCTCAATTAAAAAAAAAATAGAATTTAGCACAGAAGGGAGGCACTGAATGTATAAATGTCAAGTGTCATGCATGTTCTCAAAGAAATATCCAGGATGTTATGGAGCAAATACTGAGAGAGCTCACCTTGCCTGGGGCCTCAGGTGACATTCCTTGTTCAGGTCAAAGAACCATTAACTACTAGTCTACCCATATGATCTTAGTTAAGACTTGTTCCTGTCAGGCTGGGCCTGGCTTTTTCCATCCCCAGAGTTTATTGATCCTGTTCCTTTCCTGGCTTCAAATGATTGGTGATTTTTTTTTTTTTTTGTTCCATCTCTTCTCCCTCCCTACACAGGACATGGATAAATAGCCTAACTAATAGATTACCAGAGCCAAGAATAAAGAGATCATAGATTGTACTGTATAATGCAGTTTGCACAGGAAGGAACCACACAGTGTTAATAAAAGGACCACATGGAACCATAAATATTTACTGTTTGGCCTCACAATAGAGGAAAATCGACATAACGAATTTCTAAAATCCGTATCAGCTACAAAGCTTCAGTAGCCTTTTGTGACTGGACGGAACTGGAAGTGAATTTGAATAAATAGAGCTTTTAAATTTTTCTAGTTCTAATATTACAACCAATAACAAAATCCTAAAGCTTCCATGAAATATAGTGAAGTTGAAATAACGGAGTTGTTCATTTCATAAATACTTAATGGGGCTACATTATACTCAATCTCAAACTTATTAGGGCAAATAAAATTCTGTACTTAAGATCCTGTGATCAATATTAATTCTCAGTTTTGACTGGAAAGCCTTGTCTTCCCTCCTTTCTCTCTGTTTTGTTTTTTTTTTGAAGCAGGATAAGAAAAAGGGAAATAGTCTTTTGTTTATTATGAACGTCTTATTTGTTATCAAAGGTATGCTTCTAAGCTCTCCTAAGCAGTAGGCTTAGAAAGCATAAAGAATGTAAAAATATCTTGAAAGAATTTAACACTTCATTAACCTTATAATATTGACATAAAATGACATCTTCCAGATAATGTAATACCCTTTCATGTATTATTCTGACATGTTTTGCTTTTTTTGACAAATAAATTAAGTATAAGGTTATAGTTTGAATTTTCTGGATTTTACATGAAAGCATAAAGTATTTCCAGAATGGAAAATATCTTATTAGATGGAATCAAATTGAAGCATAAGGTATAAACTCTACTGTAAACAGAACTCTGAAAATCTGTATTTTTAGTGATATCTTTCAGAATCTAGAAATTGCTAGTTTTAAGGATGACCTCTCTTCTGGATACTTTCAGTTGTTAATTTAGTTTAAAAATAAACAAAAAAGCAAAGACTCCAGATTCCACAGTGAGCTAGGTTTTTTTTTGTGTTATATCAGTTCGTACAGCCTCAAACAGGTTATTTTATTAAATGGTCAGCCTTTCCAAAATCCAACCAAAGAAATCATACTTTAAGTTTTGGCATTTAAAAGTGAATCTAAAAATTTTTTCATTATCAATAGGTCACTAAACAGATTTTAATACAAACCAGTTAAGAAACTCTATTTGGATAAAATTAGTGGCATACTTAAAAGAAAAAAAATGTGTAACAAAGGGATAAGCCTATTTTTACTTTTCAACACATTCATTCAAACAAAAACACACTTAAGGCTGCAAAATGATTACTTAAAATATGAAGTCACAGTTGTGCCTGCATTTATTTGCTTTTGAGAAGCAGACTCTAAGACAAACCTCTCTACTAATCTATCCCTCTAAGGAGCATTTCTGAAGCTGAAGGTTAATGTTTCTCATTCTAATGGAAATACTAGTCAAAACAAGAAAGACAAACTATCTTTCTTCAACAGCTGTCATTTGCTGTCTCTTGCATGAACCCAAGCATTTACAAGGAAAATGTAATAGACAATATTAATGAGAACAAAATCTGCCTTAATGGAAAATGAAATTGGAAATACTATCATATCCATTGTAGTGGGCATGTAAATTTTGTCATCTTGTTCTGATGCTACAGGAGACTTGTAATAAAATACTGGCTAAACTGAACTCAAGGAGAGGTAACCAAAGTCTAGATTTATTTTTCATTTTTGAAATTTAGATATTATTATGGTATTACCAGAAAACCAAATTAACTATTTTTGTTGTATAACTGATTCTAGAAAGTGCTACATGTACTAAAAAGTAAAAAAATCACAACACACTAAAAAGGAAAGAAAGAGCTTTCAAAATGGAAGATGGATCTTTTCACAGCCCTTCATTAATGATAATATATTTCCTTGCGTTCATAAGTAGAAAACAATCCCACATCTTGTAGAGTGAAGTCTTTTTCCCTCCTTTGCTGCAGTTGTGAAAGAAAGGTGACATAGAGGTTAGTCCAGATTTTAACTCACCACCTAATTTTATCTCCTAGCTGAAATTACTATGAGGACAATGATTATTAATAGTGAATGTTTAAGAAGTGCCAACAGTGGGCTACGTGCTGATTGGTAACTGCACATGGGTGGCACATATGTAAGAATATGTCCTGGCACATGAAAGAAGGATTTGAGATTCTTTCCCCATGATTCAGCTACTGCCATGGGAGCTGTCCACAAAAATACTAAGACAAATTGAGTTTGGCACATATTTAGTTTGGCTGCCAGTGGAATTTATGAGTTAATGTTATGAAGTTCATCTACAAAGGTTGCTCCATACCCTTTTATCTCCTAAAGGATAATAAGCATAAAGGAGAAGAACTTAGAAGACCTCTCCAGGAGGCTGGCAAAGCAATTTTCTTTAAAATAATGTTCAGTGGCATGATGAGTAGGTGCTTGCTGTGAACAGAGGAAGAGAGTAGAGAAAGGATGAAACCAGAAGAAAAATAAAACAACACTACCATTAGGAAACTGTGGTCTGAAAAAAAGGTGCCTAGGGACAAGAAAAGGATGTCAGCTTGTTGCCTGGGTGACGAGGAAAGAAGCTTAAATGAGTTGGAAATAAGAGATGAAAGAAGTGGCTCAGAAACTGTGAAGTCAGAAAGAGGTAGCATTCCCTTCCTACTATCTGGCTGTGTAAACAAAGAAGTGTAAATGACAAGAACTGAATAGAAAAAATATGAAGAGTCTATGGCATTGGTATGAGTTGAGATTAATTTCTAGCAATTTTATGCCAGTTTACATGAATGTATATTTTTCTAAGAAGGGGGTCCACAGTTTTCAGATTCTTAATCTGCTAGATTGTAAAACTCTATGGAGGCAGGGGCTGCAGCTGTTATTAAATCCCAGCTACTAGCACAGTACCTGTATGTAGTAGGACTCAATATATGTTCTTGAATAACTCCATCAGCTCAGCGCCCAAAAAAGATTAGGAATCATTGGGTTAGGGAAAGAGTTCTACATATAATTAACATATCAAGAGTCAGAATCCAAGAATAGGTTGAGAAAAGCTTTAATTTTTGTCAAAAAGAAAGCTGATAAGAATGAAGGTGGAGTGAGAAGCATGTGACAGTAGATTACGTACACAAACATGAATGAAAGATGAGGGTGAGCACACTGACTGGAAGCCAGAGTTGGCAGCAAGGAAACCAAATACTTGGGTCAGCACAGAGATGCCCTCAGAGAACAGGGAAACCAGGAAAGTAACTGAACTTTCAGATAAAGAAAACATGAGGGAGTTAGATATTTTTACTATGTTGTTCACTTAAAATGAGACACAAAACTCAGAAAATGAATTATATTTAATAACTCAAACTGATTTTATGTTAATTTGAAAGTTAGTGAGATAATGCCTGTGAGAGATCCACTAAAACTCAGTGGCTATTTACTTCAATCACTTAAAAAGTGCATCAAATTGTGGAAAATTGAACCAGTAGCTTTGGCTTTTTGTTTTGTTTTATTTTGTGAAGCCTAAAGAGAAAGCTCCATGCTACTGAACTTTATCTTCTCAAGCAAAATAAAAGAATTTAAAAAGCAAATGAATGGAGTTCTTATGATTTCTTAAGTAATCTCTATGTCTCAGTATTTACCTTTCTAACCAATCAGTCCTGTCATTTAATCTCATCATCCCTTATGGAAAGGCTAATAATACTTCACATGTACCCTCAGGAATATATGAATGATCTTGTCACAGTCACAACCTTACTTGTTAGCTACTCACCTCAAAATGCTGGTTGTGTCCACTGTCTTTCTCATTTTCTTTGCTATAAACAAAAGCAACAACACAAACATCATAAAATGTCATTGTGTTTTATAACAATGCATTTCGTCCACTGAAATTATGATTTATTTTAAAAGTAGGCAGCGTAAATTGAATTCTTATACAATCCAAAACCAAAAAGAAAATACCCAAATTAATCAAAATAAAAGTAGAAATAAACAAATATGGTTATTTGTCTTTTATAGCACCATAATAGATATTCTAAGCATAATATTCTATTCTATTCTAAGCATACTGTTGATAAACATATAGTCATTTAATTCTATTTCTTTTAGTTCTTTTAATACACATTGAATTAAGTAAAAAATAATCTATTAATGCTCTATAAATAATATGGGGAGAAAATTCTAAAATTACCTTTCATTGGACATCAGTTCATCATCATCAAGTCTAGCCCTCTCATGAGATGGTGTGGAATTGAGACTTTCCATATTCTGTAACAAAACAAATCATTGGGAGCCCAGTAGGAATGGTAAGAACTATGCAACAGCAGACCCCCACTTCTTTAAAAGAGAAAAATTAGATAACATGCAGATAAAACTAATTCTGGTCCTCGTATTTCTGTTTATTAAAACTAATAAAATCATGACAGTTCATTATACACTGCTTGCATAACTGTGTGTTAAACTTTATCATTCCTTTAACAAAGATATCTGACAGCATGATAGAAATGGTCATTGTTCCCTATAATGTTAAGTATTAACCACATTTTAAAGCTAAACATAGCAAAACCCAGATTGCCAGAACATGAGGGTAGCATTAGAACTAGAATTGAGAAATCTGACCTTGAATATAATCAGAAATTGATGTAACATTCATTGCTTATTTGACAGCTTTTCAGTATATATTGCCAATATGATCTGGGATAGTATATACCTACGCTGTAAAATATCCATAAAAAAATGGATTTAAGAACCTTTCTTTTTACAACATTTAATGTTAATCTTCATATTTGGTAAGACAGAAAAAAAATAAACAGAAAATTTAGTTGAATGTCATGTATTTCATACTGACTAAGAGGGCTTAATGCTAATTAGGAGGCATGTTTGTAAGGTTTTCTGACTGCCTCTGCAAATATAGCCAATGCTTTCTACATACAATTCAGATGACTGAACACAGAATAAGTAAGGGATTCCCATGAAGGAAGATTAAGTAAACAAGTGCGTATTTACACTCAGTAGACTCAAAAACATAGCTGCCTTGAAGATCTGGACCTGGATCTCATTGAATTCAAAGATTCAAATATACATTAAAAGGACATTAAGCACAATCCACCTGGCCTGGGACATCAAAATAAAGAACACATACTGAAGCAAAATGTATTCATCTACATATTTATAACCTCTCATTATGAAAAACCCTTTACAAAGTAAGTCTGACTGAGGTTCACAATAATCCCAAGAAATTGACATACATAAAAATCTCTAAAAAAAAAACCATATAATTAGAGTAGAAAATAAATCTTTGGCTTGGTAGGTGATGAATTATTTTCCATTTATGTTGGTTTCTTTAACTTATCTAGAATTCTTAAAGTTTAAAATGCTAGGCTCCATCAAAGAGTAGAAACAAAGGGAGACAGAGTATTATAATTTGATAATTATAATAATAATAGTTACAATGGTGGCTCTGGAGTCAGAATGTTTGGGTTGAATTCTAGCTTCATCATTTACCAACTGTATGACCCTACTTGACTACAGTTTCCTTATCTGAAAAATGGAGATAGCAACAATACTTATCATAGTGTGGTCATGAAGATTAAATATGAAAATACATGTAAAGTACTAGAATACTACCTGGTACATTTAATGAATATTAGTTGTTGTTGATGTTATTATTTCTAAAATTTTGAAATCCCCAAGTTAACTATTTTACAACTATTTGTCCACAGTTAAGACAATGTCCCAGGAACTGGAATGGCAGTGTCTGTGTCTGCCATTACTGAACATTGATTTGCATGCTTAATTTGCATAGTTAGATAATTTTAGAATAAATATGAGAAATAAAAATATTATGACAACAATGATATTCAGTATTATACCTGTAAGGTTTCAGTTAGAAGAGGCCTCTTTAGAATGGCTCTCATTAAACCAAAGCAGAATCACTCTTATGAACTCAATGTGATTTTCCTGAAAAAAACACGGATCTATCTTTGACAAAGGACCTTTGTTTGTCCTCATTGGTAATCTTCAATAGATTACCAAAATCTTCAGTGTAAGATCTAATACAATAGTATAAGGTTTTCCTAAAGTTGTGAAACATGAATTCTTAGAAAGAGCACAACCTCTTACCTTCAAATCATTTTAAAAGAGCATCAGTGAAATACATTTATAATTATATACAAATTACTATTTCAAAAGACATAAAAAAATCTTCAAATTAAGGCTAAGAAACATTCAGAAAGAGAAGAGAAAATAAACTATAATAGCTTTACATAAATTTAAAGATATTTCAGCTAGATGTTAGAAGACTGATTTTTTTCCTAAACAGAAAAAACCAGGATATAATTAATATAGGTTTTGAGAATTATAGAAAAAAGATAGCTATGGTATACAATAGAAGGCTTTGCAAAAAGCAGTTGTAAATGTGAGTAAGTTTAGCTAATCTCAAGGGTTAAAACAATTAAGTAGTAACTTCTGCAATTCCCTCCTCCATTCTGCCTTTAAAAAAAGTTTGGTCCACACGTTTAAGAACTCTCCAAGGAACTGGGTTTTTATAGATGCAACTGACAAAGGGCGACTTTCAATATTATTCACTATTTCTCTCTAAAGCTTTATAATATTTCCAATTTTTCACGTTGTCCGCACACTTGAGACTGATGAATATTTATGGTCTGCTTTCACTAACGCAGCATGCAAGTACACAGCGTCCTTTGCTAAGGCAGTCAAGTTGCCCTACACTTTCTGGAAACAGGAACATGTGAAGAATGTGTTACAATTGGCAATCTACCTTCATTTTTTCAGAACGAAACAAACAAGGGTAGTAAAGATCTATGAGTACAGTAACTAATATACTTATTTCCACGGGTGCAAAACATTATATAAATTATAACTTCCACCCTTTGCCTAAGGTTTTGGGAGGGAAGATTAAGATAAATAGATCAGCAATTCTCTAACTTCACTGAGATGATTGAAGGGGAAAATTGAATGTAAGGTCAAAATAATGGCTATTTAATGTCAAATGCTTTCATTATATACAAATTATGCTACTGAACTTTCAAATGTTCTGTATTTGTTAAGAATACTTGTTTTATGATAAAATACTGGCTCAATGCCTTTTGAAGGTTTTGAATTGTTTTATAACCAAATCATTAATGTTTTCATTAATTAAAGGTTGAAGTAATAGAATCATTATAAAAATGTTTTACTGCATTAACTTTTAATTAGTCTTCTAAAGTTAGAATCTTTAAAACAGGTAATTTTAAGAAATAGCAAAGAACAGAATATGACTTTAAATATAATGTAATGAAATTGCTTCTTGAATTACATTAAAAAACAGATAAAACCTGTTTATAACTCATAAAATTCTGCATCATATAAATCCTACCAGTGACTTTCAAAACCCAGATTTGTGATATAATTTATTTGGACAATTTTGGGGTATCAGAAGGAACTGAATTTTAAGAACCACCCTCCTCAATGATAAATTCAAATCTAAAAAAAAGAGAAAGCCTTGAAAAAATTAGCTTTAGACTGTGGAATTTATTTTAAATTCTTCCCCTGGACCCCCCCACTGCTTTGACATTGAAAACTAGGCTCAAAACCTGTTTGACCACTGAAGCACTTGAAAATACTTGGAGTGAAAACAAATTTGTCTTCTAAAAGTATAAAATGCTGACAAAGCCTTTATAGAGGACACACACACACACACACACACACACACACACACACACACACAAAGACTCCTCTCAATATACAAACAGCTAAGTTTGAAGGCTACACGAAATGCTGGTAGTCAAAACAGGCTCATTATTCTAACCTTGAGCTCTAAGAAGAGGAGACTATTTGATATATTCTCATTAACAAACGACTAATGGCAGATTTGAATTTTTTGTACCCTATTGTAAATTTTATGTTTTACTGCTTAAAACTGTATAAATTGATCCACAGTCAAAAGAACTACTGGTACTGTAAGAGGATGTCTATGGAAGAACTTGCTACCAGCTGTCCACCCAAATTCATTCTATTTTCCTTCCACAGCAATGAAGTACCCACATGCCCAGCAACAATGCATTTCCTGGCTCCTCTTGCAATGAGATATAGACATGTGACTAACTTCTCTCCAACAGGATGTGAGAAGTGATATTTGTGGCTTGGTCAATAAACTGCCCAACCAGGTACATTCTTCAACAATTCATTCTCTTTTAGTGAGCTGGAATGGAGATGAAACCACCCCGAGTGCCCTGGAAGCTACTTGCTGAAGATGACAAAGAGGCAATTGGCCTGGATCCCTGAAAAACTGTGTGGAGCAAGTCCTCTCTACTCCTCTCTCTAGCCCCAAATGCCTGCTTTACAGTGTCATGGGAGAAAGAACTTTTACTGTGTTCAGGACATTGTGTTTTGGGTCTTTTTGTTACACAAGTTATCCTGAACAATATGGCAACTATTCATTCACTCTTCCCCCACTCACTCCAACATATTTTTATAGAGTGCTGAACTATAATGGGCATAGGGGTACAATGACGAATGGTAAACCAGACAGACACCTGTTTTTGCTGTCATGACTTTTGTTTCCATTCCAACTATAGTTTGTTACACTGTTTATATTACATTCATTTCTATCTGAATACTAATGTTCAACATTATTTGACAAAACATAAAATTCAAGGTCAGCACATTCTTTCCTTACTCAATAGTATGCAAAGGAAATTAATCCTATATGTATGTAAAAACATAGTGAGATTCGAAACCTAAAATAGTATTTATTAACTTCTCTTAGATGAAAGGTAAGTTGTTAGAACATAAGGACAGACCTTTGGTGTTACACAAAGGAGGCAATGGGACTAAACTGTTTTAAGTTTCTAATGAAATGGTCTTTGAATCAAGGTAATTTACAACTAAACTCCTCCACTGGGTGACAAGGTCCCATCCCCTGCCAATTACTCAAGAACATCAATCCTTCAATGGATCCCTTTCTCTTACATCATTTCTCCCTCTATGGCTTAATTTATACCAATACTCTGTATTATTACCACCTTTTAAAAAACTTGCCACTACCTCATTTTTCTTCACTCCCATAGATCAAAACCTGTTCAAAGATTTTCCATAATTGTAGTATCCAAATCATTTCCTCCTATACTCTCTTGAACTTACCTAACTAGGCTTTTCCTTCTTCTCACCCAAATAGCTCTCATCAAGGTAGATGTGGGTTAGTTAGTGAAATCATCACTCACTCACTATTCCAATTTCTTTTTTTTTTTATTTTCTCTGGACTCAAATTCAAGAAGGCTATTGCTCCCATAAGACACTGGAAATTGCTAGCTGCTCCTTAATCTTTTTCACTAATACCTTCTCTTCTGCCTACCCTCTAAATGTTTGTATGTCCCAGGGCATAGTCCTTCGACCTCTTCATTCTGCTCATTCTCTAGATGTTGGCTCAGCCTGTCTCAAGGCTTTAAATACTGTGTGCCCAAAACTTCAAAATTTGTATCATTTTTCCTTGAACTCCAGGTTCATATATCTAACTGCCTATTTGACCTCTTTACTAATAAACATCTCAAACTGTATATAGCCAAATGGAACTTTTTATATTTCTCCTTCATTTACCCCTCCAATAGTTTTATACATTTTAGTAAACAGCACATCATCCTTCTACCTACTCCAAAAGTCTTGGAGTCATCCAGTACCTCCTCTTTCTTCACATCCCACATCCAATCCATTAGACAACACTCTTGGTTCTACTTTGAAATACATCCACAGTATTTGACTACTTACCACTTCACTGCTATCATCCTAGCCTAAATCAATATTCTCTTGCTTAGATTATATCAGTTGTTTTGCTTTAGTTTTTGTTCATCCTTCACCAATCCTGGGGTATTCTGTTTTAACACAGTTGTCAGAATGATTCTTTCAAAAGGGACTTCAGAAAATGACTTTCTCCCCCTTAATCCACTAATGGTTCCTCATCTCACTCAACATAAATGCCAAAGACCTAACCATGGCTACAAAGCCTTACGTGATCAGGACCCTTGCTACAGCTCTGACCTCATCTCCTACAATGCTCCTCCCTAGATTCTGTTCCAAACACAGCAGCCTCCTGCTTATCCTAAAAAGGCTAAACCTGCTGCCCCTCTGCCTGGATACTCTCTCCCCAGATATCTTGATGGCTCACCCCTTACCCCCTCCAGGTCCCTGCACAAGCATCTTTCTCAGTGAGGCCTGACATGAGGACCCCAATCTCTACAACATCAATCCTTAATCTCCTACCACTTCCTATTTTATTTGCCTAGCTTCATTGCTCTCCACAACACGTACTGCCATCTGATTATATATTTACTTATTTCTTATCTGTCCTATCCTTTGAGAGTCTACTCCAGGAAGGCAGAGTGCGTCCTTTTGATCACCATTGCGTCCCTAGTGCCTGCAATAGTGCTTGTCATGTAGTTTACTGTTATATGATTGAAGGAATGAATGATTTTAAATATGTGGTTCACAATATTGACAACACTCAGAGAATCATTGTCAAGTAGTTTTGACATGATGATCTGATGAAATCAGATGGGTAACTTGAGTGAAAAAGAGATCAAAGAGGAAAAGATAAGTTTTGTTTCAACATGTTGACTTTGAAGTACTTTCTAAGGTGACCTGCAGAGAGCATCAATTAAATGTTGATTTGGAAGTCTTTTATAGAGAGGTAACATTTGGCACCATGAAAGAGGAGATGCTCTCAGATAAAAGAGATATGAGAAAAGAGATATGAGATGAAAAAGATATGAGACAGAAATCTGCGTAACATTTATATCCAAACAAGCTCTGTGGAAAATTAGCCAGCGAAGGGTACAACAAGGTAGAAAACAGTTATTGTGGTACAAGGACAAGGAGAGGTCACCAGCATAGAAGCCAAGGGAAAAAGAGTTCTGAGAAAAAGGGACAAAGTTTCAAGCACCACAAGGACTTAGAGAGGCCAAGGATCAAGCAGACATCATAGCGCAACGGTCTTAAAAGGCCAGTTCCGAACACAGGTCCAACCAGTGACATGGAGAAAGCAGTTTACTCAGAGAAGTGGGGTTAAAATCTGGACCTCAGGGGTTGATAAGCAAGTATGAAAAAACTAGAACTAACAAGTACAGACTGTTCAAAATATCTGATGATAAAATGAAGGAGATTGGACATCAGAGCAGAGGGAACAGAAAGGAATTTAAATATGTACTGTTTTCAGTTTTTTCTCTTCTTTAGAACATCTTACTGCATTTAAATCTCACAAAAACCCACAATGAGGTATTAATATCCCCGATTTTACAGATGAAGTAACTGAGGCTAAATACCATGCCTGCTTGCCATAGCTATTAAGTGATAAACTTGGAACTGAAATTCAGCTCTGACTACAAGACTTATGCTCCTTTTCTGAACCTTGAGTGCAGTTTCAGAGGGTGTACGTGACATCAAATGGAAGTTGTTTATGGATAAAAAAGCTATTAAACCACATTTTTATTCTTTATATATTAAATGTAATGCTTATTACAGAATTAGTGTAATCACAAAGAGAATCTTTGGAAAACAGAGGACAGAGTAACAACTGCCTCTTGTACTACCACCACCACCATGATATAATCATACAATTACTTTTAGATAAATTTTTTTCAGTCTTTTTTCCCTAGCAATAAACATTTTTATATATGTTTGTAAATATATATAAATATATATACAGGACTGAGGGAAGTTGCTCAAACGCAAGCCGGCTGTCTTAGCTCTTCCAAGTAAACCAGGGAACAAGGGAGACTAATGTGCACAGGCATAAGCTAGGTATTTAAGGAGAGGGAAAGGCTGGAATGGTGGTAATAATTACAGATAAGGCAGCATACTCTAATGCCACTCACTATCACTAACTTCTGGGCTCTGAATTACCTGTAGTCCCTTGCTCTCTGCTGGTCATGACAACCTCAAGAGGTGAAAGGACAAAGGGAAATTTCCCACTTTAGAGATTACAAATTTGCAAGATGCTTTTTTAGGTCTACAGCAGATTTTCTTCTTTGGCTGTGTTGTGGGCTGGTGAGATCACTGTGAAATTATTACTCACTCTCTTCAGTTACTCTCCTCTCATTTTCTCTAGAAAATGGCTTTTGGTCTCATTTCTCCACCAAAACTGCCCTTATTATGGGAACTCCAGTTTGCTAATTCTAATGGTCAAACTCAGTCTTCTACTTGATCAATCATCTCACCACTCTTCAACTCAAGATACTTGGTTCACTTGGCTTTCAAGACAGTGAATTCACTTCATTCCCTTCTGCTTTGCTGGTTTCTCCTTCTGAAGCCTTTTCTACTGGTATCTTTTTAAAAATTAAATTTCTTGTGGTGACATCAGTTAATAAAATTATATAAGTTTCAAGTGTACAATTCCATAACTCATCATTTGCATAATGCATTGTGTATTTACCACCCAAAGTCATTGGTATGTTTTCATCTCTAAATGTAGATATGCCTAACGGCAGTGGTCACCAGAACTGCTGCTCCTATGGGAACCTAATGCCTGATGATCTGAGGTGGAGCTGAGGTGGTGATGCTAGCCCTGGGGAGAGGCTGCAAATACAGATGAAGCTTGGCTCGTTGGCCTGCCGCTTACCTCCTGCTGTGCAGCCTGGTTCCTAACAGGTTACAACAGGTACTGGTCTGTGTCCCAGAGGCTGGGGACCCCTGTCTTAAGGTTTACAGTCCCTGAGGCCACATCTCTTTTCTGCCCATATTTGCTCCCCTTGGTTATCTCATTAAGTATACTAGCTTTAAATACCCTCTATATGCTGATGACTTCTACATTTTATCTCCAGCCAGGATATCCTCCCCAAACTCTTGGCCCAGAAATCCAGTTGCCTCCCTGATATCTCCTCTTAGATATCTGATGGGCAGTTCTATCTTAATATGTCCAAAACCGAACCCATGATATTGTCCCCAAAATTTGTCTTCTCTATCTCAGTAACATAAATCTTCTATTTATTTAGGCCAAAAACCTTGTCTTTGACTTCTCTTATTTTCGTACCACAGGTAATATCAGGAAATCCTGTCAATTCTACCTTCGAATGTATCCAGAACCCACCTACTACCTCATGACTACTGCAACACACCACTCCAGAAGGAACCATTCATGTTTTAGTCGATGTGAATAGTGCCCCCTGGAGTGCTGCACTGTATAGCCTGCAAGGCTGTCTCTGGTTATCACTTTACTTCAAACCATCATCATTGCAGTAGCTTCCTAACTGGTTTCCCTGCTTCTCTCCTTGCCTGCTTACTGTCAATTCTCAACATAGTAGTCAAACCAAATTTCAGTGTCAGATCACTGTTCTACCTAGACCCTCCAAATGGATTCTGATCTCACCCAGAGGAAAGGCGGAGGAGTCCGTATCATGATCCATGAGGCCTCCCTCTCTTCTCTGTTACCTCTTTCACTTTGTTCACTCTCTTCTTGCCACAATCATGTCTCTGTGGTTTCTTGAGCATTCCAGATAAAATATTGCCTCAGGCCTTTTGCACCTGCTATTATAGTTGGCTTCTTTCCTTACTTCCTCTAGGTATTTATACTCAAATGTCAAATTTTGGGGGGGTCTTCTCTGGCTACTCTATTTAAAATTGTAGCCCCTGCTCCCTCATGATGGCTATTCCCATTTCTGTTTTTTTTTCCTTTCTAGTAATTATCACTAGTATGTCCTATGTTTTATTTGTTTTTCTTGATTATTGCCTGTTTTCCCTAATAGAATGCAAGCTCCACAATAGCAACAGATTTTGCCTGTTTTTCTCACTGCTATATCTCCAGGAGCTAAAATAGTTTTTTAAACTTTAGAAACAAATGTTTAGTCAGGGTACAAAGAGCTTAAAATGGAGTAGAAAAAGATTTTGAAGGAGAGTTGGGGAAAGTAAAATTAGGGGGATTAAAAATAAGTGGGATGTTGAGATGAACAACTTAACTCTTGGAATGAGGTCTGAATACTAGTCATTGTTATGTTCCTGGCTTTTTGCTTTGTGGTTATCTATGAAGATTCGATTTAAAAACTCATGGATTATGAGAGTTAGAAAAGATCTGAGAGAACACCCTCACATTACAGAGGAGGAATGTTTTTCTTCTGTCTAAATTGTGTTGGCAAGGTTTTAAATTATTCACTGCAACAAAGACATGGTCCACTTAGCTCACTTATGTTAACATGTGACATGCACAATCCTGGAATGCGGAAACTGGCAACTAAGTTGGGGGCAAATCCTTTACATAAAAAAATCCAAAATGAAATTAAGCTCTCCCATTGAAATGTTTTTAAACGAAGACTATGTTCATAGTTCTATCAATCAAACACATATTCTAAAGAAAAAATGTACTTTTCCACTTTTGTTAGTTATTGCCATCTAGCTAATTTAAGACACTACTCATGGAAAAAAGTATCAATGGATTCAGTTTAGAAAAAATGAATTCAAACAGAAAAATACACTCTTTTCAAAGAAGCTGAGTGTCAGACTTAGTCACTGTAATTCTCTTTGGCAGATAAGAAACTCATGGGCCAAACCAAGAGCTAATGAAGTATGAGTTTTTAAAAATGTGCTTTTCCTTCAAATAAGAAATAAGTTAATATTAAATACCATTTAATGTAGAATGGTACCAAAGCTTACATTATTTGGAGAATTGTGCTGGACATGAGACTGAGATAAATGATTGCTCTGTCAGTTCTAGATGATCAACTTACTTCTAAAAAACAGAGTATCATGACATTTTGGGAGAAAAATAGAATAAACATGTGTTTCCTAGATTTGTATTTATGTATATTTTATTTAGGGAAAAATTAAGAATCTTCTGTGAGCATATGCAGAAATGAACAATGAAAAAATAGGTGGCCCATAAGTTTTGCTGCATGTATGTTGCTAAATATATGTACCCAGCATGGAGCTAAAATCTGGTCAGAGATAAAGTAGATTGGAGGATTTACACACTGAACAGTAAGAATATATATTACCTATTTTTATTAGGGACTCCACTTCATGATATATTATAAAATCTATCTTTTTGTTGTTAAATTTTTTAAAATTAAAGAGAATTAAAAGACAGACTTTGTTTCTCACTTTTCAGATAAACTAAAGCAGATGCAAAAGAGGATGATGTATATTAACAGTTAAACCAAATAAACGTAGTTAGTGACTGAAACCACTTGTAACAGCTTAAATATTAAATTAATGATTCAGGGTCCAGGTCTGAGGTAACTGTGTAGGAGATGACTTTTTCTGTGTTTCTGATTAATTTGGAAGAAAATACTTGATAGAATATAGATTTGAAAATAAAATTCTGAACAGAGATTTCTAAACACAAAGATAGCTGATCCTATTTCCCTTTGTATTTTTCTTTGACCTTATTTTAAGTTCATTCATCAAAAATTATTTTCTACATGTTCATAAGAATAAATGGAATGGGAGAAAACAAGGAAAAATGTGAATTACTGACAATTTTGTTCCAAAAAAAAATTAAAAAATAATCAAAAGAATGAGACAAAAATCAGACCGACTTATATAGTAAGGAATAATTAAAGGTGTGTGCTGTTTCTGGTTCCTTTGGCAGAATGTAATCCCTCTCAGTCTTGATTTTTATATTAATTAAAAAAATACAAGTGTGTATACTTAGTAGCTCTAAGATCTCTTTCAGAACTCAGATTTTATAATTTTGTGAAACTTAAGATTAAAATTTTTTATTTTTTACAAAGCAAGGAGAAAAGATGTGATTTTTTCTGTCTACAAGTAAAAATTTTATAAAATTATTCACTCACCACAAGACCACCTCGATTTTCGTTAAGCTCAGAAAGTTTGGAACTGGATTTCTGACGTTTAGGTTTGCCTCTTTCTCCAATATAACCGGAAGTATTTTCATGTAATTTTTCCTCTTCCTGAGCATTCAAAACACAATCATCAAGGTTGGTGAACCCAGAAGGAATATTTTCTTTGTTGAAAAGTCCCCTTGAATTGAAAAAAAAATAATTGCCTTAATTTTTTTTTAAAAGGTAAAAAGGAAATTCTAATGACACTGCCACTACATTACATAGGATGTCAGAAGAGTGCCTAGAAATTTTGGTTTGCATTTTTGATCAAAATGTGCAGAGTGCCACTCATAAGACCTCTTGGTGCTAATTCAATGTCATTAAAAGAGAAATTATTCCTAGAGGCAAACTGGCAAGGGCTGTGTTTCTACCAATGAACAGCTTTTGTGTTTGTACCCAAAGTAATTTGTAGTCAAACAGAGAGGCCAGTGCAAACTAACAAGAATAATTTCCCATTAGTCAAAGATTATAGACACGTACACACAAATATATCTTACAAATGTATAGAGAAAATCTGAAAAGAAAATATGCTGATATGTCTCTAGAATGGGACATATTGATTTTCCCAAAAGGTAAAGACATTTTAGTATAGTAGAACTGAATTAATGTCTAAATCTGACCGTGTTCAATAATCTTGGTAGAAATAATATAATAAAAACTATGGAATATAAAGCATTTTAAATGAAATATGAATTTTTTACTTCCTAGTACAAGGAGTTCCAGGAAGTAAGCATATAACTGGAAGTTCTTCATGACTTAGTTTTAAAAGTAGATAGGAATGTCATAATTATAGAATCCATTATTTTCTTGAAACAGTTTTAAGTATTTTAAACATTCCCTTTTATGAGTTTTCCACAAAATTAAATTACTTAGCAAAAGGTTTATCTTTTACTATATCACAGAACAAATTAAACCATCAGTGCAGCACCATGGCTTGGTAAGAGACGAATGAAATTTACTCTTCTTCATGGTATGAGCCTAAAGGCACCTCCTAAACACCTAAAGCTATACCTTGAAATAATGAGCTCTAAAGAATAAAAATAGATGACAGTTATACTGTCATCAGTCCTTTTATTTATTTATTTATTTATTTATTTACTTACTTACTTACTTACTTATTTACTTACTTACTTTTTTGTAGTTCTCTTGTTTTTCCAATTCATTCATTTATTTTTTAATGGTGACATTGACTAACAAAATTCAGTAAGTTTCATCTTTGGTGATTTTTAATACACCATTTTAAATTTATTCTTATTTTATATAACTTTTAATGTAAGAATATATAAATTTAGCAAAATTATATAAAAGATATGTGCAACATTTATAAGAAAATAACTGAAGACATGAAGAAAAGCCGATAGTGACTAACATGCCAACACATATATTCATGCAAACACTCTTTAACTGTCTCCCCTCCATGCACTGAGAGTAGTGCCTTATGTGAATGGCTGGGTAAGTTTGGTCTGAAATTCAAAATTGTTTGTTTCACTAAATTCTGTCTTCTTGTTACTCTTTACATTTTCTCAAACTCCTGGGGTATATACCTAATTATAATTTTTTAATGGAAGGGTTTTTATGTTTTAAAGCTATTGTGGACTAAATTGTTTCCCCTCAAATTCATATGATGAAGCTCTCATCCCCAATGTGACTGTATTTGGAGATAGGGGCTTTAAGGAAGTTAATTAAGGTTACATGAGGTCACTAAGGTGGGAGCTTTAATGCAATAGAGCAGGTGTCCTTATAAGAAGAGGAAGAGACACTCAAAGAGCATGCACGCAGAGGAAAGGCTATGTGAGGACACAGTAGGGAGACATGGTCTGCAAGCCAAAGAGAGAGGTCTCGGCAAAAACCATTCTTGTCAGCACCTTGATCTTAGTCTTTAGTCTCTTAGAACAGTGAGAAAATAAATTTCTGTTGTTTAAGTCCCTTAGTCTGTGGTACTCTGTTGTGGGAGCCTGAGTAGACTAACGCAAAAGCTAAAAATTATTTTTAGAAATTAAAAGACAAAGTTTATTTTATAATCTTTTTGAATAGTGAATGAATGGCTGGAATAAATCCTATCCAAATAAATATATGAAAATCTGATTGTGCATTGTGCTCATGTGGAAATCCTGTCCCCCTCAATGGAAAGTCTTGCTGCTGTGAGTCGATGCCTCTCAGCCACAGTACCTGTGAAAAGCACTGGTATACAATTCCTTTGGCAGCATTCTGACAGGTTTCAATCATACTTGACGTCATTTATCTTTGACCTTTGACCTGAACTTAGATCTCTGTGACCTCTCACTTTCAAAATCTAGATCTTATTTCTAGTTTTTTTCTGGAACTTCCTCCTTACCCCTACATACACACTTAAGGTTCTAGCAATACTGAACCATTTATTATTCCCCTAACATAGCATGCTTTTCTTATTACTTTGCAGTAGGAATTTAATATATTTATATAAAATTTTTTTTCCAGTTAATTGTGTTTTGGAAGATTGAAACAATTGTCACTTAAATGAAGCTATGCTTTTTAAAAATATGAAATTTTCAAACACACAGAAAAAAAGACTATTGTAATTAACTTCATATACCCATCACCAAGATTCAAGAATATTTCCATGTACCCACAGATGGTAAATTTTTTAATACATGAATTAAATTGAACACTTTCACATAATAAACATATTGCTTAAATTTCTATTTTTATTGTAGTAAATAATAATATAAGCCTGATGTTTCCTTATGAATTTAGATAAGAAATCAGGTGCACTAAAATGAAATATTTATCATCTTAGTTGAACTTCCGTATTGCTTATTTCAAAAATCTGCTATGAAGATTTCAGTATAGAATTTATTGATTCTTTAATCTCATTTCTAAATATGGTCACCATTGGCTTCAAGGATTTTTTTTATATGGTTGCAGCTCTAAGTTGTTAGAGGCAAAATAGATGAATTATGAATTTCAATAAATCGCTATTTTTCAAAACATTTTATAACCATTTCATAGGGCTATTAGTTTTGAATAGAATATAGAAAGTCTAGCTTAATCATCACTTATTTTTCAAGAAAAGTCTGATGACTATCTTAGATAAATTTATCAATTACATATAAGCATATACTGAGAAAAACATACTATAGGCTATAATAATGATTCTCAACCTTCTCACAATTGATTTAGTGTATCTCCTAGGGACATATTGGAGGGAACCATCATAGGGAAAAAAAAGTTAGGAGGTCTGGGGCCCTGAGAGATAAGGGTCTCACTTTTCAAAAGACCTGGAGAGCTCAGAGAAGCAGTTCAGTATGGGCTGGGAGTTGAAGAACTATCAAGACTTGATAGTGACCTAGTGTCAGCTTAGAAGAGGTTCTCGTGACTAGGAGAACATGAAGGGGACTTCTGAATGCCCAGACCGCATACTAAGAAGAACGACTAAGGTGAGACTATTTGTTAAGTTACTTGGCTATATACAGTTTACATCCCAAGATTCCCTCTCTCAATGCACAGCTATGACTTGACCACAAGTGACCAGAATGAGTGGTGAAGGGAATGCCAGAGAAGAAAAATTAAGGAAAAGGCTAAAGTTTGATAGGTGTTTAGATGATTAGTCTTTACTATTCTTTATCTCCTTTTGTTCCCCTGATATTGATAGTAAAATATAATCAAGATAGCTTGTACTAAAAGGAACTCTGGAAACTATATTTAAAATGTGCAGTAGAAGTTACCTCCCCGTCCGGCTCCTGTTCATTTTTGACCTTATACCACAGTGTTCCTCCCCTGCCTGACACCATGCACCCATCACCACTACCACTGTCCATCTCTGTCCTACCAAGCTCATTATCACTTCCAACCTCCACTTGCTATCCCTCTGTCTAAACAAAGAGATTGGAAAGCATGATATACTGACACACCAAGGATATTTTAAAAATGCAAAGTGTTGCTACATACTATTTGGCAAAAAATGAGACAGAGGATAAGAAGAATGTTAAATGAATCATTTGTACTTGCTGTCTAACACAATTTAAGCAATATACAAATTAACATACTCCTAAACACTTCCTATAAAGCTTAGTCAGTAGCTGATTTTAAATGTAAATATCTTCTGTATCACAATATTTCTATTTTCTAAAGGGAATATTATTATAGCACCCATCCCTATCCACCAGCTCGAAGACAAATTTTTTTAAAAAGTGCTGGTTAGCTGAACCTATTGAGGTAATTATTTCACAATATATGCATCTCAAACCATCAAGTTTTGTGCCTTCAATTTATACAGTGATATATGTCAATTATTTCACAATAAAACTGGAAAAAAAGTGCTGCTTATGTCACTTAAAAAGTCAGTGGGTTACATTGTTGACACTGTTTTACTTCTAAAACTACATTTATTACATAACTCTTAAATATATCAATGATGTGCAGTATGAGATTTATTTATACCATTTACTTTTGTGTCTTTAAGCAAAGAAATCTTTTTTTTTTTTTTAAATAAAGATTTTGTTGTAGATTATGAGTCCAGGTGAAAAAGAATAATGGGAACTAGAGTCTGGCTTAGTCTGACATTTAACAATGAGTTCAAAACAATTTTATAGAGGCTAAATTCTACAGTAGATAAAAATATTAAAACCTTCAGGAAAAATATATGAACATAATCTATTACATACAAATTTATTTTCCTTAACAATTTAAATCATGATTATTCAATAACACAAATGGTAATTGTTCATCTGTACTTTATCAAATCTTTTAATGGAGAATAAAGTTCCTTGTAATACTATTCTTTAAATTCATGCTGTGGGAATGTATTGAATTGAGTCATTACAATAATAAAGAACTCAAGCATTTCCACTTTTGATCAGACCTAAACTCAACCTTTCTTATACTAAAAATAATCAACTATCAACAGTATTATAGTTATAGTCTATTATTTAACCACGTATATATAATAGAAAAATCTGCTCATTCATAAGCTAGTCTAACAGCCAACTGAATACTGTATAACAAGGAAAAGACTACCTCTGGACAAGCATATAGCAATTTAATCCTCCAGTTGTTCTGAATCCCTTGAAATAAGATATTCATGAGGAAGCTGTGCAATGTATTCAGTCAGAGGTGGCCTACTACAACATATCAAACATTTAGATGACACTGAAATATTTAATCACCCACAAATTTCCAAATGTTAGCTAAGTTTAAAATGGTCAGAATGAAAACTTTAAAATTTTAACCTAAATATTGAAATGGGAGTGACTCTGACACAGGTGTATATTTTTAAAATAAAAAGAAAACACAAACAAGAAGTACCAACACCAACTCACATGTCTCTGCCATGTCGAACTTCATCCTGCTCCTTGGATTGGCATCGTCGCTGTCTGGCGGGTGTTGTGGAAGATGCTGATGATGTTCCAGATTCTGAGTCCTCCGAACTTTGTCCTCCAGAGCTATTAACATCAAAAAGATGCTGTTCTACAGCTGACCGGATAGTTCTTTCTAAGAGTCTGGTAAAGAAACAAAAAATCAACCAAACAAAAAAAAGTAAATCAAGCAATCAAGTTTATCAGTGATTGCCTTTAAAAATATGTGCCCATACATTTGGAAATTTTGGTATTTTCAATGGAAGATCTACAACTTCATGAGTAAAGACAGTTTATGAAGTACTAATCTCAAAAATATTTGCATTGTGCATTAAAAACAACTAAACTGAACAAATTCCACCAATTTGATAACATGCTTCTTATCTTTTGAGTCCAAGATTATTGAAATGCTCACAGCAAGTCCTGTAACAATTATAGGAGGCATTCAGGAAATAAGGGTCATTCATTTAATATAAGGCGGAATGAGGAAAGGTTTCTTTTCCTCATAGAATAATAATGAACTATTCTTACAAAGGTGAGTTCCTTCCAGATTTCATACCAGTTCTGCAGAGGAAAACAATATGATTTACAAAGCAAACTGGCATAAATAATTTTATGATGCCTATTTTCTATTTAGAATCCCTTTAAAATAAAACTATATAGGGAGTAATGCTATTTAAAAAAGAACACCTAACCAGAACAATTACTACTCATAAGGGAATAGAAAAATCTTTCTGAATCTCTAATCAATTAAATTGTGAAATATATATTTGAAGTTGTATTCATACAAACACCTCAATATATATTACTGAAGTTGAAAGAATAGATTTTGTCCAACCTTAAGAAAAGAGGAAAGCACACAGACTGAAAAGAGCACATGATAAGGTAAGGTATTATTTTTAAAGCTATGTAATCTTTCGATGTGTCCAAACCCTCTTTCATCATCACACTATTTAATTCTGAATAAGCTGGCATAAAAAAAATCTGAACTTATACTCCTCAAAACATATCTGAAAAAAGAATCACATCCAAACTCATCAAATTATACATAATATGTGCACATATATACAATGTGGTATTGCTCGGCCATAAGATGAAATACTGCCATTTGTGACAATATGGATAGATGCTGAGATAATCATGCTAAGCAAAATAAATCAGAAAAAGTTGAGAACCATAAGATTTCACTCATACAGAGAATATAGAACTGAAAGCAACAAACATAACAAAGAGAGACTCATGGACACGGACAATGGATTAGTGGTTACCAGAGGGGAGTGGGGACGGGGGAAGGTAGATAGGGATAAAGAGGGTCAAATATATGGTGATGGAAGGAAATTTAACTTTAGGTGGTGGACACACAATGCAATATATATAATATATTGTTGAACTATACAATTGAAACCTACTTGATTTTATTAACCAATGTCGCCCCAATAATTTTAATAAAAAAACAAATATGTGGTTTTTTATATCGATTATACTTTAATAAAGCTGTTAAAATTAAAAAAAGAACTACATAAATATTTTTTAAATGTTCAGATTGAAATACATTCACTTAAACTAAATTTTGAAAAATTTAAGTTTAGATTTTCCAAGTATAGTTTATAATAGACTCATAGTAATTTCAGTAAAACTATTTCAAGATAATGAGCAAATATACTCTAATTGGGCATTAAACGTTTATATTTAGAACTCTACATCCTAATGATTCAAGATTGCTTAACAGAAAAAAAATCCCAATTCACCCTATAAGATCCAGATTCATGCCAATTAGCGCTTCTTTTAACTCTCCTCTCTTCCTCTTTATCCTATCACGTCTTCCCCTCCTCCATCTGATCCCTGCTAATGGAAGATGCTCCAAAAAGGCCGACAATGTCTCAGCAAGGAAGGAAGTGAGTTGGGTGCAATGGAAAAGTTTTGGATAAGGAACTATTTGCAAATATTTGCTTAGTGATTAATATATGCCAGGCACTTGTCTAGGTGTTAGTAATATAGCCATGAATATGACAGAATATATACACTGCTACGAGGAAAGATAATAAACAAATCATAAAAGTGCAGACACTGATACATTTTCTACAAAAGAGAGTACAGGGCTAGAGAGTGACTCTAGGTAGTTAGGGATGACTTCTCAAATGAGATGACATTTGAACAAAAAGGTGAAGGATAGGAAGTGAATCGCCAGGCTGAGGAACAGCCAGTGCAAGGGCTCTGAGGCAGACACACGCTTGGCCTGTTCCAGAAACAGATGGTCAGGTGGTTGAAGCATAATGAGCAATGTGGTCAGACAGGCAGAAAAGAGCAGATAGCTGGAGTTTAGATGTCAGTGGAAGTGCAACTGGTAGCCTTATGAGAAAAAAGACATATGATGGACATAGTTAAAAAAGCATTGTCACTACCCCGTGGAAAAAGGACTTGTTGCCATCACTAATTTGCTTTCTTTTCTGTGTCCCTATTAAACTGTAATGTTCCTGAAGGCTGAGCCCGAAGCTAATTTGACATTACACACCTGCATCAATATGCTTGGCATATTGCAGGCATGCAATCAATGTAGGCTGACTAAAATTAACAAAGGAAGAAGTAAAGACATGGTTAATAACCTTTAATGGCATCCTCCAATGCAAGATACCTCCCAAAGTATACAGCTTGCTTTGCAAATATTGACTCTGACATTATTTAGACTGAAATGAATAAAAATCTCATATGTTTAAACAGTAGAGCTATCTCTAGTCACACATCCACATGGAAGGTCAAACAGGAACACATCTTATTTAGTGCTCTTCTCTGTGTAGCTTTCAAAATCTCTTGGTTGCTTATTGTATTAACCTTCCAGTACTATCCAACATTAGAACTACTTTTCTTCTGTTTAATAAATGAGAACGGAGAAAGGAAAACTCAATTCAAGTAACTTACTCTCCAGTTGTTGAAACGTTGCTGACTTGAGATACATGAGCACTGTGGAAAAAAGAAGCAAAGAAAGATTAGATGGTGGATCAGAGACCGTGAACCAAACATTTGAAGAGAATCTCGGGCTGAAAGTAATTGTTAGCCAGGAGTTGAGTAACCCCTGCAGGATATTTAACTATCCCATGACAGATGCTGATTTTCACTTGTTTTTAGAATTAGAGATGGCACTGGGTGTTTATTCCTGAACAGTATTTTTTTTTTTCCTCCATTTTAAAGATGTCCGTGGCAGAAAAATTCACAAGTGACCTTTAAAAACTCTCTCTACCTCTCGCCCTATTGCCACGGCCTTAGTTCAGGGTTTTTTCATTTCCCCCAGATGTTAACACAATTGCTGCGGACTGCCTTCCTGCTACCAATTCTCCCATCCCCCCCCCACCCGACTCCCTAGCCTAAATCTGTCTCCTCCTCACCCACTTCCTCTAGACCTGCAGTCAGAAGCATCTAAAAGGGCTTTGGACTTGCAGGGAGAGCAGCAGGGAAGGCAGGGGATAGAGGACAAGGAATCAACATTGTTTTCTACACAACTATTTCTAAACCATCTTTTCTAAGCCACATTTCCTTCCTAAATTCCTTGAGATGGAAAATACCTCAAGCTTTATAATGTTTCATCTTAACATCTGATTTACAGCCCTTGTGTTGAACATTTCTAAACTTCCTATATTTTCTCATTTTATCCAAAGCCTGGATTCCTTGGAAAGTATTAAAAAGTAGTCAATATAAGTGGAATGGTGAAATTATAGAATTCTGATTGGCACCCTTTAGAACTTCACTCTCTTGCCTATATTCTATGTTCATATAACCACAGTGAGGGGTGAGGCTGGCAGCTATTTTAGTCATATCAACATCAACATTTTCTCTCATTCTGCCCTTTAGTACTTAGTCTGCTTTTAAATCAAGATTCAAAAGTATCTATGTTTTAAAAAAAGAGATAAAAAAGTCTTTAGTGCAGGTCAAACTATAGTTTCACTTAATCTGTTCTTTCTTTCTTCCTTTGTAGAAAATACCTAAAGAAAATAAAAGCTGTTAATGAACAATATTGATGGTTGCCTTTCAATCACTCCAAATGTCCTAATTTATATGGTATAATTTTGAACATGCGAAAATTTGCTCTGGAATCATCTGTAGAATTTTTCTTCCATATATGTGTATATCTTACCTTTTACAATACAGAATCTAAGTGCCTCAAGGGAATGGATGATATTTCTCATTTTTTTCCATCATACTCCCTACCAGGAGCACCACCATCATAGCTGGCATAGCAGTCATTATTCTAACCATTTTTTTTTTTTTAGGCGAGGCAACCCTTGGTTGATCTCACAGATTCTAAGGACTTTGTCAGTTTACATCCCTTGTTTTTTATTTTTTACACCTACAGCACCTGGTCTTCCTAGGTGGTCTCCCATCCAAGTACTAACCAGGCCCAACCCTGCTTAACTTCCGAGATCAGACAGGATCAGTCTTGTTCAGGGTGGCATGGCCATAGCAGCAGTCATTATTCTAGAGGTGACCAGCAGACACTCGCTCTTTAGCTTCAGAGAATTTCCTGTAGTTAAAGCTGCAGCTTTTTGTCGTGGACACAGGCCACAGCCAAATCCAAGAAAAACTACCTAAATTAATGCTATTGTGCGCAAGAAAAACTGATGAGAAGAATCTTAATTAACAAACACACCCTAACACTTACTGAGTACTTATTATGTTTCAGACACTGCTAACTATTCTTTACAGAGATTTTCTCATTTACTGTTTCCAATAACCCCATGAGGTAGGTTCTATTCTTTTCCCTAGTTTCAAATGAAGAGTTTAGAGAGGTTAAGTAACTTGCCCAGTCAAAGAGCCAAGAAGAAAATGAATTGGGATTTGAACCAAGAAAGTTTTAGCTCAGAGTCTAAGCTCTTAATCACTATACTAGTCTTTCAATCACTTACTCACTAGAAGAAAACCTCACCAGAGTCATCTTTGTGTATGGAGGCCTACACTTAGGTATTTTACTTTGCTTTTAATCACAATCATTTCTCCTCTGCCTTACAATGCCTGTTATTCACTGTGGTTTCCAGGTTATATAACCAGCAATAAATCCTTTGCCACTCTCTGTCCTTAACTGGAACAGGCACTCTCTGTTTTTGATGCTTTGTGGCTCACCTTCTGTAAATTCAACACTGTATAATTATCTCCTGTACTCCAGATCTCAATGCAGTTATACAACCTTGGTTTTGGGAGCAGGGACCAATATGAATAATGACTGGGGGGAATTAGAAGAGGAAACAGAATGTAGATCTGCTAGATACTAAAAACATTCCCAAGACATATACATATAATTAGCCACTTAGTCCCCCATACCATACCAAAGCGAAAAGATATATTTCCTCTCCTCCCTTCTACATGCTTTGAACTTCTTTTTGCTTATTAAAGCACACACAGATATTTTTATGTTCCTTTTTTGGGGGTAAGGATGAAAAAAGAAAAGCGAGGAAGAGACAAGGAAATGACAACACACAGGACCAGGTTCTGAGATTAGTGACTAAGTGGTTTTCAAACTCTATCTAATGTGCATCAGAATCACCTGGGATCTTGTTCAGACACAGATTCTGACTCATGGGGTCGAGGTTCAGGGAAGGAGAAGCTGAGATTCTGCATTTCTAGCAAATTTCCCAGTGATTCTGATGCTGTTGATTTGTGGAAGACGCTGAATAGCCAGGCTCTAAATCCTTGCAACTAAAAATGCTTCAAGATTTCAATTCCTTAGATATCACAATAGCTATTTTCAACATTCTAATCTAAGTAATGAAGGTATGATTTGGAAAACTTATGCTAACCTGAGTGAAAAAAAGACAACACACAAAATATCCCTTATAGCTTTAAAGAAAAATGACCTGAAGTATTACCTAAATCAGTCTTAAGGAGTCTTTCTCAGCATGCAAAATAAATGAATAAACCAACAATAAAATGAATTAATTAAATCATGTTCATTTTTTGCTAACATATTGATCTTAGGTCAAATTCATGATAGATTTATATTTTTATGTTTAATAGTCCGTTGGATGTTTTTGTATACTTAATGTGTCCATACTTTCATGTTTTTCTAACAGAATTTCTTTAAAGAAAGTGTTCTGAAAAGAGAACGCTCTCCACTGGGAATCAGAAAAGAGAAGTTCTGGTCTTGGCTCTGCAGCTAATTAGCTGAAATCATAGATGGCTGGTTAGCTTGGCTTCACTGGGTGCTTTCTTCATACAGAAAGTGAAAGCCTTGGCTAGCAATCTCTGTGGTTTTCTTCTAGCTCTAAAAGATGATTGCTCTACAGTTTAAATCATTACAAAAGGTTATAATTTAGTTTTATGACACATTGTTGCTCATGTTTTATTAGATACTAAAATGGCTTTGACCAAGTATCCGTCCACCTCTACAGTTCCAGAGGGATGTGATTTACAATTCACCAATACAAGATTTCTAAGAATATTTAATGTCTGAAATAAGGGTTGCTTCCTTAGTTATAGTTAGCTCACAAAGAAATTCTAGACATTGACAAAAAGGTGATAAGTAAATTAGTTAAAATGAAAGAGATTTCCTTTATCCTCTTGTTTTTTTATCCTCTGCAAACAGCTAAGAATAATGAATTATTTTCAGAGCCCTTGACTGATTTGTTAAGAATATTTCTTACCTGTGCAGTATAAATGCTTGAATATAGAAGAGTTCATTTCCTAATGTTGATAAAGCAAGTATTCAAAACTGAAAGAAATAAGTTCATGTGCAGACTCTAGCCTTATGGTCAATTTCCTTACGGAAGTCTACTATAAGTGCTGATGCAACTGAATTTTCTATTGGTATGATTATTTAAAATAGATTCTAAGCCTACTTTGAAACATACTCTATTACATATTTAAATACATTTAGTCTTTATCTCTATTAGTAAAACCCAAACTACATTTCCGTAAGCCGATTATGCTCAGCAGTATTAGTTTATAAAATTTGCATTTGATAAGATGCACAGATGCCTGTTGACAAGTGATTCTTTAAAATTAGATCTCTTGATTTGAAATAAAGAAATTTACATATAAAAAGAAAGAA